>CM033699.1:37147811-37532397 GCA_019514585.1 Dendrobium officinale | reverse complement strand
AGTGACAGTAAAGACTCTGTCAAGTCAACAGTATAAGAATTATTCGAGTATATTGAAAAATCTGGCTATGCCGCAAAAATCCCTCAAATTAAGCACCTATCTTTAGGCGTAACAATTTTTTATTATTTTTAATTCTTTTTGTTTAATTTATTATTAATTTTTTAAAAATAGACAACAAAGTATTTAACTTAATATTTTTCAAAATTTTTAGCCAAAAAATCATTAAAAAATTTATAGAAATTCTTTTTAAAGTCTTTCAATCCATAACCTAATAATTACCTTTTGGGGTTCGTTGAAAGCGGCAGAGACTGTTGTGCTCAGTCAACTTATCTCCAATAAATTTGAGGCGGAAAGTAGATTGGTAAAACTGGAGACTATAAATGGTGTTCAAAGGCTGGTTATCTTTTATCGGCCTATGTTTTCTTCCAAAAATTGGGAGAATAAAGGATTGGTAAAATTGGAGACCATTAATGGACAATAAAGCCAGGTTATCTCATGGTAGTCCAAATTTTTTTTTTTTTTTCAAAATTTGTGGAAAATGGATTAGTAAAATTAGAGGCCATTGACAGTGATCAAAACTCTATTATCTTGTGCTAGTCTAAGCTTACTAACCAAAAAAAAAAATTACTCTCTAGTAATGGTTTGATTTTTCTCTAACAAATTGGGTGAATAGTGAATTGGTAGAATTAGAAATCATCGGTGGCAATTAAAGCCCAGTTCTTTAGTGTCGGTCCATGCTTCCCCCTATACATTAAGTAAAAGATGGATTTGTAGAATTGGTGATTATAGAAAATTAATGCCCCTCCGCAATTTATCTTGCTCTAGACACAATCTAATTATTTTCTTACAAAATAGGATAACAATGAATATGGTAGAATTGGCGATCGAGGTATACACGTCTATGACCCCTAGGTTGCGAGCGCTTTCTAGCATCATGATAAAATAATGGATGTCATTAACATCTAATCATGAATATCATTTGATTTCTTATATTGTCTGTGAGCACTAGACTTTCAGTAGAATGCACAAGTTTTCTCATAGATAACAGGAAGATTCAAGACTGGTAGAATAAGGTCTGTAGTCTGAATAATGTAATTTTTCTATTTCTATTTTATTTTTTCTTTGCTTTTAGTCTGGTCGACAAACTAGTATGTAATCTGAGCAACCACACACACACACAGGCGAGAGGGTTTTAAAAGAAAAAATGAAGCGTTTCTTTTTCACCATGTGAATCGTAACGCGTAGCAACTACGCGTACAATCTGATAAAATTTAAACATATTTGCCCCAGGTCAGTGAATCGAAATTCAAGCGTAAAGTCACCTAGTTTACAAGGTCAAATATACGTAGCTGACTTTATGGCTCAATTCCATAACCCTAGCGACGCCGAATTGGTTTTAAGGTAAAGTATGTTTATCTATCATCTTCGTATAACACTCTGTAGAGACACTGAGTAAAACATCTTTACATTTTCGTATAACGAACCTTCAACAATAAACTCAGCATTAGTGCGGAATAAAGTTCAAGACTAGATCGCTTAATTGAGTCATCGTCTATAACTGTACAACTATGTATCATTACTCTAGACGATGAACAGAGATGAGTTTTGATTGTCCGGCAGATATATTCATCCTGGACAATCTCTAATAAGTTTTTGAGTCAATCGTACGGTAATGATATAGATCGTACCATACAATTGAACAAATGGCCGATTTTGGTATCATCCCAGAGAATTGCCTGGATGATCCATTGATTTGTTCTAAATCATATGGTTCACAATAGATGGATCGCTATCCTACGATGTACAAAGATGAGTTTTGATCACATCGCCCCAGGCTATCATCCTGTGTGTGAAAAGAAGAGTGGAGGTTTATACGGTACGATTTACTTTTATCTCATATTGTATGATATATTTTGAACTGTTGTGTAAACCTTCACCTACCAGGATGAAGAATTAATATACCTATCATACTGTATGATATGAGAAATCACAACTGTACGATTGTAACAGCTACTTTTAAAAAAATTTAGGGGATTTTAGAGCCCGTTGTTAGGTGTCAAAATTGTTATGTCTTTTGGAGAAGTGTGACAGAGAATGAGGAGGAACGTGAATTTGAGTGGGAATCCTTGGGAGAGGGATAGCTTGGCGGTGAGGGAGAAAGAAGTCGAGAGGGAGATTCACACGGTTGCTCCATTCTTGCTGCATCTTGCTCTCTCTTGTGGCCCGAGAAGAACTTGTGGAAGGCTCTCTTGAGGGGGTGACCCTTCAACAAGCAGTGTCCCTCAAAGGGTACTTATTGGCTTCTCCAGGAGAGGAGGAAAAAATGAGAAGGCACGCTTGTACGTCGAGCCCAAGGAAGGGTCGAGAAAGAGCGCTTGGGCACTCCACCACTAACGCAGCGGGGTGGTGAAAGTGCGTCTTGTAAGGGCTTCTCCGACTTGCTGAGAGGGAACAAAAAGAGAGCTATAAGTTTTGTAGTGAAATTCTCGAAGTGGAGGACTCCAGGGAGTGGACGTAGGTCCTGGTTTTGACCGAACCAACTATAAAAAATCTTGGTGTGTCTTTTTTCCTTATCACTTTTTATTTTTTGCTTGCACTTTATTTTCATTTTTATTTATTTGTGAAATTTGTTGACTTGAGAAAAAGAATTTTCATTTTTGTATGTTGAGTTCAAGTCAATTGCTTTTGCATTAGTTAAAGTGATTTTCTTTTAAAAGTATTTTATAAAACACAAAAAAAATCATAGAACGCTTGCTTAGGATTTTAAATTATTGCAACAAATTTTTCACAATTCACCCCCCCTCTCTATCAATCTAGTAATTTCAATTGGTATTAGAGCCTGTCATCAAAAATATTGTTTTAGAAAATTTTGAAAAAAAAATCGATCATGTCGCATTTTGGTAATCGTAATACTGTGAGGGGTATATTCAATAACCAGTGTCCACCTCTTTTTGACAATATCCCATTTGTTTTTCTGGAAAATTAGAATGTCTACTTTTTTACAGTCTAATTGAATTACCGCAGCATGCGGAATGTTAGTCAATGATGGTTACGTTGCACCTTTTAAAATTGTGAATGGAGTGAAAACTCAAATGCCTTTTAATAATAAATGAAGCAATGAAGATAGCGAATTAGCTCAATTAAATGCGAAAAGTGCTTAAATTGCTTTTTCTGTGCATTAAAGTTTGAGGGATTATATGAGAGTTCCCTACTTGTGATACTAGTAAGGAGATTTTGGGATAGACTGTGCATCACGTACGAAGGAACTAGTAAAGTTTAAACAGTATCTAGGCCTAACATTCTGTTGCTATGATTATGAACTTCTTATGTATGAAACCTAGCGAAATAATATCTGAACATGTACACTAGGTTCACCCAAATTGTGATAACATCCTTGCATGCATTAGGTAGGAGAAATTTCAAATTCTGAGAAAGGGTTAATAAATTTTTAGATGCTTACCTAGTTCCTATGATGCTAAATTATTACTGCCATCATTGGATCTAAGATCTAAAACGTGTATTCTATTGATAATCTACTATGGGTTCACTCATTGCATACGAGCAAGGAGTGAGTCAAAGGCAAAGTGATGTAGGTGAAAAGAAGAAGTCAGCTAACTGTGGCAAATTAAAAGCAAAAATTCAGAAAGTGACAACTCTATAGGGGAGGAAGAAGATGATATAACCTTGATTACCTGACAGTTCAAAAAATTCTTAAAGAGAAAAAAGAATGCGTTATCAGAAATGCCTAGAATAAAGGTAAAAAGCTAAATGTTTTAATAAAGTTTCATCTGATACAATCTATTTTTGAGTGCAGGAAGCCAGGTCACCTTTGAGCTGATTGCCCCCAACCTAAAGAGCCAACCTACTAAGGAGGAAAAAGTGAAGACAAAGCCAAGTATAAGAAAGGAAAGATGAATACACAAAAAAGCTTTCTGTGGCCTGACTATGTCTCAGAATCGTCAAAAGAAGAAGTAGAGGAGGAGGTAATAAATTTGTGTCTAATGGCTAACGATAATCTTGATCAATCAGATCAAGATGAGATATGTCAATTGTCAAATGAAGAATTTATTTCTTTTTTTTCTGAAAAAAAAAATTTATGACTGTCTATATAGGAAAATTAAAAAAAGATGCATGCTAGTCTTAATATTGATTTTAGTACTTTACAAACTGAAGCATGCCTACTTAGTTAAAGAAAATTCTGATTTAGATAGAGAACACATGTCCCTGCTTGTATGAGTATGATGGATTTAAATAAGAAGCATACTGAACTAACAAAAGCACATGAATCCTTGAAAATCCATGTATGTTGAACTAGAAGAGGCTTTTGATAGATTAGACAAACTTGTATTAGAAGTAGATCATAATGAAACATTTGTTAAAAATAGAAGATCATGGATTGACATATCAAAAAAAATACTTTTAAAGAAAAAATCAAAGAATTAGAAAAAGAAAATGCATCACTCACATTAGCCCAGTCTAACAAACCCCCAACACAACATGCATCACACAACTTTAGGAAGAGGCAACACCACCCACATAGGTTAGTGAACTCATTTCCCAGTGTTAGGTGCTTCTCTTGTGGCATGCTAGGTCATATAGCCCACACATGCATAATAAACCGTAGGACACCCCTAGTTTGGAGACCAAAATTTCATCCATCACAACATAGCATGCATACATCTCATTCATGCAAGCATAAGGAGGAACCCAAACTCACTTGGGTTCCCAAATCTAACCCTTGAATGAAATTATAGGGATGCTCTCATAAAAGACCTAGTGAGAGCATGTGGTACCTGGATAGTGGCTGCTCGCGACACATGATTGGATATATGAAGACTTTCATTCTACTGGAGACCAGAACTGGAGGCAAAGTAACATTGGGAGGCAACACTACCATGAAAGTGATAAGCTCGGGTATTATTGGTAATGCTAAAGTTTTTTTAATTGAAAAATGTTTTATTAGTTGATGGTTTGAAGCATAACTTACTTTAGCATTAGTCAATTATGTGATAAAGGTTTTTGACATTAAATTTATATCTGACAAATGCCTAATTAGTTTAAATGACAAACTTATTTTAGAAGAAAAATGAATGAACAATATTTACATGTTAGATCTTGATTGTATTAATAGTTTTAAATTCTTTTTACTTAAAAATAATAGTAGATGACTCGTGGCTATGGCATAGGAGACTATGCCATGCTAGTATGAAAAACACTTAAAAATATTACTTAAAAAAATCTAGTTAGAGGCGTACCTAAGTTAGACTTTACTAAGGATCACTTATGTGATGCTTTTCCAACTAAAAAAATAAGTCAAATCATCTTTTCATTCAATTAAAGATGTGATCACCTCTAGGCCATTAGAAATTCTACACATGGACTTATTTTGGACCCGTTAGCACAGCCAGACTAGGAGGGAAAAAACTATGGATTTGTGATTGTAGATGACTTCACTAGATTCACCTAATTAAGATTCCTAACACATAAAAATGAGTTGTTTAAGGATATTGATGTATTCTCCATATGGATTCAAACAAAAATTAGGTTTGTGAAATCTCAATAATCCATAGCGATCATGGAGGAGAGTTTCAAAATGAAAGATTTGAATCATTTTGTCAAGAGATAGGAATAGAACATAGTTTCTTAGCCCCTAGAACACCTCAACAAAATGGTATATAACAGAAAGGATGAATAGAAACCTTGGTAGAAGCCGCTAGGGAAATATTAGCGAAGTACACCCTTCCTTGATACTTTTGGGTAGAAGAAATCAACACACAGTGTGTTATGTTTTAAATAGGCTAAACATTAGATTTAAGCTAAATAAAACTCCTTATGAACTCCTTAAGGGTAGGACACCGAATCTTTCACACTTACATGTCTTTGGGTACAAGTGCTTCATACTGATTTAATGGCAAACTTCCCTTAAGAAAATTTGATCCCAAGTTTGATGATGGTGCCTTCTTAGGTTATTCATCTGTAGGTAAGGCCTACATAATCTTTAATAAGAGAATCCTAGTAGTAGAAGAGTCCACCCATATAGTATTTGATGAATCGGATAAACCCTCTGAATATAAAATTGAAGATGATGAAATAGATGCAATTTAAGGAGTAGAGACTATGACCTTAGGAGAAAGGGTAGTTCCTCAGGAAGATTTTCCTAGAGAATGGAGATATTTTTCTAGTCATCCTAAAGAGTTAATTTTAGGAGACTCTTCAGAAGTGTAAGAGAACTAGGCATGGACTTAGAAAAGAGGTTAGTCATTCAGTATTCATCTCTATGATAGAAACCTACAAGTATAGATCAAGCCTTAAGAGAAGAATTCTAGATTCTAGCAATGTAAGAAGAGCTGAACCAATTCACCGGGAATGATGTTTGGGAGTTAGTTAAGATACCTAAAGAATAAAGTGTTGTTGGAACAAAATGGGTCATCAAAAATAAGGTGAATGATTTAGGAACAATAATAAAAAAAATAAAATCAGATTAGTAGCTAAGGAGTACAACCAAATTGAGGGAATAGGCTTTGAAGAAACCTTTGCCCCTGTTGCTAGACTAGAAGCCATAAGAGTGTTCTTAGCTTTTTCTTGCTTCAAGAACTTCAAACTATATCAAATGATTATAAAGAGTGCTTTTTTTAACGTTGTAATTAAGGAAGATGTCTATGTTGAGCAACCCCCAGAATTTGAAATTTCACATTTTCCAAACTGTATTCAAATTAAAAAAGTCACTTTATGGATTAAAGCAAGCACATAGAGCCTAGTATGTAAGACTTAGCTTATTCCTATTGGATAGAGGATTTAAAAAGGATAGTATGGATACTACACTCTTTTTACAAAAGATCAAAAATAAAATTCTCATTATTCAAATCTATGTGGATGATATCTTGTTTGGATCTTCAGATAAAAATTTGTGTGATAAATTCTAAAAAATAATGAGTAATGAGATTGAAATGAGCATGACGGGAGAACTTAACTATTTTCTTAGCTTTAGTGTGAAACAAATAGATAATGGAACATTCCTTATCCAAACAAAATATATTAAGGATGTTCTGAAAAAATTTGAAATTGATAGTCCTAAGCCCATGAACACTCCAATGAGCTCAACAATTCAATTAGACAAAGATTCTAATGAAAATCAGTAGATCAGAAAAAATATAGAGGAATGATTGGATCCCTTCTCTACCTGACTACCATTAGACCGGACATAATATTTAGTGTGTGCCTCTGTGCCCATTTTCAAGCTGATCGTGAAGAGTCTCACTTAACTGCGGTCAAGAGAATTCTTAGATATCTACTATGCACCCCGAACTTAAGAATTTGGTATCCTAGGCACAACACTTCCTTTGAAATATTAGGGTACTCAGATTCTAATTTTATAAGAGGGTATGTATGATAGATAGAAAAAATACCTCTGCTACCTGCCAAATCATAGGAAAATCATTAGTTTCTTCGTCCAGTAGGAAGCAAAACTCAGTAGCCCTTTCCACAGTCGAGATAGAATATATTGCAGTAGGAAGTTGTGTATCACAAATACTATGGTTAAAACAACAAATTCTTGATCTTAGCCTACATGTAGGAACCATCTCAATCATGTCTGACAACACAAGTGCAATTTTCATCTCTAAGAACCCAATTCAACACTCTCGAATGAAACACATAGACATTAGACACCATTTCATAAGAGATCACGTTGCTAAGGGAGATATATAATTGCATCACATCGCTACAGGAGATCAATTGGCTGACATATTCAAAAAACCACTAGCATTTGACACCTTTAACACCTTGAGGACTAGACTAGGTGTCATAGACATTAATGCATAAAAAAAAAAACAACAACAAAAAAACTAAAAAAACTAAAAAAAAAAAAAACAAAAACAAAAAAAAAATCTTTTCTACTAAGGCTGTTCCTGATCATCACACACTCACTACACAAAACCACCAAATTTGACATTTTATTATCGTACTATACGATCTACTATCGTACTGTACGATATATCTAAATCTACACAATAACAACCCATATGAAAATTTTGCCTATGTTGATCATATTATATGATACAACTGGCAGTCATTCAATCCATCTTGTACGACATTTTTTATCATCGTGCAGTATGATACCTGGTATTTGTACTGTATGATCCACATCAGCAAACAGATTGGGATGAATTAAGTCTGTTTGGTACGATATTATTGTTGTTCATACTGTAAGATACCTCCACTTCGTACTATACGATCCACCTCAACAAAAATGAATGAGAAAGACCTAAAGATGTCTGGTACGATATAATTGTCGTTCGTACTATACTATACACCTGTTCGTACAATACAAAACTTTTTGTCAAGGGTCGTACCGATGACCCTCAGGACGATCGAAATCCTTCTGCTCGTACTTTACGATACCCATCATACTGTACGATTGGTCCACCTTTTCCCGAAATGACCCGTTAGAATAATTATTACCCATCGTACTGTACGATATCTGATCGTACTATATGATGTTGGAAAAATTCTATAAATTTGCTTCACTTGCAGCTCACTTCACTCACACTCACCTCCTCACCTTTCACTCATCCTCAACACGATGTCGAGCTCTAGCAAGCGCGATCGCCTCTTTGTGGGAAGACCCTCTTCCTCTCGCTGTCATAATGCTAAGTTCTTGAGTGCTAAAAATGAGGATACGTGCCACAAGTATAAAGCCTGTAAGATTACACTATCCAAAATGCTCAATCAGGCGGCTCTGAATTTCTAGGTACTGAACCTCTTTGCTTCCACCACTTTCCAGTTCCTTCTCATACTGGCTTTCCCCCTACAACTCCGAATTGCTATTGGAATTTCTAGCTAACCTTACCTACACCGTCGATAGCCTGACTCTCCACTTCTTTGTATGTCGCTAAAATATAAAAAATTACCAAAGCTGACATCGCCCAATACATTGGGCTATCCTCTGAAGGGCCTAAAGTATATTCCTTTCTCATGAATGACTTTGACTAGAGTGATGCCAATCGTGTCCTTAGAAATGAAGCCTTCTATCAACACTTTCCTTTCATCCAAAGCCTCAATCAAAATGCCAGAATAATTTAACATGTACTTAGAACTTCTATAGTACCCAAAGCTGGCGATCGAATTTGCATGACCCCTAATTTATTTGTCATTACCATCTTATCATGTCAAACACCAAATTCAATGAGGCAGACTTGATAATCAACTACATTTGAAATATGACCATAATTCGCCTCCGTACCACTCAAAGAAAACTAAACATAGCCCTTGGCCACATTATCGGGTACATTCTTCAAAATAAATATCAGTTAACCTATGCCGATGAACCCGATAACATTCATATTTTCTATACGGATGCTTCCTTCCATATCTTGTTTCATCGGGGGCCAGAGCCGGATGAATCTGACTTTGATGAAGAGAAAAAGGAGAAGCTGTCCCCAGTAGCAGCTCCTACTTAACCACGATGGCACGCAGCACCCCCCGCGCACCTGCACCAAACTACCCTCACGATGACTTGGTCGAATTCTTTGATCAACTTCAAACTCATCTTGACACACATATACAAGAACAACATCTACAACACAATGACGACAAGCAGTGGTTTCGGGAATGCTTCACCGTGATTGATCACCGATTTGACACAATCCTTTAATATTTCCAACCACACCCACCTCCACCTCCAACAGATTAGGATCCTTCCCTTTTGAAGTGTATCTGTGTTGTATTTTTTTTTTCTTAGTGTTGTTTGCTCCTCTTTTTGGTGTAATCAAAAGGGGGAGAAAGTTTGTTGTAGTTGTCTCATGCTTATATTTCCTTATGGTTCAATACAATGCATTTCTTTTTTTCATTTCATATTGCATTTATTTTCCTTATGTTTACATAAAAAAAAAAATAAAACATGACATTCAAACTTGCCTATAACAAACATTATTTGACATCATCAAAAAGGGGGAGATTATTGTAATCCATGACCCCTAGTTTGAGCTTTTTGATGATGACAAATAATGTCGTTTTAACATCTATTCATTGAATATCATTTGATTTCTGTTATTATCTGTGAGTACTAATATTTCAAGAAGATCATAAGTTACTCATGACAACAGGAAGACTCAAGACTGGGTAGAATAAGAGTGTGAGTCTGAAATAACGTAATTTTCTATTTATTTTAGTTTTTTCTTTGCTTGAGTCTGGCCAAAAACTGTATGTAAGCCTGAGAAAAACCACACACAAACACACACACAGGGGAGAGGGTTTTAAAAGAAAATTGAAGTTTTTTTCTCTATTGATTGTACTGTATGAATTTATATCATACTATATGATCTAATCTGTTTAAAACATATTCCTGTGAACAGATCGTACTGTACGATTTATGTCGTACTGTAAGATGTGTTACTAATCCAAAAACCCTAGCCACTAGATTTTTTTTAAGTAAGGTTTATCAGCGGTTCGTACTGTACGACATAATTCTTACTTTATTATTTTATTTCAAATACTTACTTAATATAACTTGTGACTAATGGAATAAATCAAGGCTTAATCGCTGATCGGTCATCGTATTGTACAAATGTGTTCGTACTAAACGATGAACAGAGATGAGTTTTGATCATCCCGAACATCGTCCTGGATGATCTCTTATTTTTTACTCATCGTACGGTACGATATATATCGTACCATACGATGAACAAAGGTTGATTTGGTATCGTCCCGGAGATCGGTCTGGACGATCCATTAATTTGTTCTAACATACGGTACGATGTGGATCGTATCCTACTATGTACAGAGATATAAATTTTTATCATCCCGACTATCGTCATGTACGAATAGAAGAGTGGAAGTTCATACGGTACGATATTTTATTGTACTATATGATATGTTTTGAACTGTTTGTAAACCTTTGTAACAAGATGAAGATTTTTTTATACCAATAATACTGTACGAAATGAAATCATACTATACGATGGTAACGTCAACTTTGTGAAAAAATTTAGGGATTTTTTAGCCTGTTTTAGGTGTTAAAATTGTTATGTTTTTGGGAGTGTGACAGAGAGAGGAGAACGTGAATAGAGAGGGAATCCTTGTGAGAGAGAGAGATCTTGAGAAGTTTTTAGGGTTTGAGAGAGGAAGGAGAGGGTGAGCTTGGTGGGGGAGAAGAATTGTGAGGGAGATCACACGATTGCTTCATTCTTGCTGCATCTTGCTTCTCTTGTGGCCCGAGAAGAACTTATGATAGGCTCTCTGAGGGAGAGACTCTTCTACATCCGTGACCTCGAAGGTACTCTGCCTTCTCCAGGAGGGGAGAAAAATGAAAAGGTACGCTACATCGCTAGGAGGGTGAGAAGAGCGCTTGGCACTCCGCCACGCCGGATTGGTGAAAGTGAGTCTTATAAGGGCTTCTCCGCCTTACCGAGGGGCAAAAGGAGAGCTATAGTTTTTTAGTGAAATTCTAGGAGTAGAGGACTCTGGGAGTGGACATAGGTCATGGTTTGACCGAACCACTATAAAAATCCATTGTACTTTTTCCTTATCGCTTTTTATTTTTGCTTGCACTTTATTTTCCTTATATTTACTTGGTGATAATTGTGAGAGAAAAAAAATCAGTTTTTCATGTTGAGTTCAATCAATTGCTTTCATATTAATTAAAATTTTCTTGTTAAAGATTTTAAAAACACAAAAATATTAGAACTCTTGCTTAGGATTTTAAATTATTGCAACAAATTTTCACAATTCACCTCCCTCTTGTCAATCTAGTAATTTCATTGGAGACCATTATTGTTGATCAAATCATAGTTCTCTAAAGTGAGATCTTATTTTGCACCATAATAGAAGTGAAGACTATTCTGTGCGTATAAGGCTAAAGATTGTCGAGCTTCGGTAAAATCCTAGTCCTATTGCACAAGCACCCTTGGGCATGTGTTTATGATAACATTTAGAGGGTGTACTGCTACTGGTAGTAGAGCAAGGGGGTTATGATGGTTGTTAGAAGGTGAATGGTTAACAATGGTGGTTGAGAGGCAAAGGGCCAGTAGTGGTAGCCATGTGAATGGCCAATGATGGAGATGGTTGAGCTATATTTAATTAAAGGTAGTAAGTGTCCGTACTTATGGGGATAGACTATAAATGACTCGATAGAAGTGTTCTGGTGGCATGCTCACAATAGTAGTCTAGCAACACACAAATGGTGCCAACTTAATGGAGGGCCTTTGGTGTGAGGCTCCCATCTTTCATTGAAGATGGGTTAAAATAGATGCCTCAAAGTTTTGTGTAGAAGAGGGAAGAGGTTGATGATTTTTCCAATGATGTTTGAACTTTTTTTTTGAGATTATTCATGAGGGCATTGCTTGATGATGTTAACCTATATGAAAGATATTGGAAAAATTCACTAAGGTTATTTGACTTATCCAAAGTTATTAGTCAGAGCATTGCTCGATGATATTAACCTATATGGTAGTGGTCGGGGAGAAATCTAACAAGGTTGTTTGACCTATCCAAGGTTATATATTTGAGTATTGCATGATAATGTTAAACTATGTGGAAGAGATCAAATTGAATCTCACTAGGATTAATTATACCTTGGTTGGGAGGGGATGAACGTTATTTATATCCCAAATCAAATGCAAAGATTGGTTTTTCTTTAGCCTGTTTTTATCATTTTGAAGTTAATATTCTGACCTTGCCTACAATTAACATTTGAATATTATAGTTATGAATTGAAAATTTAATAGGATTTTAATTTTAAAATGAAATATAATATTTATTATTTAAGATATTTTTAATTTTAATAATTTTTGAATTATCTAGTGCTTTGACCATAACACCTTGTTAGATATACAATAATAAAGAGAAAATTTTCTTTGTCGCTAATGTAAATATATGAGTTGTTTTCACTGACACATATAAAGATTAGTCTCTTCTTGATAAATTTTTCTTCAATTATTATGCAGTTAAATATATCATGGCTTGTAAGATTGAAGCCTTCTTAAAAATAATTTCATTTAATGATTTTCGTGGGTTCAAAAATAATGTATATTGAAGGCAATGTTTCTCAATTATTTTCATTCTGGTCATGTGTATGACATTTTCAAGTATCTCCCATAAACTTCATATGTATATAAGCTTAGATACTTAAGTATATCAAATGTTCATATACATTCATTTATGATTTTGTGAGGAATCATAAGAAAGGTGTAGAGTAATGTCTTTGTTGCTAATAAAATTTCTAGTGTTTGTAATTCTTGATTTTAAAATGAATTCGATATAAAATTTGAAAGGCCATATACAAAATTTCAAACATTGTATTCCCTATGTTTTTTAATTTCCACCATTTATAAAGAAGATATTGCAAAATGGAATATTATACTCAATTTTGTGCACTTTTTTAAAGGTGAATAATTTAAATTGGTGTTTATAATTATATGTGTATAATCAATCTCAAATATTATTATGAATTTTATATGTGCATGCATTTGTGAATTACAATACATTGAATTTTGACACATTTTTCTCTCTTCGCATTATTTTTACGAGGGAACGATGGAGCTTCAATTGTCCAAATTTCTTCTAAATGGTGGTGATATGGCCATTAACACTGTTTACTTGCTCTGATGAGGTGTGCACTCTCAAACATAGAAGGCCCAAGGTCCCATAAGCCAAAGTTTAAGTGTGCTTCTCTATCCTTAGGTCCATGTAGTAACCCATGCATCTAATTTATATTTATTTTTCTACTAACCCAAAACCCGTCAATGTGATTTGTTCACATTCATGTGTATGTACAAGGGTTAGAAATATTGATTAAATCACATATCAACTTTAGTGTCACTTAAGGATAATAAATTTATGATAAGTGTTAG
Organism: Dendrobium officinale; assembly: GCA_019514585.1. NCBI lineage: Eukaryota > Viridiplantae > Streptophyta > Magnoliopsida > Asparagales > Orchidaceae > Dendrobium > Dendrobium officinale. The sequence continues at coordinate 37,518,550 of CM033699.1, read as the reverse complement.
AGAACTTAGGCGAAATTTTGAATTCATACATACATCCTTTACGGACAAAAAAATCAAACATAGAAAACGTAGTGACACTATACCATATATCTAATATACATTATAGATTTGAAATCAATCAATCTCAAACAACAATCAAATAATCATTACCCTTTCTTTAAAGTTTTGAGAACTTCAATAATTAATAATAATTAAAATAAAATACATGAATATATAAAACGTTTTTTAATAAACCCCAACAATAAATACAATCATTGAAAGATAATTTCAAACCCAAATTTTACTAATTCTTAATTAATGCTTTAATTACTACTTGATTGAATTTTAATTAAATGAATTCATTATAAAATAAAACAAAATGCAAAGACAAAAAAATAAATTCAAAAGAAAATAAAAATGAAGATCAGGAAATTCTAATATCGACTTATTAATAAAATATTTCAATAATAATTTAATTTTAATTTATTAAAATAATTAGATTTATCTATAATTAATTAAAGTTAGTAAAAATAATTCAAAATTTACATTAAAAAAAATTGAATAAAATTAAGTAAAATGTAGAGATTATTAATTCAAGATTGAATGAAATTTTTGAATAAAATTTAATTAATAATCAAATAATAAATAATTTAAATTAAACTAAAATTTGGGAATTAATGAAAAATTCTAAAATAATTCAATAAGAATCTAAAATTTAATAATTGACCCAAATCATAATTAATTATTAATGCAACCATTAAAATCAATACTAATATTATCTAACTAAAAGTTTTAAAAACCCTTTAACCTTTAGCCAATTAAATTAACTCGATTAATATTGATTATTACTCAATAACTCAGGCCTATGATGCTATTAACTTAGCCCCAAGGAAAATTGAAATAAACTTAACGACCCTGACGTAAATATAATGGTAGTAATCATTTAACGCTTAAAATATATCTTAAAATCAACTTCAAAGAAATAATACTTAAACTCAAATTAATTTTTCTTTAAGCCTTCAACAAACACTAACATTATAGAATATTAACAAATTTCCCAACATAGTACACTACAGGAAAATTAGGAATAGTATGGCGGTTTTTCCGGCAACTATTATTATATATTTCAGGCTTTTTCATAAAATACTCATGATTTTCTCATGGTTAGTAAAAACACCGGTATAAACTGCATAGGAAATGATTTCGGTGGTTAGTTTATGGGGCTCACCTTATCGGCAGCTCTCCAGATTTAACTGTTGGGATGTACTCCAAATACTTAAAGAATGTAAAAGTTTGGGGCATTTAAGAAGAGGAAGGCCAAGGGGGAAGCATTCTACTTAAAGAGAGGGATGAATTAGTGTGTATTTAAAAATTATAATAATTTAACAATTTTTTTAAATTCTAAAAAATATAATAATAGTTTCTTTTATATCAAAGACCCTTTTTCAAAAATTATGCACCAAAAATTAAAAAATGAATTAAGTAAAAAAAGATCCAATGTCTCTTAGCAAGCTTAAAAAAAACTCAAATCTTTATTCCAACACATATAACCACACATGCAATAGTACAAAAAAAACAATAACAATAGACCTTCATCACACTTTTTATGTCTATATCTATACATTTCTTAACCTAAAAAAAAATATCCAATGCATCTACTTCCTAATCGGGTCATCAGAGGGCCACAGTTTTATGTGACCAAATCATTTATGGAAACCCTTCTAAGTAATAGCATATGCATACATATCCTTAATGAATTGAATAAATGCATTATTAACCTCTTTCTTTCCTATAACTCTTCATTGCATTTCTCTTAAAACTTTATCATATGCTTTCTCTAAATCAATAAATATCATATGAAGATCCTCATTCTCTCTATAATTCTCCATCAAGCATCTCAAAAAATGTATAGCTTCCATATTAGACCTACCGACATGAATCCAAATTAATTCAAGAGAGGTGTAGCCATCTTTATTACTATTAAAATTACAATCAAAGTATTTGGTTTTAGATCTATGCAAAATGAAAACCTATAGAATCTAAGTTTGACCTCCATAATTCAAGTTTACCTAAAACTCCCTCTCTAGTCTTATCAACAAGAAGAATATATTAGGAAAAAGCATGCACTAGGGTATATCCTCTTGCAAATGTCTAGTGAGAACATCCATGACTAAAGCAAAAAAGATATGGACTTAAGGCTGATCGTTGATATAATCCTCTTGCAAATGTAATACAATCTATTGCAAATTTGAGAAAAAAAAATGCAAACCCAAATTTGGTTCGGAATGATGCCGATCAACAACTTTTGTAGGTAGATTGCGGACATGATCAGCTGTCCAAGTGGGGGGGTGAGATCTTCGGCCAGAGAGAGGGTGTCGGTGGCACAAATTTCTACGCAAGCAATCGGACGCATGATCACGAGCGGCAGAGAGTGGGGTGAGCGAGCAAGCATGGAGAGAGAAATAGATACAAAAAGAAATGAAGAGGAATGCTTGAGTTGGCCAATATTTGGGCCATTTCCGACTGTGTTCCAGTGATTTAGACTTTCAAAAAAAATTACTTAAAATAGATGGCCAAAGCTGTCGGTATAGGCGCCGATAAAATAGAAAATTGGTGCCTTAGTCGGGGGTTATTCTACCTCCACTAATTCCGACGGTGTATTATTACAAACCATTGGATAAACTATCGGTTAGTACCGACGGTTAAACCATCAGTTTAATTGCTAGTAATGTCGGTGGCTATAGAACTGCCGGTAATGGCCACTGAAAATGCTTGAATTTTCTATAGTAATATATTCAATCCATATAGCCTGATACATACACTTTAGATGGTTTGTTAGGACAGCTAACTCTAGTTTTAGACTAGGCCAGTATTTAACTTCTCTACTATTGTGTATTGAGTTTTTCATGGATTTCTCTGTATGTTAATTAAAAATTAATTGATTGATTTGATTTTTTTTTATTTCTACAATTTGTGAATTGTGATATGATGAGTGTTATATTATCTTTAGGTCAGGAGTAATGTAGATGCTCACAGGATATTTTTAAGGTGGTTATGCTCATGCAAGGCTAAGTCAAGGGGCAAAATTAAATGATTTAATTTGACACATTTTTTACAGGTGCTAAAATTTGCTTTAACCCCCCCCCCACCCCCCCCCCCCCCCCCCCCCCCCCCCCCCCCCCCCCCCCCCCGCCTTGAAATTAAAAAGAGAATAGCCATGCATGGCTGAGATTGAATATAATGCAAATATATAACTTCTTGGATGTGGATGGATTATTTTATTCAACTTCTCAGGATAACCATATAGGGTGTTTATAATATTTTTATATCTTTAAGATATAAGGAATTTGAACTTTGAATTATGATGTGAAAGTGGGTTTTGAGTTGGAATACACATCAAACTTTGAATCGAAAGAGAAGAGAATAACCCTTAGGGTTGAGTTTCTTTCCATTTGGATATTGAAGTGAGGATGACCTTAATATCACAAGAGAAAAGAACACACTCATTCAGAGAGGAGTTTTTTTCAATTGGATATCCAAACCTAAAGAATCCAAGGAGCTCACAGAAGGATAAAGAAGTGATGATAAAAAAAATATCCCACACAAAGTCACTTATGCAGTCCTAAGATTAGAATCTAAGTTGTTCGGCCTTCTCTTTTAAATTCTATAGACCTTAGGTTGTAATATTAAGTAGCACTTGTCACATGAACATTTTTAATTTATTTAACTAATTAATTTTATTTATTAATTTTCATTGATTACGTAGTAGAAAATGCTTTCTTTTCTAAGGCTTCTTTCCTTGTGTTGACCTTATTTTCACCTAAATATTGGGTCAAGGGGTTGACTTGATCAAATTGATCAGGCTAGGCTCCAAGACTCCTCCCATTGGGTCCAATGGGTCAAACAAGGTCTATTGAGCCTAGATCGAGGTCTTGGGTCAACCTGGTTGACTAGGTCTATTGAGGTTGACCAAACTAGCCTATATGGCCACTATATTGATTCAAATCCATTCCAAATATTTCCTTAGCTTAATCCCCCACTTGCTTGGGTCCAATTGACCAAGTTGACCAGGTCAACTCATGGCTTGGTCAACCCAAGCCTTATTTGGTCAAACATGACCTATTTAAGTCAAATTCTCCTTATTTAATGCATTTAAAATATTCTTAATCTACCCTTGGCCCTCATAATTTGTTGTAGATATGATTCCAACGATCACTCATGAGCATATGATTATAAATAGGGATTTCATGGTTCATTAGAAGGACTTTTTCCTTTGCTCTCACCCTAGTTTCTCCCAACCCATGTTTTGGTGTGTGTGAGGTCCCAGACCCTCTCTCCACCTTTCCCAAGCCAATTCCACCATCAAGAACTAACCGGTGGCAAGATCTTTGAAGAACTGAGCCTAGGATCCTTCTAAAGCATTTTATTCTCAATTTATACATTGAGAGCTTGAGGACCCTTCTTTGAGTTTAATTGTAAACAATCAACAAGTTTAAATGCACCTTAAGCAGGTTAAATTGTCTTTAAACCAAGAAGAAATCCCTAACCCTTATTTAGGACACCTAGAGCTAATTATCTATATATTAAGAGACAGTTAGGCCTTAAAAATCAATCCCCAAGAACCCTGTTCATGCATATAATCCATGTTTAAAATTTCAAGTAATTTGATTGAGTCATTTACAAGAATGAAGTGATTTATGTTTTAGAGTTTCATGTTAACGTTGCGTTGAACTATGAAAGATTTGGACCATTGATCTCTGGATTAATGGGACAAATCTTATTGAATCGCAGTTGAGCTAAAGTTGTAGAATGTATCTGATGGTCAGATCCCACATCCGACGTAATCAGAATCATCCGTCTCAAACCACGTGAGATCAGACGGCTCCCTACAGCCCTCACGTGGTTAAGTTGTAAAATGCTACGAGCAATCATCCTGTAATCATGCGACAATGATTACATGTCGACACAATCAATATCCATGATTGCAATCCACCTTTACAGCTTGGGGGACGAATCGGAAGCTACCACATGTCTAATCGCCACCTCCACTGTTTTACTTATATTTAATATATTTTTAAATGCTTTTTAAGTTAAGCATACATTAAAAATTATTTAAAATTTATTTTAAAATCCAAAAAATATATTTAGTATATCTAATTTTTTAGAAAATTATGCAATTCAATTTAAAAATAAAATTAGCTTTAAATATTAAGTATATTTTAAATTATTTTAATTAATAACTATTTGTATTTTAAATTAATATTCAATTATAAATGATTAAAGTATTTTTTAAAATTTAAAATCCTACTTTAAAAAATATTTTTAATTTTAGAGAGATACTTCATATATTTTAATTTAATATTTATTATTTTGGATAATTATTATATAATTAATATTTAAGTATTATTTATTAATAATATTTTTTTTTTAAATAATAAAAAAAATATTTATTTTTAAAATAAGAAGATGATTTTAATTAATTAAATTTAAATTAAATATACTATAAGAAGTATTTTCTATTTTAATTAATTTTTAAATAATTAAATATTAAAATTCTTAATTAATGATTAATTAAAATAAAAATTTAAAATATATTTTCTTAAATTCTATAAAAATTATTTTCTTAAATTAAATGTCAAAGAACTTTTAATTTAATTTTATTTAATTTTATTTTATTTAATAATTATTTATAATGATTAATTATTTTTAAATTATTTTAAATGCCTTATATTTACTTTGAGTTATAAATATTCATAATAAATTAAATTTAAATCATAAAAATACATATAATACCTTAAATACCTAAAATATTTAAAGAACTAAGAATTTTTATTTAAAATTATTTTTTGATATTAAAATTTAATATTTATTTATTATCTAATTACTTAAATGCTTTATATATATATATATATATATATATATATATATATATATATATATATATATATATATATAATTTTGAGGGATCTTCTTTTGAAATTTCAAACATAGGTTGTGCATATGAATAGAATTCATGGGAAAGGATTAGTGAGTGATTGGACTCCAATGATTCACTAATTACATCACTAATTTTGTTTACTTATTATTTAGTCTTCTTTTGTATGTATAGGATGGACGAGCACTTAGTCTAGTCTATTCTAGTTCTGAGGACATTGTGTGTTATGATTTGTTATACTTTCCCTTTATGTGACACCAAGGGCTAGCCACTAACACTTGATTTAAAACCCCAAAAAAATACATTTAATATATCAATTTTCCAAAAAATTATTCACTTTAATTTAAAAAAAAAATAGCTTAAAATATTAAGTATATTTTAAATTATTTTAATTATTAAATTTTTGTATTTAAAATTATTAATTAATTATAAATGATTAAAGTATCTTTTAACATTTAAAATCCCATTTATTACATTTTTCCTTTATGATATACCAAGGGTTAGTCACTAACACTTGATTTAAACCTATTAAACATAGCAAACCCTAATAACAATAATTACAAACATGTCTAACAAAATTAGAGAAATGCTAAGAGCTAGGATATACCCTTTGAATGACATGAAAATTGAACTATTTAGAATTGGTGACATCTAAAACCCCCTAGAATTTTTTAGTAATTTTTAGGACCCATTAAACCACTTAATTAACAAACCCTAATCTCTAACCCCCTTTAATTAAGCCCCAATAAGTTCAAAAAAATCCAATAAATTAAAATTAAATCTAAAAATTTCCAATAATAAATCAACGTCTTTAGAAATTAATCCTTAATCCCAAAAAAATTAAAATTCTTTTAATTGGACTTCAGTTTGAATATTAATTTAATTTCGATTAAAAGCCACCCTTTTAATTAAAATAAATATTTAAAAATTATTAAAAATTCCAAATTTTCTCCAAACAATACGGAACTCTTTCTTTCATCATTCTTGACATTTAGAGGTGGTTCTAAGATGTTTGGAGCTGATTTGGATCAAAATCCCTAAAATTCTCTTAATTAAATAATTTTAAAAATTCGTTAAACACCAAACTTTAAAAATTCATAACTAATTCTAAACTCCAAACTTTGAAAAATCATAACTAATTCTATAAAAATCCAAATTTAGTAAATTAAAAGGCATTCAATTTGACTTAAAATCTATTTTTTGTTAAAAAGTATCAACTTCGAGAAACCAATTTGATTTAAAAAGTCAACTCTTCGATCAACCGTAGTTTTAATATCTATGCCTAAAACTTCTAAAAATTATAAATTTTATATAAAAAGCTCTAAATCCAACAAACTTAAATTCTAACTACTCCCCTTAAGTTATAATATTTAATAAAAAATATTAGAACTCTTAAACCTAGTCTATTTTTAAAAGTCACCTTTTGGACCCCTTGAACTTTGTGGATAGGATGACCTAGTGCCTTCTAAAATCCGCTAATGCAATTTAAACATCAGAGAATATTACTTTAAGTATTAAAAAAGTATAAAACCAACAAAATTTAATAAAATTGACCTAAATATATTAAAATTTGAACTTTAATTAATATTCCCTTTGGCCTTGAGCAAATCAAATCACAAATACCTTGAACTAATTTCCCATTATAGGACATACCTAATACCACATAGCCTATTACACACACATTAATTTTTTTACTACGGCACTACTTCTAGATCTAGGTTTTTTTACTATGGCACTACTTCTAGATCTAGGTTTTCCTTTTATATTTGTGTGATGTGATGCTCTGCATATGTAACGTATGATGGTTATTTTGACTTGCTATAATTGTTACTATGATAATAAGCTTTATATTTATGTAAAGTTTATGATATATTATATGATAGGTTATCCATAGGTTAGAGGAAATCTTGATACTAACGATGTTTTCTATAGGTGGCCATGCTCATGCAGAGCTAATAAAGAGGGCTAAAATAATAAATAAATCATATAAATGCTTGCTATAGGTGCTTCAACCGCTTAGCCCTTAAATAAATAAGAGCATGGCCTGGTGTACCTTGCATGAACATTTTTCATTTTCATATATAACTGCTTGGGATGTTTTATATTAACTGCTTAAGATAACCATGCAGGAGAGTTTAGATTTTTTTTCTTTTTCATGAAGTAGTTTTGTTTTTAATGTGTTGAGTTATGAAAGTCTCCAAAAATAAGGCATTTTAAATGTCAGGGATCCAAAGGGAAAATGAAAGTCCCTTTACATGAATTTTTTTTTATTTGGGTACCATTCTGAAGAAAAAACCCTACAAAGATGAGGAAGATGATCCGTAAAAAGGATATGAAGATGAAAATGAAAACCAAATGCCTTATTTTTAAGACTTGTGTCATTCAGTATGATTAGAATTCAGGTTGTTGTTTGGTGTGGAGTCTGAACACCATTACTTTTATGTAGACCCTGGGTTATACTTTACATGGTACTTGCCATCGACTTTTTTTTACTTTGGTGGATTTATTTATATTGATGTGTTTTTTTTTTCTTGCGTCATAGAAATTTCCTTCTTTTTCCAAGTTTCTTTCTTACATGTGTGTGCGTGTGATTTTACTAGGATCTTTAGGGATTAAAATTTTTCTACTCATAACTAAAATTTAAAATATTAAGAATTAAATAATATAGAAAGCTATCTTGAATTTAATTTTACAATTTTATAATTCAGATTTGTATGAAGATTTGTACCCGATAAAGATGATTTTTAGTGACATATCAAGTAGAAATATTAGTTGACAAATAATTAAAATTCAGATCAACTATTAGATTTAGATTTAATTTAATCATTAATTAGCAATAAAATAAAGCATATGTCCTCCATCAAATTAATGAAGAAACTTTCTTTCAAAAGTCTCATAAATTGATCATTTTTTTTGGGTTGTTTAGGACAATAAAGGCAAACTCACACACACATAATATATGCAAGACTCAAACACAATATATCTTGGTTGGTATCCAAAGCTCTAAATCAATAAATCAAGGTGAGAAACATCAATATATGTACCTACAGATAATGTCCATAGACAAGTTATCTTATACCTCTTTTTTATATAAAAAATATTTTCAATACGTGTCTCCACCCTTTGTTCATTAATCTTGGGACCATGCAAGACACATAATTTGCTATATAAGACAAAACCTATCCATATCTTTCACATCTACAAAGTTGAAAAAAAAAATAGATTCTCCTAAACTAAGATAAATCTCAAATCTATTAAAACTATTTAATGATAAATATAATATATAAATAATTAATTAAAGTTTTTATTATATTTTCTTTGAGTGAAGAATATTATATATAAATATAACTTGATATGTTTTATATTTGAATTAACCTCAATACTCTTAAATTTAAGATGAAATTAATATAATGATTGAATTTCTTATATAACATTAATATTAACACAAATATAAGTACCTTGAAGCCTATCATGACGAAAAATATATTGAAGTATTCTTATACAATTTTCCTCTTCTTTAATCAAATATATGGTCTATTTGGAATGACTACATATTTTTGTAAATGTCATTGTAATGTTGTGGTGGGGCTAACTACTTTTTAAAGTTGATGTTAAAAAAAATTCTAGCACAAAAAATTCTTGAAAGAAATGAAAAAATAGTAGTAAAAAATTGCAATTATTGTCTTTAAAAGCGAAGCACTGAAATGTTTTCCCCAAAAAAAATCCACAATAATTTTGAGATCACTATTAATTAAAATTTAGGCCAGAAGTAGCTTCCAACCTTTCTTCCTATTAAGGATAATATTTTGATCTTAAATTCATTTTAAGATGCGATACATCACCAAAAAGTTGTCATGATTAGGCATGAATCTTGAGGCATATTTGAATTGGAAACTTTCATAATTAAATTTAGGACCATTGAAAATATGGTCTTTATAAATATGCAGTCAAACTGAACATCTTGGCAAGACAAACCAAACAACATCAAAATTAGGCCAATCTAAGCCCAAATATGCTCAAATTAATGGCTTATTGTAAATTTGAAAATTTAGAGCAATAGTTGGAAGACCAAATGACATCTAAATATAGTAAGCTTATAATCAAATCAAGAAGCTCAGCAAAATGAATCAAATGAGCCCAAGATCACTTAATTTGGCATCATTAGGGCAATGAATAGCTAAATGAATGATATATGATCGAGGGAATCAATATAGGTCTTCCAATGGAGAACTCTAAATAAATCTTCTACATATTTATGGAGGATGTTACTCTCAAAATTTATAACTAGGCCCTCCCCTCCCCCCACCCCCCCCCCTCCCTACATGATGGAGACATTTTGCCAATGATTGGAGGGAATGTTTAGGTCTCAAGTTATTCAAACATCCACTAGACCACCACTTGGATGGCGTCTTTGTCAAACCTCCACTAAACCTTCACCTAGTCACCATACTTATGAAAGAATATCCATTCCTACACCACCAAGGCAGAGAAAATAAAAAGCAGTATGTAAAACATTTGAATGGGGTAATCTCCCTCATATTTGAGAAGGTGATCCTTAAGGAGGAGAAGTTTGAAGTGAAGAATTTAACTCCCAAACTTGTTTGAAAGAATAAAATGTTTGTAAAATAGCCTATTACTTTTGTTTAGGTGGATAGATACCATTGGGTACCTTGCCTCACATCCACAAAGGAGTAGATTTTACTAATCGAGTCTGGAAAGGACAACCATCCTACTATTAGGCCATCGATCTCTTTTCCTAAGATTATAAAGTTGGGATTAGTAGCATTAAAAGCACAACAGAATGTTGAAGTTAAGAAGACTATTAAAGCTAAGGGCAAGAGGCCCAAATTCCCTAGAAGAAATAGAGTCTGAAGAAAGTAAGTAGGATTGAATCCCCCTAGATTCTAGTTAATACCCTTAGCTCCCTACTTAGGAATTTCATGATTCCACCTTACCGGATGTATTGGTTATTAACCATTAAGCTCCTTCATCACCTCCTAAGGTAGATGTCCCTCACCCTATAAAGGATGCCACCCTTCCAACTATAGACCTCAGGATAATCAAAGGGAAACGAGTAACCCCTGATGAAGATTTATAATCTCTTTCCAAGTTTTGTGATGAAAACTTTAAGGATATGATAGATTACAAGGTTACCTACCATTTGATGTCAAATCAATAGGTGAGAAACTAGTTGAGGAGGTAGTAGTAAAAGAAATAAGAAACATTCTTAAGAAGAAATAAACATAGGAAGTCTCTAATCCAAAACTTGATGGTCTTTTAGTTGATGAATATGAGATTAGTAGCAGCATTTGTATGGTTGAGAATAGTACTTCAGCTATGGTGAGGAAGTCTAATAAACACCACTCTGGTAAAGATGAAAGTTTAGCAGCTACTAATTCAAATTCTGATAGATTGAGAAATGAAAAAGATTATATTCAACATTTAATGATTCTATAAGCACAAGTTGTATAAATGTCACTATAAGTTAAGAAAATGTTTGAGTAGTTGATCAAAATGCAAATGTCTCAACTGAGTTATCATAACCTGCCATTCAAGTAGTGACTGATCAGAGAAGAAGATTAGAGTCTAGTATGAGAATTTTTGAGTTATTATCAATAGTTCTTCTAGTTTAATCAACACTACAGGAAAACCCGTTTTTACTGGCGGACTAAATCCGCTGGAGCACATAGATAATTCAACGGAACCATAAGTTTCCGGTGCACGTTTCGCGCAAATAATTCCGCCGGAAAATCCGATGGTAATCGCGTGTTTTCTCGTAGTGCAATAGTTCCTCCAATTCAGACAGTGGTTCCCCCAATCAAACCAACCATCTCTTTAGTCCCTCCAACACAATCTCAGAAAGACATCAAAAAGATAATTGAGGATGGAGTCACTACAAGAAAACAGGTAATTAGCGACCAGTAAAATTGGTCGCTAAAATTGATAATTTGGACGCTAAAGCAAGTAGCGACCAAAAATTTTTTGGTCGCAGATTTGTCGCAGTAGCCTCGTCGCTGAGGCTTTTAGCGACCAAAATTTTTTTTGGTTGCTAAATTAGCGACCACTAATTAGCACTGGTCGCTAAAATTGAAAAAATTAGCGACCATTTTTTTGGACGCTAATGAATATTTATTTGGATGCTATTTAATAATTTTAATAATTAATTTTATTTATAGCAACCAAAATAAAAAGTGGCCGCAAAATGATCAACCAAAAAAATCACATGCCCCTTTAATTTCATGAAATATTGATATATATATTTATGGATATAAAATTTGAGATATTTAATAAATAAAATTATTATCCATTTATTATGACTTGGCTATAACAACTAAGATCAATCCATCACTCCATTATATTGCAATTACTTAGATAAATTACATAATAGAGAAATAATACAAATTTTATTAACTTGAGGCAATAATAGAAAAAAACATAGAATCCAAAAAATTATATTTATTCATGAGTATCATTGTCAATAATTTGCTAGGAGAAAATAAAAATTATATTCATTCATATACTTTTACAAATACATCCCTCAATTAATACAAAAAATACAATCTCAGACATAATTAATTATAAAATCTTAATGTTTACAAAATGTAGGAACTTGCATACTGATTGACAGCATGATGCAATAATTCAGAAATCATCAATTGAGTTCTCAAAGAAACGAGTTCATCTCCTCCTTTATAGCTGCAATCTTCATCTCTGCATTTCACATATCAAGAACGCCCTCTTTTATCATCTCCAGCAATGCAAATCTTGTAAGCTGTAAGCACAAATAAAGTACTACGCATACGAGTAGCAAAATATTGTAGTTTGGAGATTGTATCCATGGTGGTAATACATGGAAATGTTCATCAAGTACACCATACTTGCCTTGTTTAGTACTAATCTTCTTCAATGTTATTTCCCTCACAGTAACCTTCCCAATAGTTCTGAGCTGTGCTGCTGCTTCACATGTCTGTAATCACAGCAATTATATTAATAAAACAATAATGACCATGAACTTTGCACGAGTGAGCAAATCTGATTGGGGGTGTTCACAAACTACCATGATGAAGACAAACATTGCATTGACATTGGCGATGTTCATAAACTATCAGATATACAACTGTACATTATATCATATGTTCTAAAATTTCTAGTTTCTAAGGTAATGAACGACTCAAGTAATTGATGGTTTGATCCCAAGTATCCACATTGTTAAATGATTGGAATCATAGAGGTTTCAAACATAAAAATCACATAATTAGGCAAAAAATCTAGATAAAAGTATTCATCATTATAGGTTTAGATTGCTCATCAGTATAGATAGTACACATTTATGCTTCCCAATATCTAAATTGCAAGCCTCAAATATCTACTTATGAAGTCATATATCCATCACTTTTTCAAAGCATAAAAAGATTAGAAATATGCTTGTTTTAGAATCTTACAGCAACGCATTGCTGGTTTAGAACACCATTTGCACTTACTAAGATAAAGCCAGGGCCGTTCAAGACATTTTCTGCAGCAAAACTTCACCAATTATTGCCTGACTGCAACAATGAAAAAAAAAACCTTGAATGCTTCTATAAATAGTTGAATGATGCAAAATTTAGGCCAGCAACCATCCCAACTTAAAACAAAAGGTAAAAACAATATCACTTTTTGCTCATCAGGAATTATGCCGTTTTTTAGCTTTGCTACAATATGTGAAATGCTGTGAATGTAGAAGTTCGGAAGAAATTATTTTTAGGCACTATATTCTATATTCTAATCTTGCAAGTTTTTGTATGCCAGCTATGTTAAAATTAGCACCAGGGCTATATTACATGTGATGTACATTTTCTAGTGTTTATATTAATAAAAATGAAAACTAAAATTTTAAAATGATAGAACTGCATAGAGACATTGAGGTTCTAACTAATTTTGTAGAGTGCAATGAAAATAAAGAAATAAACAAAATAAGATATTTACATAATATATAGGCCAGGGATATGAAATAGTCTTTAGAAATAATTATTTTCTTTTTTATCATACTTGTTTACCTTGATGGACAGCACTACTAGATTTTCTAGACAGCTAGATTTATCTGCCCATGGTTTTCATGATAATGCTTGCTCTCATAGGGTTCCTTCCATTGTGAAAAATGTATCTTCTTGTAATTCATTCTATTTCATGAAAAGTTATTGATACCAAGTGCATGCATAAGTCAGGAAATACCAAAATAAAATGTAAATATGCAACTTTCTGTTCAATAGTGAAGCAAATCTTTGCCAATGCAATATGAGCCAAATTTATAAGGCGTTCATACATCAGTTTTTTTAGTATTTTCTACATTAATATCATATGCTAATTAGATAAACTAGTTCTACTGAGAAGAAATATGTAATTAAACAGTGAAAGTACCTGCACAACAGCTGCACTTTCCTGATCCACAGTCGAAACACCAAATTCATTAAATAGAAATTGTCAGTAAGCGGCATTGTCTACGAACACATCAGCTGTTGTTGCTTTCAGCCCAAATACCATTTTAGGATCCTCTGGCAAGCAAAAGCTTTCATTGGTGCACCTTTTCAATTCTACCTTCAAAATTTTGCAATAAACCATAAACAAGATGCCCTTTAAATTTAAGGTTATAAGCTAATTTTGTACTCAGCAATTAACATAATGAAACAAGTCATTAAAGGAAACTTAAAATTAATCATACAAAAGATAACTATCAAAGTAGGAAACTAAAAGCAATAATGTGCTGGTGAATCTAGCCAAACGCGTAACTTAAGTTGCTCGGCAATTTCATACCATTGTGACTCCATCCGCAACCAAAACACTTCATCCATGGGCTTTCCATCTACAAGCAAATCTTCAGACTTAAAAATTACACTTGAGAGCAAGTTCTTCCCCTCTGCTGGAGCGTTATATGCTGCAAAGCTAAGCATATTAGCCATCTTTGTTTCTGAGTCAAATTTCTGCATTCAGAAAGAAGTAATAATAATAATAAACAAATGAAAGATGTTGCTTATGCATGAAGCGTGTCTGTGCAAAGACAAGAAGAATAAAAGGGAAAACAAGAACTTCCTTATTAGTTCAATGTTTTGCAGCTATCAGGCCACATATTGACCGACTGCCTCAGCCAAGTTCTATAAGCTATTTATTGAAGTTGTCAATATTGGATCTCCCAAATTAGAAATGTTGTTTAGGTTTAAAGCGTTTTTCTATTTCTCTACAAGATTTCTATCTTTCCTGAGCATAATCTAATTCATTGAGAAGCTTATTGAAACCTGTTTAATTTCTAGTTGCTAGTCAGATAACAGCTTCATATTTCATAGCCTAATATATATATATTATTCATTCATAAATATTATAATCAATACAAAATTTTTAAATTAAATCCACCTACATAGAAATAACAGCTCTATGTGATTTTTTGTTCAAATTGCAAAGAAAAACATATTGAAAATGCAAGGAAAATGCAATAAATTTATGTCTCCAATCCATAACTTAGCAATAAATATTGATTTGAAAACGGTTCAAACTTGCAAGGTACATTACTATACAACAAATTCTGCAAAAACCAATTAAAAGATACCTAAAACAATATAGTATGAAACCACAGAAATAAGTAGATGACAAAAGAATCCTGAACAACTAAATGTTTAAAATAATAACAAATCTCCTACTTTGCTAATCTGATGATAAATCAATGTATTAGAGAGAACATGGAGATTGTTCAGGATTTGAGTAAAAGGAGTCCAAATCATGAGGAACCACATTTCCTGAAATCCTGAAATAACAGGATCGTGAAATAACAAGATATCTTTTGTAAATACAAGACCAATTTTGAACCACTCCATGATTTCTGTAAATGATAAATATAAGAAAAAATTTTGTAATTTACAAATTTTTAAAATACAAGATATCTTTTAATATATCTTTTGAACCACATAAATAACAAGACAAAGGAATAAGATATCTTCAGTTCAAATCCTGAAATCGAATACCTTCTACATCAAATTTAAACCGGGACTTTGATGATATTATAACAATATGTTCCAAGCAAGGATTATATTTAATATTGTTATAATATCACAAAAGTTTAATTATAAAGTGTTAGCTAGAATTTAGTTGACTTGATTCGTAAGTTTTTGAATACTTCGATGATCTGTTTGAATGGTGAACGTTAATGATTAGAAATTTATAAATATCAAAATCACACAATTAGGTGAAGTCAATACAGTTGATGAAACTCAATTTTCATCAAATTTTAATAAATTCCATAACTCAATTTTCATCAAATTTTATGAAATGTCTCTTGTATGAAATGAAATTTATAATAAAAACATTTGTATATTTAAAATGAAAATATGATTAATTTATATGAATATATTTTCAAATGAAGCTTACCCGTTACATTTCTCTCCATTTGATACGATAGCTGAAAAATTATCTTGTATTCTTCTGCATTCATAGCAAGACTTCAATGGTTCTATCAGAACTATTAAAAAAATGCATCATATAAAACACACTATCAAAACAAATACATCATCTAAAATAAAGCATGTTGATATTTAGCACATAATGAAATTCAAACTAATGAGCTAATAGAATTGGAGAGTATAATAAACCAAAACTTAAATAAAATATGTATATATGTCAAAACTGCAAAAAATATAGTAGCTCGTTAAACAAAACTACAACAGTTTTCTTCACAAAAAAGAAAAAAAAATAGAATATTCCACTCCTTATCAAACCAATGAGGTCTCCTTTGTTTCCTCCCTAATCTGCAAGATGTAATAAAAATATAAGTAGTTGTAAGAAAAATTTTCACCAACTAGCATAAAAAAGTTTTGCCTTATCATACCTTCACTTTTCTCTCTATACCATATAAATTATGGTACCAATCACTTCCACAAATAAGATGTTGCTCTGTACCTGTACCCAAAGATGATCTATATTTTTCAATAACTCTTCCACCGACACTGAAGGTGGCTTCTGATGCAACCGTTGTAATTGGAATAGAAAGAATGTCACAAGCCATCCTTGACAAAAATACGATATTTTAGATTGTTAGCCTTCCACTATTCTAAGCAATCAAAATGAACTATTGGATTTTCTTCCTCGATGAAAATTCCATCATCTAAATACACATCAAGCTCAGATTTTACTGCATGAGTAGTGTAATCTGTTATAATATAAGTTTCATATTTTTTCTTTCCATAAAGTGGCTTCCCTCTAACAGAAAATGAACTCGGATAATTACAGCTTGTTTCAACTTCAACTGTATTCTTCTCAGCATTTGCGATTTTATAATCTTCTACATACTAATTATAAAGTTAATTTAAACTCTCTCGATGTGCATTTGCGCTATTTTTTCATTTAAACTAATTGCTTTAAAAATCACATGCGAGTAGGTTGCATGTTTATCGTTTTTGACATCATCATAACTTACAAAGGCTATGTGCTTATATGAAAATGAATTTAAGGGAATGCAGAGATAATATGTGACAATGTGTACAGATCCGCAACGGTGAATGTAGAAGAAATGTCCAAATCAATGATGTGAATCTCTGCACATGCCATTGTGAGGTCACTAAGAAGAAGATAATCTTACCGCTATTGAAGGGAAACTACAAAGAAGTGCAGGTCGGGGCTTGAACGGGAAATTTACGAAATACTAAGAAATGAAACTGCAAAGCCCTCTAAACTCACCGAGTTACCGTCGACGCTGGCCGGTGTCGGGAGATCGGTGAGGGAAGAAACGAGAGAGTTTAGGACGGAGCTTCTGGGAGAATGAACAGGAAAGACGCTGCCAGTCGAGGCTTGAGCGGCGTTCGGGAGCGACGTTCGGGACGAAGCTTCTAGCAGAAATACGAAGGGTCTCGCGGGAATATAATTTAGGTAAAAATTGCAGAAAGGGTACGAGGAAAAATTTTGGTTTGTCGCCAATGCCTTATATCCTTTTCACGATTTTCTTAAATAATTAAAAAATTATAATTATAATTAAATAATACGTAATATCTATTTAATAAATATGTAAAATTTATTTTAGTTAATATATATTATTAATTTTAATTACTTTTAAATTTATTAATTTAATATAATTTATCATTAAGTTATAATAATTTTAAATTATTTAGATTATTTACATTTATCAATTTTATAATTAAATATTAATCATATTTTTATTAAGCATATTCACGAGCTCTGAATCAAACACGAATCGAGCTTCTTACCGAGCTTGTTCATGAGCATCAAATGATCATGTTCGCGAACATAAATGAACCGAACACAGTAATGTTCAATCTTGTTTATTTAAGGATCGAGTATTTAAAATGTTGTTCAAGCTTGTTTGTTTAGTTGATTAAACGATCACAAACGAGCTTTAATCGAATCGAGCAACGAGTAGCTCGTCTAACGTTTGGTTCGCTTGCAGCCCTATGCGTAAGACTGAGATCATGAAATGTATAATTTTATTTAAATAAGTAATTAATAAATTTTAGATAATATATATTATAACTTATTTCATCAATAAATTATTAGATTTATCATCATAAAAATATAAATATTAAATTAAATTCATCATTTTATTTATTAATTTGAATTTCAATAATATTATTACAATCAAAATTAGGGGGTGCTACCCCCTTGGACCCCTGGCATATCTGCGAAACATATGATTATGTACACAATTAAAAGAATAATTAGTCACTATAATGACATGTATATATATAAGAAAAAGATTCTTTGGTTTTTTAGCGACAAAATTAGCGGCCAAATTTTTTTTGTGGCTAATATCAAACTTCTTATTATTTAGAGGCCATACTAATTTTTGGTCGCTAAAAGATACCTTTAGCGACCAATTTATTTTTGTCTCTATTTTTTTGTCGCTATTGACTCATTTTCTTGTAGTGAGTAAGGGAGGCCTTAGCCCATTCACAAAGGACCATTTATTTTCCAAAGGCCCTACCCCATAGAATATGATTTATTCCCTTACGCAAAAGGCTTTGTTCCACCATCCTTTAATATTTTCATTAGTATAAAAAAATAAGACACTATTTAGCCCACTTTTTTAAGTAAGCTATTACAAAGTAACAGGGTCAAACACTCTACAATTTTGCTAGTTTGTTAGTAGTCTTTTTGGCATTGTTTTTGAATACTACACCGATATGCCAACAGTTTAACAGAAACCTTTAATGAATTTAAAACTATATTCTTAAAGAGATTTTTAGGAGCACAACATCACGCGACTGTGGGCAACATCATTTTTTAAAACCAAAATCCAAGTAAGTTTTTGTTGAATATATCCTGATGTATTGAAACCTCTCGATGTAATTTGAACCCCAGTTGCAAGAGCAACATGCAATAGAGATTATGCTAAAGAATATCCATGGTTCTATTATTTTTCTCCTCAAAGGTTTCATAATAAAAACTTTTGAAGAACTTTTAAACAAGGGAAGTAACCTACATGAAGAGGCTCATTGGATGTCATTCTTAAATGATCTTCCTGATGAAAAGAAAGTTTCAAATTTGATGAAATCCTTTAAAAAATAGGAAACAATTGTTTCAGCACTCGACAAAGGGATACACTAGCAACAAGTCAACCTAATGCTCCTCCTCCACCTCTAATTCTAAAGCACCCATTTTAAATAATCTCTTATCCTTCTAGGGAACCTAACTCAAACTATCTTAAAGAGACATTGAAAAAACCATAACCCTTTAAGAGAGAATTAGTATAAAAATCGTTAGAATTATTCTCAAGAAACCAGACTTTTAGTTGTTGGAGGCCAAGAGGCCATTAGAATTCTTAAAGAATATTTGCTAGACCTAGATCAGGGACCAGTCGAAATAATCTTAGGCATAAATTCTATCATTTCTCTGTCAAATGAAAATGGTTGTGATAAAGCTTTATCCTAAGCATTTAAAAAGTTAAATAACAAATTTTTCATCTTTCTCAACAGTTACCGACAAAAACATAGGACCCGATTTAGGAAATTAACTTGCAGACTTTATAAAAGGATGTTGAGCTATTTTCTTCTCTCTAGTAGTTGTAGGGTCTACTATATTAAATAAGAAAGGAAAAAGTAACACTATGATAAAGAGGAAATATTTTGATTAAAGATGTATTCGAGTGGAGGACGGTGGCATAAAAACCCAATCCTCGCTCATTTTATCTGACTTTTATTTTATTCCATTTAAGGTAAAGAGTCATAGGATTAATAAAAAGATCCTTGATTTCCTATTTTGATGATTAACCATAAAAATAAAATGCAACTTGATTCTTTTCCAATGGAAATTCAAAATCCAGTTGAAGTCAATCAAGATATTCAAAATTTTCCCCTTCAAGATTTGACTTCTAAAGGAGAAGTTGAATATAAGGTCTTATCAGATAGTAACTTCTCCCAAAAAAAAATTCATGGATATCTATCATGATAGATCATATAGATTCTTACTCCCATTTAGAAAATGATGATATATTGTCTACAGAGAGCACATACCCTACCAAGTTCATTCTCCCGACTAAGTTAGGTAGGTATAAATTTGTGACGGTAAAGTTTTTACCCCCATGCTTCCTCTACAAGATAAAGGGAAACAAGTTGTTTCAGATGATCAAATTCAAATTCCTACTTAATAACCTACTTTTCCTTCCACTACACCAAGTTTTGACCTCAATGTTCAAAAGGTTGACTACAATATTTTGGCTCATCTTAGGAAGTTGCCTATTAAGTGAGTATTTATAACACCCTAATTTTGTCAAAGGAGATTAGGGAGTCTTTAATCAATGCACTTCTTGAACCAAAAATCTACCTTACTTAGTTAGCTTCAATTCAACTTCAAGAGATGAAGTCATGACTTCAAAGAAATCCTTAGGGTAGCTTTCTCTTATGAGGATTTACATCTTGGTATTGTTGATCTTAGTCATTTACTTTATATCACTATAACTATGAGAAATTTTAAGTTATCTTATTTTGGTTGATCCAGGTTGTTGCATATCTTTTTTTCAGAAATCAAATTTTGATGATAGCAAACACTTCTATTTTACTACGACTGCCTTGCCTACTAACATTTCAGGACCATAGGATCAAGACTACAATTTGAACCAGCTCAAGAATGGGTATATTAGGTCTGAGTCAGTATGTAAACATTTTTCTTTCTTGAGTCAATTTTATAATAAAAGTTGATCATGATGCTAAGTAACCTTGCACACATACACTTGAGAAATTTTTTTTGTCTGTACTTAGAGTTCTCTGTTTTGAGAACATTGTCCGGGATGATCCCCATATCATCCTTGACAATATAACTAAAACAAAAACTGTAATTAGGGCATCTTGGTTAAGATAGCCATTATTAAGAACATTGTCCTCGACGATATTTTGCATCATCTTGGATGATATGCTCAATACAGAAAGAATCAGCTGCTTGATCTATTTAGGTATTATTTATTTTTGGACATCGTCCAGGGCATCATCCTGGACGATGTGATATAATTATGCCTAAATTAATCTGGAAATTAAGGAAAGCAATTAAGACTTGATTGATATGATCACATCATCCTGGATGATCGCAGGATCATTCAGGACGATCAGCTCAAAAGCCTTAAGTTTTTCCTGGATGACTAAAATCATATAGTGTCTATTCAGTGCGTTGGTATGGATGATTTTCTCATTTTTGAACTAATCATTCGGGACGATCATGAGATCAGACTGAAAGATCAAGCCAATTTTGAATCATCGAGAACCCTAACCAGTGTGATGGTCTGGATGAAATTTTATAATTTGAACTAATCGTTTAAGATGATATAACATTGTCCTGGACAATATGAAGAAATTTTTACTAATCATCCCAGACCGTCACAACTGATTAGGCTTAAATTACACTAATCATCCAAGACGATATTAATAGCATCCTAGATAATAAAGTTGGCAAGTTGTAATTAATAGGCTATTCTGAAGCTCTTCTATTTAAGAGCTCGTATTCTACTCTTTGTAAGATCTTTTACTGCTGTCTTGACCTGAGAGAGCCAAGAGGAGAGGGAGAGAGAGGGAGAGAGAGGAAGGAACTTGTGAGGGGGAGTTTGTGAGAGGTTTTAATAATGATTGTTCCAAGAAAGGTTCCAAGGTGTCTTCTCCGATCGTCGTCTTTCATCCTTGGGGGTTCAAGGGAGGTATTCTTCAGCAAACAATTGAGGTTCTCTTCCTGCTTCAGGAGGAAGCAAAAAGAGTTAGGTTCTCTTCCCCGCTGGGGTTAGCAGAAAGGAGTTTTTGTAAGGGCTTCTCCGCCTTGTTGTGGGAGCAAAAGGAGAGTCATGATTTTTAGTGTAATACCCGGAGGGCGCCTCCAAGGAGTGGACGTAGGTTGACTTGACCGAACCACTATAAATTCCTATGTTATTTTTCTACTATTTTCACATTCACTTTTTCACACTTTCATTTTTGTTGTGGTGAACTTGGTTAGAATTTCTAAGTTTTACTTTAAATATTTTTAAAATTTTGTGGTTAGAATTTTGTGTTTTACTTTAAATTGATTGTGAAGGAACCAACGAAGTTAAGCAATCTCGATTGAATATTCTTTTGCATGATTACGAATGTTTTTGTATGAAACCTTCTAAATCAATTTTTTGAAATATATACAAGGTTTACTCAATTCATAACTTCTTTGCATGCCTTAGGAAGAGAACTCACTAACTATGAAAAGGTGAACAAAATTTTAAGATACTTGCCTTCCTCTTTTGATGCTAAAATCACTGCAATTACTGAATCCAAAGATTTGAATACTTACTCGATTGATAACCTACTTGGATCACTCATTGCTTATTGAGTAAGGGGTGAATCAAAGAAATCTTGATGCAGGTGAGAAGAAGAAGGAGAAAAATGTGGATCTGAAGGCCAACAACACTGGAACTAATTCTTCTGGGTCTGAAAGCGATGATGTTGCCTTAATCATAAGGCAATTAAAAAGATTTCTAAGGAAGAAGAAAAAGAATCATCAAAAGTGGAATAAAGGTAAGGGAAACAAAAATTTTAAGAGTTCTAATGATATAATTTATTTTGAATGCAGGAAGCCAGGACATGTCAAAGCTGATTGCCCTATACTTAAGTCTCACCCAAGCAAGGAGAAGGGTGAGGAGAAACCCAAGTTCAGGAAGGACAAGAAGAAATTCCAAAAGGTGTTCTGGGTGGATTCTGCATCGGACTCCTCTGAGATCGAAGCTTAAGAGGAAACAACAAACTTGTGCGTAATCGCAGATGATCATCTTAGTCAAGGTGATTAAGAAGAGGTATGTGAGCTAACCTATGAGCAACTCCTTGAAGTTTCAAAACAAATTCATGCATCATATAGGAAATTTAAGAAAACATATGACAGCTTGAAATTGGAATTTTTAAATTTATAAAAAAAGCATGAAATTCTTCTTAAAAATCATTCTACAATTAATAGCAATCAGATATCTTTACTTGATAAGTTTGATGTATTAAACAAAAAATATGCGGATTTATCTGATGCTCATAATTCTTTAAAATCATCCCATGCTGAGTTAGAATAGGAATTCAAAAAGTTGGAAAATTTAAAAGCTTTTGAAAATAAAATTCCATCATTTCATAAAAAGAAGCATCACATGAGTAGATTAGTACATCCTTTACCTAGGGTTAAATGTTTTTCATGTGGCATGCTAGGACACATAGCACACACTTGCACCATTTATGGTAGTACACATTGGGTGCGGAGACCCAAATTGCATGATTCACAGTATAGCACATATGTATTGTATTCTACTTTCCATAAGAAGGGACCCAAACATGTTTGGGTTCCTAAATCAGACATTTGATGATTTTGCAGGAATGATCTCACAAAAGGCCTCATGAGAGCATGTGGTACCTGGACAGCAGATGCTCACGACACATGACTAGAGATGCTAATCAATTCATTTTGCTGGAGGCCAGGGCTGGAGGCAAGGTTACTCTTGGAGATAACACCACCATGAAAGTGGTGGGCGTATGTATAATTGAAAACTCCAAGAACCTTTTGATTGAAAATGTTTTGCTTGTAGATGGACTGAAACATCATTTGCTCAGCATCAGTCAGCATTGCGATAAGGGCTTCATCATAAATTTTTTGGCAAATTCATGCATTATCAGCTTAAATTATAACACTATTTTGCAGGAAAAGCGGACCAACAATATTTACATGCTTGATTTAAATAACATTGAATGCGCTGCATCATTTTGCTTAAAAACTACTTTTGATGACAAATGGTTGTGACATAGGAGATTATGTCATGCCAGTATGAAAACCCTTAGAAAAGTGACCCAGAAAGACCTAGTTAGAGGTGTCCCCAAACTTAAGATTTTAAAAGACCACCTTTGTGATGCCTGCCAACTAGGAGAGAGAGTTCACTCCATTTTTCACTTCATTACATTAGCACCTCTAAACCTTTAGAAGTCCTTCACATGAATTTGTTTGGACCCATTAGCACTTCCATATTATAAGGGAAAGTCTATGATTTTGTGATTGTCGATGACTACTTTAGGTTCACCTGGATTAGATTTCTGTCACACAAAAATGAGTTTTTTGATGAGTTTAGAGCCTTCTTCACTGGGATTTAAAAAATTTAGGTTGTGAGATTTTGACCATCCATAGTGACCATGGGGGAGAGTTTGAAAATGAGATATTTGGAGACTTTTATGAGGATAAGGGGATTAGCCATAACTTCTCAGCTCCTAGGACCCCTCAATAAAACAAGGTAGCTGAAAGGAAGAATCGGACCTTATTGGAAGCCGCTAGAGCCATGCTTATTGAGTATTCACTTTCAAAGTACTTTTGGGCTGAAGCGGTTAACACAGCTTGTTATGTGTTGAATAGGGTGAATGTTAGAGGCAAACTAGATAAGTCATCCTATGAGATACTTAAGGGTAGGACACCCAATCTTTTCCACCTTCATGTCTTTGGTTGTAAGGTTTTCATTCACAATAATGAGAAGTCTCACTTAGAAAAAATTTGACCCAAAATCTGATGAAAGAGTGTTCTTAGGATATTCTAGTGTTGGGAAGTCCTTTAGGGTGTTTAATAAGAGGACACTAGTGGTGGAGGAGACTACTCATGTAATGTTTGATGAATCTAATTGTAGGAAGTCTAGAGTTGAGAATGAAGATGAAGTTAGAGATTGTAGAGATTACCACTGAAAATTTGGAGAAAAAGGGTAGAACCCCAAAACACTGAAGGACTAGGTGAGATTACCCAAGGAGTAGAAAGTGCATATTTGGAGGAAAGGGTTGAGCCTAAACACACCTTACCAAGAGATTAGAGATATTCTTTGAGTCACCCAAGAGATTTGATCTTATGAGACCCTTTTGAAGGTGTGAGGACTAGACATGGACTTAGGAAGGAAGTGAACCACACTTCCTTTATCTTAATGACTTAACCCACCAATATCAACCAAGCCCTTTCTGATGAGTTTTGGATCTTAGCCACGCAGGAAGAGTTGAACCAATTTGTTAGGAATGATATTTGGGAGCTTGTAGAAAGACATAAGGTACAAAGTGTAGTTGGAACCAAGTGGGTCTTTAAGAATAAGGTGAATGATTCTAGTGTGGTGGTTAGGAATAAGGCAAGATTGGTGGCTAAGGGGTACAATCAAATAGAAGGGATAGATTTTGAGGAGACCTTTGCTCCTGTAGCTAGATTGGAAGCCATTAGAGTGCTATTAGTCTTTGTATGTTATAAAGAATTTAAGCTTTTCCAAATGGACATTAAGAGTGCCTTTTTAAATGGGGTAATAAAAGAGGATATGTTTGTAGAACAACCCCTAGGTTTTGAACATTCCTAATTTCTAAATCATATTTTTAAATTAAAAAAAGCCTTATATGGATTTAAGCAGGCACCCAAAGCTTGATATGAGAGACTTAGCACTTTTTTACTAGAGAGGGAGTTTGTTAAGGGGAGCGTAGACACCACCCTTTTTCTGAGGAGAGTAGGAGAAGATTTACTCTTTGTTCAGATCTATGTCAATGATGTATTTTTTGGATCTTCTAATAAGAGGCTATGTGATGATTTTTCTAAAATAATAAGTAGGGAGTTTGAGATGAGTATGATGGGAGAGTTGTCCTACTTTTTGGGATTTAGCATAAGACAATTGGATGATGGAACTTTTTTGAATCAATTGAAGTATATAAAGGACATCTTGAAGAAGTATGAAATGGATAAAGCTTATCCAATTAATATTCCCATGACCTCCAGTGTTCAGTTGGACAAAGACCCTAATGAAAAGTCTGTTGATCAGAAGAAGTACAGAGAGATGATTAGATCTTTACTTTACATGACTGCTAGTCGACCTGATATCATATTTAGTATTTATCTCTGTACTAGATTTAAAGAATATCCTAAGGAATCCCATCTGATTGCAGTTAAGAGAATTCTTAGATACCTTTTAGGGACCTAAAACTTAGGAATCTGGTACCCTAGGCACAACACTTCTTTTGAGATCATTGGATATTTTGATTCTGACTTTGCAGGGTGTAAGGTGGATAGAAAAAACACTTCTAGAACTTGCCAATTCATAGGACGGTCCTTAGTCTCCTGGTTTAGTAGAAAGTAAAACTCTGTTGCACTTTTCATTGCTGAAGCTGAGTACATAGCTTTCAGAAGTTATGTGGCCCAAGTCCTTTGGTTGAAATAGCACTTTGTGACAACACTAGTACCATATGCATTTTTAAGAATCCTATCCAATATTCAAGGACTAAGCACATTGACATAATGCATCACTTTATTAGAGACCATGTGACTAAGGGAGACATTGAGTTACACCATGTGGCAAATGAGAACCAATTGGCTGACATATTTACTAAACCACTGGCCATCGACACTTTCAGCACTTTAAGGACCAGATTGGGTGTGATTGACATAAATGCATGAACTTGATTTCTATTGATTTCTGATCTGTTATCTGCTGTTTATTTTATTCCTGCTACTTTATTTTTGTAGTTTTTCTTTGTTTATTTTTGTAGTTATTTTTTGTTTTTGGTATTTTATTTTTGTATGCTTTAATTTGATTTCCTAATCATGACTAAATTGATATCTTATGCCTTGTTTTTGCTTTTGAGAATTTGTAGTCAATGTTTTACATCTCTTAATTTGCTAAAGGGTAAAAACACTGATGATTGTGTCTCTTTCTCTAACCTATTTTAGTGGTGTAATTTTGTTTTCTAAACAAAAGTCTATTTTAAATTAACAACTGGATTTTATAATTGAGATTTTTTTTACCTTGCTACAGTAATCTAGCTTATATTTATAATGACCAAAGTCTTTATGTTACTTCAAGATTTCTCGTTATCCTGTTAATGCATTTCTCATATGATTTTTTTATTTTATGGTTTGTTCTTCCCTATATTTGAGAGTGAGTTTTTCTTCTCTAATATTTAGAAGATATACTCACAACTAAGAATATTTAAGAGTTTTTGAAAGAGAATTTATTTTGCAAAAAAATAAAAAATAAAAAAAAGTGGTCAATGATGACAAAAACAAAAGATGAGCAATGACGCCAAATTGAAAAAAAAAACAAAGTGTATCAAAAGAAAATTAAAAGATGTGCAAAGTGCACCGTTCAATGGACAAGAGGCATAAAATGAGCCCATCAAAAGCAAGCTCTCTACTCTTTTCAAAATTTTAAAGCTTAGAAGAATTCATATATCACTTGAGATGTGCAAAGACTTGATTTTAAATTTTGCAATTGTAACAAACTACTTTGATACATTATTCTATAAGATGTTTTTCTAAAACCAAGTCTTGAACATATCTCTTTTTCTTATCCAATTGATTTTTCTGAGTTAGGTCTTTTGATTTTAAAAGACGACTATGCCCTAAAAGAAGTCCGAGCTAAGGGTTATCATGATCAAATATTTTACCGTTTTCAGATTTTTGACATTGTTAACTCATTTACTTACAAGTCTTTAAAATCAATCACATGGAGACTATGTCATATTCATGCCTTGATTAAAAAAAACCTTTATTTCTTTACTAGTTTTTATGTCTTTTACATATTTTATCATTATTATATTTTAGTTGATTTTTTTTTTTATTTTTGGGCCTTCTTGGATCATCTCTATCTATCCTTTATTCTCAAGTTTTTTGTCACATCGTCCCGGATGATATACATATCATCCTAAAAGATTGGTTCAATTCTGCACAAAACGCCCATCTACTGAATGTCGTGACACTTCTGCTCTCTATCATTCTGGACAATTTATTATCATCCTGGATGATATGATCGACAGCTGCTTCAATCAGTCCTGGACTTTGTTTTTTCATCCTGGATGATGCTTTCTATAATGGTAATCATCTCGAATGAATCACTGTTCATCCTTGACGATACATGTGGAAATATATTTAAAACCTTAAATTTGGCTGGTACGATCCATTATTAGTCATATGTCCTAGATGATTCACCTGTTCGTCTTGGACGATACACGTGGCATGCTTTTTAAATATTTTAAATTTGGGTGGTATAATCCATTATTGGACATCGTCCTGGACGATCCACCTAATCATCTTAGACGATCTGCTTTTTCAACGGTCGTCCAGATTGTCGCCTCAGGACAATCACCTATGTCTAATCGTCCCGGACGATATCTGATCATCCCGGACAATCCCACCGCCTTTTTGACCAATCATCCAGCTGCAATAATTACACCAGATCATCATGGACAATCTGGCCGATTCTTTATAAATTGACCCTTCCAGCCAATTTTCCTCACTTAAAACTTCTCAAACCACCTTGTGATCTTACTCTTGTGCTCTACCTTCTGATAATGGCTGGAGAAAAATGCTCTCGTCACCCATCCTGATGTTCCTCGAGGGCCACTCTGGACCCTCGTTTCCTTGAGGCGGATGATCAAGCCACCTACCAGCGCTACAAGGCGGCCGAAATCATAGTCTCCCAGACTATCTATCCAAATATTCTCTCTTATCCAGTACTAGACTTATTTTCCCATACCTCCTTTTGCTTTCCTCTGACTCTTATTGTTTCATTTAATTATGAGTTTCTCTTTGAGTTCTTTGCAAGTCTTCGCATTAATACTAGTTTTACTTCACTTAGCTCATATGTGAATCAACGCCCTATCTAGATCACATATCAAGATTATGTGAAGATTTTACAACTTTTCACCATAGGGGATAAACTTTATACCCTGTGTTTTGATCCTGATTTTGACTGGGCTACGGCCAACCATTTTCTTCGTAACTCTAATGCTCATTTTCACTTAGGCGAGGCTAGCACCTTGCTCAAGGATGCTAGGACCATCCAGCACATCCTTCGTACTTCCATAATTCCTAAGGCTGGTGATCGTGTTCACATTACTCCTATTCTTTCGATCACCACCACATTTTAGCACATCATGAATTCAATGCTACCGACCTATTTTTTCATTTCATTAAGCATTTAACTTCAATACCTAGGGCATAGGAGGAATACAAATCTAGCCCTATGACATATCATTGCTTATGTTCTAGAATTCAAATACAACCTCCAAGACCCTGATCCTCCCAATTTCCAGCCAGCCTTCTATTTCAACAATTCATTTCATATTCTTTATAGTACTCGTCTCCACCCGAGAAATGAGGAAGCCGAGGCAGCTGAGGAGGCAGAGGCTCCCCCACCAGTTCCTACACCTGCTATGCTTCACTAGCACTCTTAGCTGGATGAGCTGGTAAAGCATTTTGATCAGTGGGAAGCTCAGTTCGATTCTTACGTAGCACACCTATAGATGCAACATGCTGAGGACATTGCCTGATTCGACACCTACGTTGCACACCAATAGTAGCATCACGACCAGGACATGGCTTGGTTTGGGGCATAATTTACTATGCTGTCCATCTACTTCCAGTAGCCACCACCACCACCACCTCCTCCTTTTGATGATCAGGAGCCATCATTTTTCTAGTTTTTTATGTTATTTTTTACTGTAGTTTGTTTCTATTTTTGTTGTTTAGTTTCTATTCTGTCTTACTTTCCTCATCCTTTTTGTGATGTCAAAAAGGGAAGTAGTTTGCTATACCTTGTGCTTTGACTCTGGTATTTAGTTGACTGCTTTTCTTTATATTGTTTCTATTATACAGCCATAACTACTTAGAATTCTCTTGTTGTGTTTGCGATCATCAAAAATGTAGATATTATTACATATCTATTTTTTAGAAATCAAATTTTGATCATATTAAACACTTCTATTTTACTACGACTGTCTTGCCTACTAACATTTTAGGACCACAGGATCAAGACTACAATTTAAACCAGCTCAAGATTGGGTAGATTAGGTCTGAGTCATTCAGTAAACATTTTTCTTTCTTGAGTCAATTTTGTAATAAAAGTGGATCCTGATGTTAAGTAACCTTGCGCACACTCACTTGAGGGAATTTTTTTTGTCTGTACTTAGAGTTCTTTATTTTGAGAACATCAACCAGGATGATCCCCATATCATCCTGGATGAAATAACTAAAATAAAAATCCTAATTACGACATCCTGGTTATGGCAGCTGTCATTAAGAACATTATCCTGGATGATATTTTGCATCATCTTGGACGATATGCTCAATATAGAAAGAATCAGCTGCCAGATCAATTTAGGTATTATTTTATTTTTAGACATCGTCTAGGGCATCATCCTGGATGATGTGATACAATTATGCCTAAATTAATCTGGTAATTAAGGAAAGTAATTAAGGCTTGATTGATACGATCACATCATCCTGGACGATCGCAGGATCATCCAAATTGATCAGTTCAAAAGCCTTAAGTTTTTCCTGAACAACTAAAATTGTACAGCGTCTATTCAGAGCGATGGTCTGGATGATTTTTCCCATTTTTGAACCAATTGTCCGGGATGATCGTGAGATCATCCCGAATGATCAAGACAATTTTGCATCATCCAGAACCCCAACCAGTGCGATGGTCTGGATGAAATTCTATAATTTGAACTAATTGTCTAGGATGACATAACATTATCCTGGACGATATAAACAAATTTTTACTAATCATCCCATACCGTCCCGACTGATTAGGCTTAAATTGCACTAATCATCCAAGATGATATTAATATCATCATGGATGATAAAGTCGGCAAGTTGCAATTAATGGGCTATTCCGAAGCTCTACTATTTAAGAGCTCTTGTTCTACTCTTTATAAGATATTTTGTTGTTGTCTTGACCTGAGAGAACCAAGAGGAGAGGGAGAGAGAGGGAGAGAGAGGGAGGAACTCTTGAGGGGGGTTTGTGAGAGGTTTTCAAAAAGATTGCTCCATGCAAGGTTCTAAGGTGTCTTCTTCGATCGTCGTCCTTCATCCTTAGGGTTTTAAGGGAGTTCTTCTTCAGTAAATGATCGAGGTTCTCTATCTGCTTCAGAAGGAAGCAAAAAAGAGTTGGGTTCTCTTCCTCGTCGAGGTCAGCAGAAAAGAGATTTTGTAAGGTCTTCTCTGCCTTGCTGTGGGAGCAAAAGGAGAGTGAGGTTTCAATGCAATACATGGAGGGTGCCTCCGGGGAGATGATGTAGGTCGAGTTTACCGAAGCACTATAAATCCTTGTGTTCTTTTTCTTCTATTTTCACGTTCACTTTTCCGCACTTTGAATTTTGTTATGGTGAACTTGGTTTGAATTTTGTGTTTTGCTTTAAAGATTTTTAAAATACAAATTCACCCTCCCCCCCCCCCCCCCCCCCCCCCCCCTCCCTCTTGGTTAGCCTTGGGCCAGTTCATAGGGCTTAACATCCCTACTGAACTTTCACAAGTGCATCAGTCAACATTATGAATGTAAAGACTCTCACATATCTTAAAGTTGATATAAGTAAGCTTACTACTTATAAGTTAGTTTTAAGTGGGTTTAACAAAAAAGGAGACAAGGATTTTGGTTCAATCACCCTTCTTTTAGATATTGGTGAACTAAATATACAAGCAAGATTTCATATAATTATTTCAGCAATATCCTTCAATGCACTTTTAGGTAGGCCCTAAATTCATGAATATATAACGATTCCTTTACCCTACACCAATGCATCAAGTACAAATATGAAGGCATTGAATATGTGATTAAGGGTGATTTACAATCATTCTCCATTAAAAAGATTGAGATATATGAGGATGTTATATAATTTGCACCGAAAGGCTCCTCTGCCAATTTTAAAGTTGAAATGAAGATTGAAAAGAAAATAAGTGAGCAAAGCTAAAAATTAAAAAAAAAATTAAAAAAAAAAGTGAGCAAAGCTCTAATCAAAGTTAGGAATCTAAAGGTGAAAAATAATAAGATAAAAAAAATATAAGAATCAAATAGTGTAGATTACCTCAAAATCATGTTCCTTAGGCCTCCAAAGATGTAACCTCAAAGAGGTGAGAGGATGACCCAAAGGGTACGTAGTTGAGGCCATGCTTCACTTGAAAGAAAGAAAACCATAGGGTATATTGACCATGAACCAAGTTTCGATGAAGAACTAGAAAAATGGAGTGCTTCAATTCCTTTTGATTACCAGAAAATATTTCCTCCTCTAATATTTAATCTCACTAGATGTAGATGATCCAAAAGTTCAAATTGATGAGCCTAAACTAATAATGTATAAAAAGCTTAGTAGGGGAATTAAAGCCTTAACCTTAACCCCACTATTTTTTGGTACGGTTGCAGGGTTAGTAATTTAGGACGCTCTTAACTTAGATGGTTAAGTAAGGAAAGTCCAAAAGTTCTATCCTGGCTACTCCACCTTAGGGAAAGAAAAGGATGTAACCCTTCAGGAGGTAGATTTCAATGAATTAATGGAATTACCTTTTTGGTTACTTCCCTGTTAGTGCTAGAAGTGTTATCTCTAATGATCTAGTGCCAAGTCGATGGACTAAGGGTCAAGCTAGATATCACGAAAGCATCTAAAATTTAAAAATCAATAAAATAATTTAATCAGTGGTATTTGCTTTGATATCATTAGTTCATTTGACAATGATAAATACTGCTTAATGATAGTCATCCTAAATCTAAAAATGTTCCTACTTAAGTCTTGAATTCACTTAACAGACTTTGTTTGGAGATTTTAGATGACTCCAAAGAATTTCAAGTTTGGGATGTGTTGCAACCCTTGATTCTAGGATTATAATTTTGATGATAGTAAATATTTCTATGTTTTTTTTTCTCTACTATTCCTTGTCTACTACTATTTTAGGTCTATAAGATCAATTATAAATCAAGCCAGCTCAAGATTGAATAGATTAGGACTGAGTCAGTCAGCAAGTGTAATTCTAGTGTTTTTATCTTTTTTTTTAGTCAAAAGTAATAATGTGGATCCTGATACTTAGTAACCTTGCACACACACACTCAGGTGGAGAAATTCTATAGGCTTAAGATTTTTTTTAATTTGAATCATATCATATAGGACGATCCAAAATTATATTAGATGATCAGATAAAAATAGAAACCCTAATTAGGGCATTCTTATTAAGATTGCCAAATTAAGCAAATCATCCTAGACGATATTAACATCTTGCTGGATGATAGGTTCAAATCAGAAAGAATCATTCTCAAACTCTTTTAGGTAAGTTATTATTTTATCAAATCATGTACAGGATGATCCCATATCATCCTAGATGATTCATTACAATATACCTAAATTAGTCAGGTGATTAAGGATTGATTGATCGATCATTATATCCTGGAAGATCGAAGGATCATCCTGGATGATTAGTTAGAAAAATCTTACTTTTTTCTTGAGTCTCTTGGATGAATGAGCAATGTTCTGGGTAATATTTATTTTTTCGAGCTAATCATATAGGATGATCAAAGAATCTTCCTATATGATACATTATTTTTTCATCATTCACAATATGTATAATTTAGATGAACAGAATGATATGCTAGATGATATTTATTATTTTGAACAAATTATACAAGATGATCCAAAAATCATCCTAAATGATATGTTATTGTTTCATCGTCCAATAGGTATGGTCTAGAATAAAAGAATGATGTGTTGAATGAAATTTATTATTTTGAACTAATCGTATAGGATGGTGTACATATCATATTAGATGATAAGAATAAACAACGCATCTAATAGTCTATACCTCCCAGATCATCTTGTCTGAATGAACTAAAATACACTGATCGTACAGGAGGATCTATCAATTATCTTGGATAATATTTAACGGCAAGTTGAAAATTATGGAAAAATTTAAGCCCATCTATATAAAATCTCTTGTTTATTCAACAAGAGATATTTTTCTTCTATCTTGACCTAAGAGAGCCAAGAGAAAGAGAGGGAGAGCTTGAGAGAGAGAGAGAGAGAGAGAGAGAGAGAGAGAGAGAGAGGGGATCTTGTGAGGGGGAGTTTATGAGGGGTTTACAAAGTTTGCTCTAAGCGAGTATCCGAGTCATCTTCTCCAGTCATCATCCCTATTTTCTTTGAGGCTCTAAGGAGGTCTTCTTCAGAAATCAATCATGGTTCTCTGCCTGCTTCAGGAGAAAGCAAAAGGAGGATTGGTTCTTTGCCTCATTAAGGTTGGTGAAAATGAGTTTGTAAAGGCTTCTTTGCCATATTGTGGGAGCAAAAAGAGAGTCACTGAGTTTTAGTGTAATAACTAGAGGAGAGGCTCCAAGGAGTGGATGTAGGTCAAGTTGAGCAACAACAACAACAACAACATTAAGCCTTCATCCCACTCTGTGGGGTCGGCTACATGAATCCTTTTTCTCCATTGTGTCATATTAAAAGTCAAATTCTCATTTAAATCTAATAAATAAAGGTCATTCCTAATATTTTCTAACCAAGTCTTTTTAGGTCTACCCCTACCTTTCTTAACATAAGTCAAATCTAATACCTCTACTCTCCTAACCGGGTCATCAGAAGGCTGCCGTTTTATGTGACCAAACCATCTAAGGTGACTCTCTCTAATCTTATCTTCTATTGGAGCTACTCTATCCTTTTCACGTATATGCTCATTTCGTATCCTATCTCTAAGGGTAAAGCCACTCATCCACCTGAGCATCCTCATCTCTGCCACACTTAACTTAGTATTATGCTTCTATTTTAATGGCCAACATTCGGCACCATAAAGCATTGCAGGCCTCACTACCATCTTATAGAATTTTCCCTTAAGTTTGATGGGTACATTTCTATCACATAACAAGCCTGATGCATTCCTCCACTTCAACCATCCAACTTGAATTCTGCTGATAATATCTCCATCTATTTCACCTTCACTCTGAACAATAGATCCAAGATAGCTAAAACGTGTACTCTTATTAATGACTTGATCTCCCAAAGTCACAATCCCCTCACTAGGTCTATTACTACTAAAATTACACTCCATATATTCCATTTTGAATCCTTTAAGAAATTGTGTAGGTCATGTTGAGCAAACCACTATAAAATTTGGTGTGCTCTTTCTTATTACATTTCAACATTTTAATTTCTGCAGTTTATTTTATGTGGATGATAGTCTAGTTTGATGTTTTAAAATATTTTAAAAGATCATGATTTTTATTTAAGAAATTTTTAAAACTACCAATTCACCACCCCCCTCTTTTGGTTAGCCTCAGGCTATTTCTTAAGGGCTTAACAACTCTAACAATTTTTTAAGTGATATTAGAGCAGTATTCAAAAAATCTAGTTTCTGAAACTTTTGAATTTTGATCTATGGTTAACTTTGGTAACAAAAATACTACAGAGGGTATTCGATTACCCGACCACTATTATTTGATGATATATCTTTTGATTTTTGGAAAAGTCGCATGTCCACGTTTTAATAATCCATTGACTATCGCATATGGTTGCTTGTTAAAGAAAATTATTCTCCAACAATACATGAAATCAATGGCATAAAAATTGAATTTTCATTTATTGAATGGACTTTTATTGATAGGATTTAGTACAACTTAATACAAAATACTGAAACTATTTTTTCTGTGTTTTAAATTCTGAGGAATATATGTATGTCTTGACTTGTGCTACTGATAAAAATATTGGATAGATTATGTATCACTTATGAAGGCACACAAATTATCACCTCCCTACATACTTTAAGAAGAGAGCTCACTAACTAAGAGAAAGTTAATAAAATTTTGAGATGTTTACCTTCTTCCTTTGATGGTAAGATAACTGCTATCACTGAATCCAATGATTTGAATACTTATTCCCTTGATAACTTATTTGGATCAGTCATTAATTATGAGCAAGGAGTAAACCAAAGATAACTTGTTGCATGTGACAAAAAGAAGGAAAAAAAATATGGCACTGAAGGCTAAAAAAATTGATACTAAGTCTTTTAGGTCTGAAAGTGATTATATGTCCTTAATCACTAGGCAATTCAAAAGCTTTCTAAGGAAGAAATAAAAGCATCATAAAAAATGGAACAAAGGTAAGAGTAGAAAAAATTCTAAAGGCTCTTCTGATATGCTTTGCTTTGAATGTAGGAAGCCAGGATATGTAAGAGCTGATTATCACCTAAGAAAGGAGAAGGGTGAGGAGAAACCAAAGTTAAAAAGGATTAGAAGTAGATTCAAAAGGCTTTCTAGGCAGATTATGCATCTGACTCCTCTAAGATTGAAGTTGAGGAGAAGACAAAAAAACTTGTGTTTGATGGTAGACGATCATCTTGGTCAGTCTGACCAAGAAGAGGTATGTGAACTAACCAACATTCAATTAATTAACGTTTTTAAGAAAATTCATTCATCATATAGGAAACTTAAGCAATTGCATGTTAGTTTGAAATTAGAGTTTTTAAATTTACAAAAGGAGATGAAGTTTTGCATAAAGATCACTCTACACTTGATAGCAATCACATGTCATTAATTGATGAATTTGATGAGTTAAATAAAAAGTATTTTGAGTTGGTCATTGAGTATGATTCATTGAAAGAATCCCACGCTACACTTGAAAATGATTTTAAAATATTTATAAATAAATCTGAGAGTAGGGACTACTATTTAAAAGTTAATAATGGTATTTTAAAAGTGCTAACTCATTTTTTAGAGATGAATTGAATGCAAATGAGAAAAATAGGACTCCACCCACACCTGAATAATTTTTCAATCTAAATTCAAAGCTAAAAGTTTTGAAACCTAGGAAGAGGCACTATAATTGAATATATTAGTAAATCATTTTCCTGGTGTTAGATATTTTTCATATGGCATGTTAGTTCACATCTCCTATACTTACATTATTCACCGTAGTATGTGTTGGGTGTGGAGATCCAAATTATATGATTCAAATCATAACATACATGCATTGTGTTCTTCTTTTCATGAGAAGGGACCCAAACTTGTTTGGATTCCTAAATATGATATTTGACTATTTTATAGGTATGCTCTCATATAAGATCTCATGAGAGCATGTTGTACCTGGACAGCGGATGCTCATGACATATGACTTGAGACGCCAATCATTTCGTTTTACTGGAGGTCAGGACTAGAGGCAAGGTCACTCTTGGAGACAACACCACCACAAAAGTGGTGGTCACAAGTATAATTAGAAACTCCAAGAACTTTTTGATTGAAAATGTTTTGCTTGTAGATGAATTGAAACACAACTTGCTCAGTATTAGTCAACTCAATGACAAATGGTCCAGCATAAAATTTTTTTCAAACATATGCATCATTAGTTTAAATAATAATATTATCTTATAAGAAAAGAGCATCAATAATATTTACATGCTTGATTTAAATAATATTGAATGTGCTGCTTTATTTTACTTAAAAATTGCTACTAATGAGTCTTAGTTGTGGTATAGGATGTTATGTCTTGCTAGCCTGAAAACCCTTAGGAGAGTAACCCAAAAGGACCTAGTTAGAGGTGTCCCTAAGTTTAAGTTCACTAAGGACCACCTGTGTGATGCTTGTCAACTAGGAAAATAAGTTCAATCCTCCTTCCATTCCATTAAGGACATTAGCCCCTCTAGACCCTTTAGAAATTCTTCACATGAATTTATTTGGACCCATTAGCACTGCCAGCTTATAGGGAAAAGTTTATGGATTTGTGATTTTCATTAACTACTTGAGGTTCACTTAGATTAGATTTTTGCCACATAAAAATGAGTCTTTTCATGAATTTAAATTCTTTTCCACTTGGATTCAGAAAAAGCTAGATTGTGAGATCTTTATCATGTACAGTGACCATGGTGGAGAGTTTTAAAATAAGAGATTTGAAAACTTCTATAAGGATCAAAGGATTATTTATAACTTCCCAGCTTCTAGTATCCCTCAATAGAATTAGGTAGCTCAAAGGAAGAATAAGACCTTAGTATAAGCCACTAAAGCCATGATTGCTGAGTATTCTCTTCCAAAATACTTTTGGGCTGAAGCAATAAATACAGCTTATTATGTGTTAAATAGGGTGAATGTTAGATTCAAACTAAATAAGATACCCTATGACATCATTAAGGGTAGGACACCTAACCTTCCCACCTCCATGTCTTTGGCTGTATGTTTTCTTTCTTAATAATAGGAAATCACTTTTAGAAAAAATTGACCCAAAATCTGATGGGAGTGTTCATATGACATTCAAGTGTGGAGAAATCCTTTAGGGTGTTTAACAATAGGACATTTGTAGTGAAGGAGACTACTCTTGTAGTGTTTGATGAATCTGATCCTAGGAAGTCTAGAGTTAAGGAGGAAGATGAAGTTGGAGAGATTACCCGAGAAGTAGAAATTATAAATCTAGAGGAAAGGGTAGAGCCTCAAAACACTGATGGAGTAGGTAAGATTATCCAAGGAGTAAAAATTACAAATTTGGAGGAAAGGGTAAAACCTCAAAATACTTTACCTAGAGATTGGAGATATTATTCAATCATCCTAAAGAACTGATCTTAGGAGACCCTTTTTAAGGTGTTAGAATTAGGTATGGACTTAAGAAGGAAGTAAATCACTTTGCCTTTATCTCAATTAATGAACCCACCAACATCAATTAGGCCCTTTCTGTTTAATTCTAAATATTAACTATGTAAGAAGAACTTAACCAACTTGTGAAGAATGATATTTGGGATTTAGTAGAAAGACCCAAGAATCAAAGTGTAGTAGGAACCAAATGGGTCTTTAAGAATAAAATGAATGATTCTGGTGTGATGATTAAGAATAAGGCAAGATTGGTGGCTAAGGGGTACACCAAAATAGAAGAGATTGATTTTAAGGAGACCTTTGTTCCTATATCTAGATTGGAAGCAATTAGAGTGCTACTAGCCGTTGCCTGTTATAAGGAATTTAAGCATTTCCAAATGGATGTCAATAGTGCTTCTTGAATAGGATATAAAAAGATGATATGTTTGTATAACAACTCCTAGGTTTTGAGAGTTCCCAATTTCCAAAAAAGTTTAAACATTAAAAAAGGCACTGTATGGATTAAAACAGGCACATAGAGTACGATATAATAGGTTTAGCAAATTCCTACTATATAGGAAGTTTGTTAAGGGGAGCATAGACACCACCTTTTTCTGAGAAACGTAGGTGATGAGATACTCATTATTCATATCTATGTTGATGATATACTTTTGGATCTTTTGATAAAAGGTTATGTGAAGATTTTTCTAAAATAATGAGTAAGAAATTTGAGATGAGTATGTTGAGAGAATTGTCCTACTTTTGGGGTTTAGTATGTGACAAATGGCTGATGGAATCTTTCTTAATCAATTAAGGATATCCTGAGAAAATATGAAATGGATAAAGATAAGATAATAAACACTCCCTTGAGCTCCAATGTTTAGTTGAATAAGGACTCAAATGAAAAATCTATTGATCAAAAGAAGTATGAAAGAATAATTAGATTACTAACCGACCTGATATAGTGTTTAGTGTTTATCTCTATGCTAAATTTCAAGCTGTTCTTAAAGAATACCACCTAGTTGCAATTAAGAAAATTATTAGATACATCTTAAGGACCTAAAACTTAGAAATTTGGTATCCTAGGCACAACATTCTTTTAAAATTATTAGATGTTCTTATTCTAAATTTGTACGGTGTAGGGTGAATAGAAAGAGTACTTCTGGAACTTGTTAATTTATAGACAGCCTTTAGTCTCCTGGTCTAGTAGAAAATAGAACTCTATTTCACTTTCCACTACTGAAGCTGAGTACATTACCTTAAGAGGTTATGCGGCCCAAGTCCTTTGGTTGAAGCAATAAATTCAAGATTTAAGATTACTCGTAGCCCCAATTTCAATTCTATATGACAACACTAGCGCCATCTGCCTCTCTAAAAATCCTATCCAATATTCATGGATCAAACATTTTGACATAATGTATCACTTTATTAGGGACCATGTTACCAAAGTAGATATTGAGTTACACCATATAGCAACCAAAAACCAATTGGCTAACAACTTTACTAAACCACTAGCCTTTGACACATTCAACATCTTAAGGACCATATTGGGTGTGATTGACATAAATGCATGAACTCGATACTTTTCAAACTCTAAACTTTTTGTTTTCTAATTTTTTATTTGTTTTTGTTTCTTGATCTTTATTTTGTTTCTGACCTTTTTTTTTTAATTATTGTTTTTTATTTATTCACTATTATTTTATGTGTTTTCATTTCTGATGTTTCTATTTTTCTTTCAATTTTTTTTCTTTTGGCCACTACTGATATGATATTTTATGCCTTATTTTTATTTTTGAAAATTTGTAATCAATGATTGACTTCTCTAAATCAGTTAAAGGGAGAAACATCATTGATTATTTTCCTTCTTATAACTCCTTTTTAACGTGTAATTTTCTTTTCTAAATGAAAGTTTATATAGAATTAACAATTGGACTTTTCAATTAAGATCTCTTCTATCTTGTTATGGTATTCTATCTGATATAAATAATGTTTAAAGTCATTAAATCACTTTCATGGTTTTAAATCTTGTTGTTGCTTTTATAATATGAATTTGATTCTGCTTTGCAGTTTACATTTCTTTATATTAGATAGTGAGTTTTTCTTTTCTAATATATGGAGTATATTCTTACAACTAAGTGTGTTTAAAAGTTTTGAAAAGAAGCTAGCTTACAAATATGAAAAGAGACATGAAATGAGCCCGAAATAATAGAAACTGAAAGATGTGCAATGATCGACAAAAAAATTGAAAGATACAAAAAGTATATTAAAAATCAAAAGATGCGCAAAGTGCACCAACCAATTGGCAAGATGCATAAAATAAGCCCATAAGAAAGCAAGCTTCTTTCTATTTCAATCCTTTAAATCTTTGAAGAATTCATATATCACTTATTATTTTCAAAGACTTGATTTTGAAACTCATGAATGTGACTAATTACTTTGCTATATTATTTTATTAGTTATTTTCCAATAAAGAAGTTTTGAACAAATCACTTTTTTATATCTGATTGCTTTTTCTTAGTCATATATTTTATTTTCAAAAGATGGTTTGCCTTGTAAGAAGTCTGAGCTGGGGTTAATAAGATCAATTTTTTTTGTTGTTTTTTTTTATTTCAATGAAATTAACTCAGTTCTAATAAATTTTTTTAATCCAATCAAATAAAAAATTTATCCTATTCTTGCTTTAATAAAAAAAATTTATTTTTCATTCTATTTATCATTTTTATCATTTTTTTATTATTTTATATTTGATTTTTACTACTTTATCTTTACTTTGGGGCCTCTTATAATCACCTCCTTCTATTAAGAAAATCTCAATTTTTTATCTCATCATCCTAGACGATATTCATATCATTTTGGACGATATCATTAATCCACCCTTCTTCTTCCATCTGATGGCTAATCTGAATAAATTATTTGAGATCATCCTGAACGATCCTCATTTTCATGGATGATCTGATCAAAACCTGCATAATTATCTATGATTGTCCTAGACGATCCACATAGAAAAAATGATTACACATTTTAAATTTGACATGTATGATCCATTATTGTTTATCATCATGGACGATCTACCTAATCATCCTGGATTTTTTATCAATGGTCATCTAGGTTGATTCATCTGGATGATCGCCTAACTCTAATCATCTCGAATGATGTCTGATCATCCTGAATAATAGGACTGCTTTTTTGCACCATTTTCTTGGACGTCATAAACTTGCTAGATAATCCTGGACGATCCTGTGATCGTCATCAATGATATGTCCTTTTCTTTATAAATAGCCAAATTCAAATGTTTTTTTCTCACCCTCCAAACTTTCAATTCTTCTTTCATTCTCCCTCAAGCTTAAAATCATTGTCAATGGCTAGTGGGAAAAGGTCTAGGGTGGCGACCAGCAATTTTTCAAGGGTATATGTCGACCCTCGTTTCCCTGAGGCTGCTAACCAAGTCGCCTATCTTTGATACAAAATTGTTGGGATCACACCCTCAAGGATCATAAATCCTTGCACACTCACTTACCTGTTCATTAATCTGTTCACTCATACCTCCCTCACTTGTATTTTGACACTAGCTTTCCCTTTCAACTCTGAACTCCTCTATGAGTTATTCGCTTGTCTTAGGACCAACTCCACCTACAATGCCCTACAATTCTATGTATATAAATGCATAGTTGAGATCACTAATCAAGATTTCCATGAACTCCTCCAAATGTTCACTATTAGAGATAAGATTCACATCTTGTCTTCAGATCCTAATTATGACTGGAGTCCTTCCAACCACCTACTGAGGAATATAAGTGTCTCCTACCATGATGGGGCATCAAGCACCTCAGTCAAAGATGCTAGAATAGTCTAATATATTCATCAAACTTTAGTAATCTCAAAGGTTACTGATTGTGTTCACATCACTCCCCTACTCTCAATATCCACCTTTTATATAATGGCCCATAGGGAGTTCAATGCCGCTGATCTTCTCTTTTGATACATTGAGCAACTTACTAGAATTAAAGATCCAGGGTATAAAAGAAAGCCCAACCTTGCCTTAGGAAACATCATAGCTTTCATCCTAGAAACCAAATATAATCTTCAATAACCTGCCCCACAAGATTTTTAGCCTACTACTATACCAATAGCTCCTTCCATGTTCTTCAATGCACCCACCTCCATCCGGGGAACAAGGGAGCTGAGGGAGTTTAGGGGGGAAGCTACTCCTACACATGATCCTACACCTATTCTGATCCACCAGTAGTCATAGCTGGATCAATTGGTGGAGAGGTTCGACTAGTGGGTGGCTAGGTTTGACTCTTATGTTACTATACAAGAGCAGCAGCATGAGGTGGATCCTACACCAGCAGCTGCAGCATTACTAGGATATGGCCTAGTTTGGCAAGAAGTTTGCTTCCATCTCTAGTTTCTTTCAACCACTACCACCACCTTCTTCACCTAATCAGGGCCCTCCATACTTGTAGACTATTTTTTGTGTGATACTTTTGTGTTGTGGTTAGCTACTATTTTGTATTTTCTATTTTCTATTTCTTTTATGTTTCCTCCTCCTTTTTTTGATGTGAAAATGGGGAGTAATAAGTTAATTGTATAGTTATTTTTTATACTACTGCATTCGTGTTTGTACCACCCGTTTGTTTTTAGTAAAATTTGAATTGCCTAGTTTATATTATTCTCCTTTACTTTATGTTTCATTAATCTACTTAAGTTGAATTTTTTAACAAATGTTTACCATCATAAAAAGGGGGAGATTATTGCAAATCTGGATTCAAAGATTATAATTTTAATGATAGAAAATATTTATGGATGATCCAACTCTTTTAGCTTTGTTCTAATTTTAAAAAATCATATAGGATGATCCCATATTGTCCTAGACTATTCTTTACAATCATGCCTAAATTAGTTAGGTGATTAAGAAAAGTAATTAAGGTTTGATTGAGCGATCATATCATCCTGGATAATCGATAGATCATTTTGGATGATTAGTTTGAAAAACCTTAGTTCTTTCTTGAGTTTCCTGGATGAACAGAACGATGTTCTAGACGATATTTATTATTTTGAACTAATTATACAGGATGATCCAAGAATTATCCTGGATGATACATTATTTTTTCATCATCCAAAACATGTATGGTCTAGACAGTAGAAGGATGGGTTGGATGATATTTATTATTTTGAACTAATCGTATAGAATGATCCAAGAATCATCCTTGATGATACATTATTTTTTTTATCATCGAACATGTATGGTCTGGATGAACAGAATGATGTGTTGGATGATATTTATTATTTTGAACTAATCATATAGGATGATGTACACATCATCCTAGACGATCAAAACAAATAAGGCTTCTAATCATCCAGCCCTCCTAGGTCAGCTTGGCCCAATGAGCTAAAAATACACTAATCGTACAGGATGATCTGTCAATCATCCTATATGATCTTTAATAGAAAGTTAAAAATTAGGGAAAATTTTAAGCCTATATATATAAGATCTCTTATTTATTCAAGAAGGAATCTTTTACTGCTGTCCTGACTTGAGAGAGCCAAGAGAAGGAGAGGAAGAGCTTGAGTGAGAGAGAGAGGATCTTATGACGGGGAGTTTATATGAGGTTCACAGCAGTTTCTCCAAGTAAGGATCCGAGTCATTTTCTCCAGTCGTCATCCCTTGTTCCTTAGAGGCTCTAAGTAGGTCTTCTTCAATAATTGTTAAAGGTTCTCTGCCTACTTAAGGAGGATGCAAAAGGAGATTGGGTTCTATTCCTTACCAGGGTCGAAGGAAAGGAATATATAAAGTCTTCTCGACCTTATTATGGGAGCAAAAGAAGAGTCACTAAATTTTAGTGCAATATCCGGAGGAGAGGCGAGGAGTGGACGTAGGTCATGTTGACCGTTCCACTATAAAATATGATGTTCTCCTTTGTATTACATTTTTGCATTTTAATTTTAGCACTTTATTTTATGTGGGTGATTGTATGGTGTTATGTTTTAAATATTTCAAAAGATTTTGATTTTTGTTTAAGAAATTTTTTAAACTACCAATTTAACCCCCCCCCCCCCCTCTTAGTTAGCCTTAGGCTAATTTATATGGGCTTAACAACCCTAACAAACTTTCAGGATGCACCCCCTAAATTTAAAGAAGAGATTAAATTGATAATTGATGAATTAAAAGAGATAAACCTTGGAAGAAAGGATGATCCTCACCCCATATTCATAAGCTCACTGTTACGTTGGGATGATTCTAAGGGTCTG
Source organism: Dendrobium officinale (assembly GCA_019514585.1). Classification (NCBI taxonomy): domain Eukaryota; kingdom Viridiplantae; phylum Streptophyta; class Magnoliopsida; order Asparagales; family Orchidaceae; genus Dendrobium; species Dendrobium officinale. The sequence continues at coordinate 37,473,584 of CM033699.1, read as the reverse complement.
ATTCAACTCATTTTTTTATTTTAGATACTACTTCACCTGAACATATGATGAAATGATGGGTTTGTCTATAGACATAGTATTTTATAAACTTGGAATCTAACACAATGCAATTCTAAATATTAAATCATTTATATACCCTGGATGTAAAATGAACAAGCATATACACTCTCAAAACTTACCACATCAATAATAGGAGATCTTTCAAGAGAAAGTGTATCGAGGAAATACACTTTCTTAGTATTCAAGGACCCTATGTTATATAAATGATTGATGAGTCAAGAGAGCCCTCTTAGATTAATCCTATCTTATCCTTCTTGCAAAATGGGATGATACCCAATTATCCGACAGTGATAGTGAAATTTTTTAGACATGTGAAAAACTTCACCATCATTGGTGGAGAGTTGTATAAATGAGCCTTATCAGGACATATCTTACGTGTCTCCAATCCTTAAAAGCTTTTTATATGCTATAAGAGAATGGACATATGCAAAGAACTTTTAAGTGGGAGAGAACTTGCTCTCAAAATTATGAGATAATGATTCTTCTGGCCTTAATAAATAAAGATGCACTTGAATTCACAAAAAGATGTAATAACTACAAGCTTCACTCTAATCTCACCCATTATCTTACCATATAGCTCTCATCATTCCAAAGTGCATGGCTTTTTTGAATAATATGGATTGATAAAATGTGACCCCCTTTCCTATGGTTTCTAGATAAGAAAAATTATTATCTTGGCTTTGGACTATTTCACTAAATGGGTAGAGGCCAAAGCCTTTGTACAAATAAAAAAAAAACTAAATGCTAAATAATTTCTTTGAAAAAATTTATTATGTAATTTTGTCCTTTTTGTGAAGATCATCACTAGCAATATAACTTAATTTACTGGAAAAATCTTCATAAAATTATACAAAGATCTCTATATTTAGTTTGTGTACACGATCATGGCCCATCCTTAAACTAATTGGCAAACCAAGTTTTTGAATTTAAATATACATAAGGGACTAAAAACATACCTTGGTAAGGTCGGGGTGTAGTGGGCTAATGAACTCCCAGTTATTCTTTGGAACATCCACACTACTTCAAAAACTCCAATAGGAGAAATGCAATATAACATTATTTTTGATAGAGAGGCCACCATCCTTGTCAATATTGGAGTCCCAAGCCTTAGAGTATAAACTGTTGATTTCAACAATAATGATCAGAAACTTTAAAATAACATGGATCTTCTTCGAAAAGAAAGAGACATGACTTGACTTCATACTATATCTTACCACCAAAGAATAGCTCACCACTATAACCAAAGAGTGAAACATTGGTGCATCTCTATTTGGGACTTAGTTCTGTGTATCCTTGAGATAGCTTGGAAAATACCCCCAACATAATAAACTTCACCTCCCCTACCCTCCCCTCCCCCTCCCCCCCCCCCCCCCCCCCCCCCCCCCCCCACCCCCCCAAAAAAAAAAAGGCCCTTATATATTGACAACTATGATTAAGCCTGAAACATTCAAGCTAAAGGATGCTAATAGGAAAAAGCTACCTAAGACTTAGAATACTAAGAATATTCACAAATATTTTCAATGCTATTAACAAAGCTACCTACCATATAGCCTACATACTTTTTGAATTGTACAAGTTATTAGATAGCACTCACATGTCTCCTAAGTTATGTCATAGTATCAATGTATCATCTTTTCTAAAAAATAAACCTTTAATTTTCTCAACTCATTTTTTTGTCTTCTTCTCCAAACAAGATCATAATAATGCTCCTGATTTGAGAAATCTTAATTATTGGATAATCAATCCTAGAGGAATTTTATCTGACCTCTTCCATACAAGCTAACATAATTAAGCAATTATTTACCAAATAATATTGGATAGGTCAAACATCTTTGGTTGATTTTACCCGAACTCTTTCACCAAGGTTAATATCTTCAAGAAATATTTTGTCTAATAACATTGGAAAGGTCAAACATTATAGGTGGTTGTATATCAGCCTCTTTGTAGCTAGTTAAATTTATCAAGTAAATTTTAACACCAAACTTGAGATATGTTAAAATATATTTGGTATGCTCTCTCTCTTAATCCTTAAAAGATATAAGGCTACCTATATGAGAAGCCAAATTTAATTATATGCCCGCCAATCACAAGGTAACCCATTATTATACATTAAGAAATAATATTCATTTAACATCTAGATATATACATATAAGGTAACCAAACATACTAAAAAAATCATAAAGATTAAAAAAATAAAACCACTCAATAATGAAAAATATTAACTAATCTCAACATCTTCATGTCTTTCTCAACTCATTATCAATGTCATCATCATCTAAATCTAAAGGAAATTCCTTAGAGGTTGGGCTAGGAGGCAACCCTTGAACCACAAACTCAATTTTACATTGTATCTATCAAACTCTTTTTACGAAGTTATGAATAAAGCCTTCCTCAAGGCACTGACCCTCTATATACCTCACTTCAACATAAAATATGTTATCATGACCTTATTAGATGTGATCTTAGCTCTCTCGATGATTATCAGAAGACTTATTGAAGTCCTCTATAACCTTTAATGATATACCCTCTATGTAAGTTTCAACATGTAATATGGTTGCCTCACTCTAAAAAAGATGATCTGGTATTTTTTTTTATTCTATTCTTCAAGAAGAGCTTCTTTGTTAGTCTGAATAGCATTCTTTTCTATTATAAGTACTTTTAAAGCTTCATTTTCTAATGAGTTTTTGCATGAGCCTCATTACATCTCATTATTAAAGTAATCTATTCTTAATTTTTTTTTTAAGAAAATATAAGTTGACATTGTCACTAGTTCTTCTCTACACTCTACTAGTTGGCTTTCTAATCTTTAATTTTTACATTCAACCTTTTGTTTATACGCCTCTATAGATATTTAACTTTCACAAACTTGTCCTTCCACTCATCTAGTAGTGTTTTAAAACTGGCATCCAAGTTCATCTTTTGGATCATCTGCAAAAGGAAGAGAGGATCCAGATAACTAATTATTCCATTTGCAGTTTGTCATCTGATGTAGATAAGCTTTAGTAATACTACATGGATAGGTAACTTTAAGGGCCCAATAAGCGTTGCAAACAAACCGAGCTGAGCCGAGTATGTGAGTGTTCATGTTTGTGTTCATTTATTATCATCTTGTTCAAGTTTGATTTGTGTTTGATTCAAGCTTTATTATTTCTGTTCATATTTGGTTCATTTAAATTAATGAGTGTTTATATTTAGTTCATATTCAATTCATGTTCAGTTCGTTTAGTGTTTATCGAGCTTTAAACAAGTTATATTTATTTATGAATATTTTGAACAAGCAATCAAGAAAACATGGTCAAATGTGAAATATCTCTTGTACATGAATCAAACACAAATTGAGCTTTTACCGAGCCTAATATCAAGTTTTATCACGAGTTTTAAATGATGTCATTCATGAACATAAATTAGCTAAACACATTAGTGTTCAAGCTTATTTATTTAAGGATTGAGTATTTAAAATATTGTTCAAGTTTGGCAGCTCTTTAACCTCTCTCATCTTTCAAAAAGGTCTCACTCATTCTTCATAATAAAGAACAACAAGACCAATTTTTAAAAGGGTCATGCGTTAAAAAATTTGACCATTTTTTACTAGCCCAACATGAAATGCACGCTTGAGAATCACTTGTGAATATACACATCTTTGATAAATGCTCAACAATCAACAATGCCCTATGCTCCCCAAAGAAAAATTTCAACCCCACAATAATCATAACAGCTCTGCAAAAAAATTCAATCAACGTGACATGGCACGCTTTGAAGATCCTGACTAACCTAAGTTCTTGAGGGAACCTTAGCTTAGACCAAAATGTCATCTTGTATCTTATAATGCACATGTGAGGTGGGTCCCATGCCTAGCTAGACCTTTTAGGGGCAACAATCACTCAGTTATTGGGCAAATAAATTTTTTAAGAATAACAACTAAGTCATCCGAAGTAATAGAGAACACAACATCATCAATCGATGTTGACCTTCTATTTTCATCAACCTATAAGATCATGAGATGGTTCAATGATCCAATAAAAGAATGAAATTTTAATAAAGAAACCCTTTTTGCCTTTGTAGTCTGAGGATTATGCTCTTGTTCCAACATGAAACAAGTAGTTTGGACAACTTCTGACATGTTTGTTGACCCACTGCTTGGAGAAGTATGCATAAATAAATAAGTGCTCGAATAATATTATAATCATGGTATTAAGACATTTTGAAGAAGAAATTTAATGTGTTATAACATAAGAAGGAGATGAAGAATTTATTAAGAGAAAGAATATACTTGGAGGATTCTTTTAGTTCTTCAAAAGTCATTTGCTTTTGGATAAATCTACACCACTTCCCTAGACACTACTCATGACACTTTCACTCTAGTTTAAAGAATCACCTTTAAAAGGAGAGAAATAGAGAATGTATAAGAGGACCGGACTTTGATCGCTAACGATGGTATTTGACTCTTACTGGGCAATGTTTTCATCATTTTACGGGAAAATTGGAACTTGTGTAAGATGGTCGGACTTTGATAACCTCCAAAAGTATTAAACTCTTTTCAACACTAAGATTGTGTAAAAGGATCAGACCTTAACCATCACTAATAGTATTTGACTTTTTATGGATCATTTTATGGGGGATAATTTGAGCTTGCGTAAGAAGAACAATCTTTAATCATCGCCAAAGATATTTAACACTTTTTAATGACCATCTAATGTAGGGGACGGGTCTTTGATCGTTGTTGATCGTATTCAACTTAGGGGTGTAAGTGAGCCGAGCTGGCTTGAGTTCAACTCGTTTATGGGCTATCGAGTTGAGCTTATCGAGCTCACGAGTTGAGCTCCTACTGAAATTAGAGCTCATTTAACAAACAAGCTCAAGTTCGAGCTAGATGAGCTCAGCTCATGAGCTCAAGAGTAGACTCAGAAAATTATTAATATTTTAAAATAATTTTATTTTATTTATGAATTTTAAATATTTAAAAATTTAAAAAAAAAATGCAAAACAAATTTCTTAAATTTAAATATTTTTAAACCGGGCTAAATTTAAAAATCTCACCGAGGGGATAAGCTCAAGATCAAACTCTTCTTTTGAGCTCGACTCGAGCTCGAGCTTAGTTTGAGCCGACTATATAACTAATGAGCTGAGCTTGATAACACCACTATTAGACTCGGATAGGCTCGTTTAAACTCCTAATTCAACTCTTACTTGATCTTTATCACCCCCAGTGATATTCAACTCTTGTTGATAGGTACCCTATGTAAGAGAACCAGTCTTTGATGATTGCCAACGGCCTCCAAATTTTCATCGGTCTATTTTTCTCTCAATTTTTGAGAAATTTTTTTCGACAAGCTCAAGAAAAATATACTTTTTCCCCCAAGCAAAGTGAGGTATTTATAGATTTATGAAGGGGAGAATTTGAATTTTTTATTTTTTAATTTATTTATTTATTTCGATAAATTTTAAAGACCAAAATAATTTTTTTTATTTTTCCAAAAAATTAGAAAGTACAAAAATTAAAAATAATAATAAATATTATTATTTCATTTTTCACAAGATCTTTTGGAATTTTTTTAAATTTTCAAATTATTTAATAAATTATTTTTGTTTCTAAATTATTTAAGGAAATTACTTAAAAAGTAATTATTAAATATAAAAAAAGGGAGTGGAGCAGCATTGTAGTGCACCCATTACACGCGCAAGTGAGCCTCTACAATTGAATTGAAAGCCAAAATTACCTTGATTAGCACAAATCTCAAGGCATATTTAAACTGAATTGTTCATAATTAAAACCATGATAATTTGAGCTTTGATCTCAACAACTTACGATCGAATTGATAGTCTCAATATAATGAACTCAACGACGTTAAAATCAATCTAATTCAAGACCAAATGGGCTAAAATTAGAGGCATAAAACATATTTAAATGTTGTAGAGCATTAATTGGACTACCAAATGACATCCAAATATTGCATATTTAGAATCAAATCAAGCGGCAAGATGAGACGAATCCAACAAGCCTGAGATAAATTAATTCTGACATCATTAAGGCATATAGATGTTGAATGAATGCTCATTGATCGAGGGAATAAATATGAGTCATCCAATGAAGCACTCGGGATTTGACCTAGATCTTCTTTATATATATATATATATAGCATGTCACTCTTAAAATATGTAAATAGGTCTCCACTACCTACATGAGGGAAACCTTTTGTCAGAGATTAGAGAGAGCTCCAAGGCTTAGAATATCCTAAAGCTCCACTTGATCACTAATCGCACCGGCCACCAATACCCACCAAATCTCCTCCCAGCTGCCAACAGCCGCTGGACCTTAGCACGACCGCCTACCGTCACTGCTGGACCTCCACTTATCGTCTATTGTGGTTGGAACTCTGCCAAAAATTCACCCGATTGTTACCACCATACTTATATCCCCATTCGCTTGCCAACCATGGTCCTTAGGCTGTTGTCACCCAACTACGGTCCTTTCACTACTACTAAATTAGGCTTTCACAACACTTTTTAAGACCTATTACAACGATTTAAATAACTACTTATTTATTTATAGCAGTTTAGAAAGTGCTACAAATCTGCGGCATTTCTCGATGGTATCTTTCAATCAAAGAACAAAAGATAGCATAAAGAATTACCGTTTGAAATTGAAAGCATTGCTTGATTACAAGAGACAATATGACTAAGATCGAGGTTGTAGTGCTGGAAATTAGGAGATACCAAATAGGTGTTTTACAAATGAAATAGCAAGACTCACAGAGATACTTGAAAATTAAAATTACACCAATTTGATCTCTCATATGGTATCATCGCGAGATAACGATGACGAAGTTGCTGTATCAGTCAGCTAAGGCACAACATGAAAGGAGTAGATGATTTATGAGTGGCCTTGCTTAGCCGACGATTTGCAAATCGCTGCTACAAAATATTGAAGTAACTTCAAATTTTTTACTATGATTTAACAGCGGTTAAAACCCCGTCTATATCTATTTATAGTGGCGGTTTTGAAATCACTCTTATAAACTGCTACAAAAACATTAACAATTTGGCAGTGTTTCAACCCCCTCGCTTGACCACCGTCATTTAAGCTCCTGGTCATCGGTACGAACTTCGACCGATTCCCCATACTATTGTAATTTTCATTGTTCTCAAGCTAAAGAGATGAGTCAACCTTTGTAACGTACTTAAATATAGAGAAATTTCTTGACATGGGAAAGGCCCCATAGTTTTTCCCTTTTCGGGTTTTCAACATTAAAAAATATTTGGTAGTCCTAGCTCTTGCAAATCATCTATTTGTGTATTGGATATTCATTCATCGCTAAGATAAATCTCTCTTTGAACCACCACGAATCTACCAGCCCATAAGAAGATGAATATGATATATAAAAAATTAATAAAAATTTATCTTACCCTTAGCTCATAATAAATTAAAAACTTCGATATAAAAATCTAAAAATTATTAGCTTTTTCTCTAAATAAATACCACAGATAAAAAATCATTCTAATTTTTTGTTAAAAATAAGTGGAATTTAAAAATAAGTTTTATAATTTTAAATATTTTTTCCCTATAAAAATATCCTCTCTCTTGCAAATCGGGCAAAAATCCCCAATCATGTTATCCAAGCTAGCCAAAAAGCTCAAATGATTTTGACCCCGGCTTCCTCCCCGCGGCGGCCGGCGAATTCTTCTTCACCTTCCTCTTCGTCTTCATCACCGTCAGCGCCGCCATAGCCACAGGTACTTAATCATACACATCCCCTTTTATTTTCTTCTTTAATTAAGTCTCGATCCGAATTAAATAATTATAAACTTGATTAATTCAGCTAAGATGAGCGATGGGAAAGATAGCATCCCTGGATTAATAGTTTCGTCGGCGGCTAATACGCTGGCCGTGGCGGCGATTGTGTCGGCCGGATTTCAGATCTCCGGCGCTCATCTGAACCCAGTTGTGACACTTGTGATGGCTTTGGGTGGCCGTATAAGCCCGCTTCGACTGCTTTTCTATTTTGTTCTTCAGTTGTTGGCTTCTTCTCTTGCCTGCTTGGTTCTCCGATTCATCTCCGGTGGGATGGTCAGTTTTATTTATTTATTTAGTTTTAGTTATTTAATTTTTAAGCTAAAGATCTTGCTCAAATCTGCCTGAAATAAATTACAAACAGCCCCTGAAAAGTGATCAAATAGATCTGAAAAATTATGGATATGCTTTAAAATATGTGATTGATATTGCATTAATTTTAAATCTAAAAAAAAAAAAGAATTTTGGGGATTTTAAATGATATTGTTATGAGATTTTTTTTTTTTTTATGCATGATTTATTAAATCTCATCATTAAAATTTGAGAATTTCTTCATTTATAAATTTTAATTAAAAAAAAAATTTTATGTGGTCAGATTAATCAGGCTATAGATTCTTTTCATAAATTTTTTTGTAAAATTCTTGTCATCGATTGGCTTTTTTTAGGGCCTATTTAGTTGGGTGTTTTAGGTTCTAATTTAATAGAAATACTAAGTTTGGATTGTGAGTTACTGTGTATACTCATAATTCTTCGGATATAAAATTATATCTGGACTCTGAATATAATAATTTCTAATTATGACAACTTTTAAGTTATTTTATTTTTCAAACATCAAAAATGATTTTATTTGGGTGTTATTTTTATGATTTTATTTTTTATAATTTTTCCAAAAATTTGTTATTAAAATTTAATATTGACAATCATAATAGTAAAGTTATTTTTTTTATATAATAATTTTCACAATCAATTTTATCGTCCCAAACAGATCCTTTGTCCTGATTTAGGAGTAAAATTTGTCAAATGAATTTTAAGGAAAAATAAGTTAGAATCTGCTGATAAAAAAATCAAGATGTTTGAAAAAGTCGATAATATATTTAAATATCTGATAATTTATTTATATTTTAATTTTTAAACATGAAAATAGAGTCTTGATGCAAAAAAATTTATTTTTCAGTGACAAATAATAAATAGGTTGTAAAATTATTGAATTTATTTAAATTTTATATAATATAAGTTTTAAATAATTATATATATATTATATTCATATTAAGTTATTCTACAGATCCAAGATTTATATATAAATAAAAAAAAGAATATAAAATCACAGTTTGTTTTAAAATACTATTTTCTCTTCTTAAGCTAAATTTTGGTTTTAGTTATTTTTAAGGAAATATAATTTTTTAAAAAAAACATATAATTCTTCTCTTTTTATCTTATCTCTTTTACGTTTTTGTACGATTAAAAAAATCTTTTTTTTTTTTTGTCTATTTATTTTGCTTTGGAAAAATAAAGAACTATTTTTTATTAAAAAGTAATGAAGAATCGTCAAAAGAGAAAATCCGAAGAAAAGTTCCTCAATTATTAAATGTATGTCCCTATCATCAAATAAAAATAAATAAATAAAACATGGTGGATATAATATTTTATTATTATTTGTCATAAAATAAACATGTATCTTAAAATGAAAATTCTAATGGAACTAAAAATAAAAAAAATAAAAAAATCCCTATCTAATAATAAATAATATTTGTTATTCAGGAAATTCCTGTGCACGCACTCGCATCAGGAGTAGGATCCTTTCAAGGATTAGGCATGGAGATGATTCTCACTTTCTCTCTCCTCTTCACAATATACGCCACCATGGTTGAGCCGGGAAAGCATATGGGCCATGGCCATGGCCCACTGGTTGTTGGACTTTTAGTTGGTGCCAATACGCTTTCAGGTGGGCTTTTTACAGGCGCTTCCATGAACCCCGCTCGCTCGTTCGGGCCGGCTTTGGTCAGTTGGAATTGGACCAATCACTGGATTTACTGGGCCGGACCTATGGTCGGTGGCGTGCTTGCTGGATTTATCTATGAGCGGTTCATTATCATAAGGCCTTCTTCCTATGCTGTGCTGTCTACTGGAGTTGAGTCTGTTTGAGGGGAAATTATTAAGTTCGGACACCGGACGACGTTCAGAGCTAAAAAAAATGCATCATATCACCCTCTATTCGGTATTGAGCTCTATATGAGCTTGGAACTTCATAGTACCGAGCAGTACAGAGCTCGGTACTGTGAAGTACCAAACTCAGTACTTCATAATACTGAGTTCAGTATTACTCGGTACTGTAAAGTACCAAATGATAAGCTGTGTCCGGTGTTCGAACTCAATAATCTCTCCTGTTTAAGTAGGCTATAGTTATTGTTACTCCAAATTTCTTGTACTTAATTTTCTTGTGCTTTTTGGTTGTTATTATTCTTAAATGGTGAGTGAAATCATAATTTACATTCGCACTATTAGAATGTAATATGATGAATTTGATAATAGATAGAAATTTATTTTTAATATTTTATGTGGTGTTGCAATCTTCTGTAAAAAAATAGTTGTATAATAAAAATAATAATTTTTTTATTAATTCTTGGGTATCATAGTTTTTTTTTTTTTCCTTTTGTTTTGAAAATATGTTATTATCTTTTTTTTATAATTATCGACCTAATGAGTATGATTGCCAAAACTTTAAAAAAAAAATGCTATAGCCAAATAGAAGTGTGACAGTAACTGCTTTAAATTGTTCGTTAGACAACAAAATTTATGCAATGTTGTTGATCTTTGAAAAACAAAGCTAACAAAAAATCATTCTAAATAGGCTCCTAATAAGTCACGTAACTAAAGCTTCGTTTGGGACGGCTTTTTTATTGCTTCTTAGTATAAAAATTTTAATTTTTTTTACTAAGAAGTTGCTTTAGGAAGCAGAAAAAAAGTCGTCCCAAACGAAGCCTAAGTTTATAAGTAAAGAGAGCGAAAGATCGAGTTTATCTAAATTTTAAGAGTGATGCAAAAGCTTCTATAATATATAGTATTATAAGAGAATTTAATGTAGTAAAAGTTTTATATTATAGATAGCTATATTGATATTTCTGTAATATATTCAAAGATGAGACAAACAAAGCCCCCTTGAATCCACCGTTTAAAGATAATAGGTGTAGCACAATCAAATTTCTCAATCTTATGCTTTTTTGATAGAGCAAGTTGGATGTTGTTTTTACTTTGAAAGAATTCATTAAAGATTGGATGCTTGAAAGCAAAGGTTTAATAATTAAGGGAGATAACTACAATGCCATCAAGTTTCTTCATGACTCAATGACGAAATCTACGGCTAAAAATCAGATCTCTGAGAAGATTTCTTTCCTTCATGACTTTAATAAGGTAATCTTCCATCATACTTTTAGAAATTGTAACAAAGCTGCCGTTATATGTGCTGCTCTAGCGTTTTTTTTTTTTTTTTTTTTAAGAATGCAAATTCGCATAGTTTAAAGCAAAAGAAAAAGAAAGAAACCTAGATACAAATTAGTGGGGAGAAACTACCTTAACATATTCTTCCTTCACAAGTTGAACAAAAGAATTTGGTAGTTCCTTCTCAGAAAAAAAAAAATCCCACAAAAACTCATAAGAAAAGGCTAAGTTAGCACAAAATTGAGCTAACTTATTACAATTTTGCCTAACATGATGAAAGACCACATTATTAATCCCCCTCCCAACAAAGAAACAATCATCATCATTAACAATGCTACCATTCACCTTCTTCTCTTTGTTGTACACTTTATGAAGAAAATAGATGACATTAAAATTATCACTTTCTATTATGATACTATATATTATAAAAGTTACCTTTCAGGACCTTCTCCAAAAAATTAAATGCCAATAGTTTTGTTTTGATTCTTTTACCCCTTCTGATATTCCTTCTTCTTTGTTCAACATTTTGAAGGAATATGAGAATTGCATTAGTTTGTAATAGCTATTTTTTTATTATTATTATTTCTCCTTAATGCAATTTTGCAATTTTCAAAATAAAAAAAAAAAAAGATAGAGCAAGTTGTTTGCAAATGATATTGATATGTTCTTCCTTCGGTAGATGACCAATTTAAAGTTTTAAATTAAAATTATAAATTTAATATGTCATTTGATGATATCAATTAGTAGTCATAACTATCAAGTATAAAAACTATAAACACATCATAATTAAGTTATATTTTCAACATGATATTAATATTTTTCTGATTTATAAGTAGTATAATTTAGAATGAAGTTTTACATAATAAATCTTTTTTATAAAAAATAATATTAAATTCAATCTATAATCAGCTCACTTATATCCTAAAATAACCTTAATGTATTAGCAATTAATGGGACAAAAAAATATTGATTGCAACACATAAGTATATGAAATTTTAATTTTTTTTTTAATCTCCAATTGGAATATTAAATTTTTTTAAAATAAATTATTATTTTGATTGATGTTGATTTAGTGCAACTTTTAAAATGCTACAAGTGTTGATTGGCAAAGGCACAACTTGTTAGATATGCCCTTTGTGGTCCTAACTCCCATTTCTTTGTCCTTAATAATAATTTACTTTTTTATTCTAGGAAGGACTATATTGCTTTTGTAGCCAAATATATTTTATCTTTTGAATGACAAGTGGGGTGTGGTACCACCTAAACTAAATACTAACGCTAATTATCAAAATAATATTATTAGAATGGTCAACTAATATGATTAAAAAATTTCATTATTTTAAAATAGAAATAAATTTAATATATATAAAATTTTAATAATTTTGGTGTCAAAATTTAAAAATTTTAATAATTTCCACTTGCAAGATCTCTCAATTCTCACTTTCAAATACTCTAACTATCACTCTTAAGAGAAAATTTACAGTAGTAGTAGGATAGTTAGTTTTTAGAACTCTTATATAGGAAGGACAAGAAAAACCTTTCAGAAAACTAAAAATGTCAATTTGAACGTATTTGGATCATACAATATGATCATACTTCGTACATATGAACATTTCAAAAAATCCTTGTATGATCCTGTACAAATTAATTTCATACTCTATCTGTCGTATGTACGAACGGATATTGTATAGTATAAACAGTTCAAAATTGAACAAGTTCGTCTGATACGATTTCGTATGAGCCCATTTTGTACACTGGTCATCATCTGTACGAACCCTACATCGTATAGTATGAACTATTAAATGAAATCATGCTTCATATGGTATGAACATGGATAATCCCATTTCACACTCTAGAAATTGTCTATATGAAACCAAGTTTGCACAGTATGAACAGTTCAAAAAAAGTTAGGTATTCATCGGATGAACTAGTACACACCCATTTTATATGCTAGATGATGTTTGTATGGACTCAAGTTCGTACAATATGAATAATTTAAAATATTTAGGTGTTTGTATGTGACAAACTGGTACACACCCATTTTATACTCTGGACATCGTCTACATAAATCTCACTTCGTACAGTATGATTAGTTCAAAAAATGGTCAGTTCGTTCAAGATAAATTGGTATATATCTATTTCGTACTCTAGATGTCATCTGTATGAATCTAACTTCGTACAGTATGAACAGTTCGAAAAAAATTTTCTAATGCATGATTTAATTAACTTAGTTATGGAGGAACTTTCAGATTAAATTATCCAGTATGATTCAAGATCGTACAATATGATTAGTTTAAAAATAAAAGTTTTGAATCACTCTCCTAGTATGTATGAGCATGATTATCCAATTATAATCACACTTTCTTAGACTCAAGATAAATAAATAAAAATTATAGAATTTAATTATAAGAAACCCTAATATAATCTATCTTAAAGTCTTCGACAGCCTGGAGTATGATTTTTCTGAAATGTTAGTCTTGATATAAGCATGCAATTGAATTGAAAGTCTTGATATAACGAACCCAACGACATTAGAATCAGTCCAATCCAAGACCAAATGGGATGAAATTAGAGGCTCATAATATATTTGTGTGTTGTAGAGCTTCAATTAGATGACCAAATGACATCCAAAAATTGCATGCTTATGATAAAATCGAGCGGCATTACAAGACGAATCCAACAAGCTTAAGATAAATTAATACTTACATCATTAAGGCATATAGATTTTGAATTAATGCTCATTGACCGAGGGAATCAATATGAGTTATCCAATGAAGCACTCTGGATTTGACCTAGATTTTCTTTATATATAGAGAGCATGCCACTCTCAAAATTTTAAAATAGGCCCCCACTCCCTTCATGAGAGTAAATTTTTGTCAGAGATTCGAGAGAGCATTGAGGCTTAGAATATCTTAAAGCTCCACTTGATAACTGATCGCACAGGACATCCGGCTGGCCACCAATCTCCACCAAACCTCTTCCCAGCTGCCGGACCTTAGCCTAACAGCATACTACCGCTGTTGGACCTCCACTTATCTTCTTTTCTTGTCGAACATCTGCCATATACATTCACTCGGTTGCTACCACCGTACTTGTAACCCCATTCACTTACCGACCATCGTTCTTAGACCGTTGTCACCCAACTCTTGTCCTTTCAACCCCCGTACCCTGACCACAGACATTTAGACTCCGATCATTTGTACGAACTTCGACCGATTCCCTATACCTTTGTAATTTCACCATCACAAAGCTAAGAGATTAGTCAACCTTTGTAACGTACTTAAATATAGACAAATATCTTAACATGGGAAAGGCCCCATAGGTTTTTCCTTTTCGGGTTTTCAACATTAAAAAATATTTGATATTCCTCTCTTGCAAATCATCTATTTGTGTGTTGGATATTCATTGGTCATTAAGATGAAGCTCTCTTTTTACCTCCATGAATCTAACGCCCCACAAGAAGATGAATATGATGTATAAAAAATTATCTTGCCCTTAGCTCATAATAAATTAAAAACTTCGATATTAAAAATCTAAAAATTACTAACTTTTTCTCTAAATAAATACCTCAAATAAAAAATCATTAAAATTTTATAATAATTCACTGTTTTTTTTTTTTTTTTTTTTTTGTTAAAAATAAGTGGAATTTAAAAATAATTTTTAAAATTTTAAATATTTTTTCCCTATAAAAATATCCCCTCCCTTGCAAATCGGGCAAAAATCCCCAATCATGTTATCCAAACTAGCCAAAAAGCTCAATGATTTTGACCCCGGCTTCCTCCCCGCGGCGGCCGGCGAATTCTTCCTTACCTTCCTCTTCGTCTTCATCACCGTCAGCGCCGCCATAGCCACAGGTACTTAATCATACACATCCCCTTTTATTTTCTTCTTTAATTAAGTCTCGATCCGAATTAAATAATTATAAACTTGATTAATTCAGCTAAGATGAGCGATGGGAAAGATAGCATCCCTGGATTAATAGTTTCATCGGCGGCTAATACGCTGGCCGTGGCGGCGATTGTGTCGGCCGGATTTCAGATCTCCGGCGCTCATCTGAACCCAGTTGTGACTCTTGTGATGGCTTTGGGTGGCCGTATAAGCCCGCTTCGACTGCTTTTCTATTTTGTTCTTCAGTTGTTGGCTTCTTCTCTTGCCTGCTTGGTTCTCCGCTTCATCTCCGGTGGGATGGTCAGTTTTATTTATTTTTTTAGTTTTAGTTATTTAATTTTTAAGCTAAAGATCTTGCTCAAATCTGCCTGAAATAAATTACAAACAGCCCCTGAAAAGTGATCAAATAGATCTGAAATATTATGGATATGCTTTAATATATGTGATTGATATTGCATTAATTTTAATATATGTTTAAAAAAAAAAATTTTGGGGATTTTAAATGATATTGTTATGAGAAATTTTATTTAAATTTTTTTTTATGTATGATTTATTAAATCTCATCATTAAAATTTGAGAATTTCTTCATTTTATAAATTTTAATTTTAAAATAAAAATCAAAAGCAAGTTTTGTTGGCTATTTTGTTCTTCAGTTGTTGCAGCTTCTTCCGTTGCCTGTTTTTTTTTTCTTTGGTGGTATGGTGAGTTTCACTAATCTTTTTTTTTTTTTTTTTTTTTTTTAATGAGGTCAGTTTAATCAGGCTATAGATTCTTTTCATAAATTTTTTTTGTAAAATTCTTGTCATCGATTGGCTTTTTTTAGGGCCTATTTAGTTGGGTGTTTTAGGTTCTAATTTAATAGAAATACTAAGTTTGGATTGTGAGTTACTGTGTATACTCATAATTCGGATATAAAATTATATCTGGACTCTGAATATAATAATTTCTAATTATGACAACTTTTAAGTTATTTTATTTTTCAAACATCAAAAATGATTTTATTTGGGTGTTATTTTTATGATTTTATTTTTTATAATTTTTCCAAAAATTTGTTATTAAAATTTAATATTGACAATCATAATAGTAAATTATTTTTTTTATATAATAATTTTTACAATCAATTTTATCGTCCCAAACAGATCATTTGTCCTGATTTAGGAGTAAAATTTGTCAAATGAATTTTAAGAAAAAATAAGTTAGAATCTTCTGATAAAAAAATCAAGATGTTTGAAAAAGTCGATAATATATTTAAATATCTGATAATTTATTTATATTTTAATTTTTAAACATGAAAATAGAGTCTTGATGCAAAAAAATTTATTTTTCAGTGACAAATAATAAATAGGTTGTAAAATTATTGAATTTATTTAAATTTTATATAATATAAGTTTTAAATAATTATATATATATATATTATATTCATATTAAGTTATTCTACAGATCCAAGATTTATATATAAATAAAAAAAAGAATATAAAATCACAGTTTGTTTTAAAATACTATTTTCTCTTCTTAAGCTAAATTTTGGTTTTACTTAATTTTAAGGAAATATAATTTTTTTAAAAAACATATACTTCTTCACTTTTTATCTTATCTCTTTTTCATTTTTGTACGATTAAAAAAATCTTTTTTTTTTTTGTCTATTTATTTTGCTTTGGAAAAATAAAGAACTATTTTTTATTAAAAAGTAATGAGGAATCGTCAAAAGAGAAAATCCGAAGAAAAGCTCCTCAATTATTAAATGTATGTCCCTATCATCAAATAAAAATAAATAAATAAAACATGGTGGATATAATATTTTATTATTATTTTTCATAAAATACACATGTATCTTAAAATGAAAATTCTAATGGAAGTAAAAAATTAAAAATAAAAAGATCCCGATCTAATAATAATAAACAATATTTGTTATTCAGGAAATTCCTGTACATGCACTCGCTTCAGGATTAGGATCCTTTCAAGGATTAGGCATGGAGATGATTCTCACTTTCTCTCTCCTCTTCACAATATACGCCACCATGGTTGAGCCGGCAAAGCATATGGGCCATGGGCATGGCCCACTGATTGTTGGACTTTTAGTTGGTGCCAATACGCTTTCAGGTGGGCTTTTTACAGGCGCTTCCATGAACCCCGCTCGCTCGTTCGGGCCGGCTTTGGTCAGTTGGAATTGGACCAATCACTGGATTTACTGGGCCGGACCTATGGTCGGTGGCGTACTTGCTGGATTTATCTATGAGCGGTTCATTATCATTAGGCCTTCTTCCTATGCTGTGCTGTCTACTGGAGTTGAGTCTGTTTGAGGGGAAATTATTAAGTTCGGACACCGGACGATGTTCAGAGCTAAAAAAAATGCATCATATCACCCCCTATTCGGTATTGAGCTCTATATGAGCTTGGAACTTCATAGTACCGAGCAGTACAGAGCTCGGTACTGTGAAGTACCAAACTCAGTACTTCATAATACTGAGTTCAGTATTACTCGGTACTGTAAAGTACCAAATGATAAGCTGTGTCCGGTGTTCGAACTCAATAATCTCTCCTGTTTAAGTAGGCTATAGTTATTGTTACTCCAAATTTCTTGTACTTAATTTTCTTGTGCTTTTTGGTTGTTATTATTCTTAAATGGTGACTGAAATCATAATTTACATTCGCACTATTAGAATGTAATATGATGAATTTGATAATAGATAGAAATTTATTTTTAATATTTTATGGGGTGTTGCAATCTTCTGTAAAAAAATAGTTGTATAATAAAAATAATAATTTTTTTATTAAATCTTGGGTATCATAGTTTTTTTTTTTTTTTTCCTTTTGTTTTGAAAATATGTTATTATCTTTTTTTTATAATTATCGACCTAATGAGTATGATTGCCAAAACTTTAAAAAAAAAATGCTATAGCCAAATAGAAGTGTGACAGTAACTGCTTTAAATTGTTCGTTAGACAACAAAATTTATGTAATGTTGATGATCTTTGAAAAACAAAGCTAACAAAAAATCATTCTAAATAGGCTCCTAATAAGTCACGTAACTAAAGCTTCGTTTGGGACGGCTTTTTTATTGCTTCTTAAAGCAGCTTCTTAGTATAAAAATTTTAATTTTTTTACTAAGAAGTTGAGGAAGCAGAAAAAAAGTCGTCCCAAACGAAGCCTAAGTTTATAAGTAAAGAGAGCGAAAAATCGAGTTTATCTAAATTTTAAGAGTGATGCAAAAGCTTCTATAATATATAGTATTATAATAGAATTTAATGAAGTAAAAGTTTTATATTATAGAGAGCTATATTGATATTTCTGCAATATATTCAAAGATGAGACAAACAAAGCCCCCTTGAATCCACCGTTTAAAGATAATAGGCGTAGCACAATCAAATTTCTCAATCTTATGCTTTTTTGATAGAGCAAGTTGGATGCGGTTTTTACTTTGAAAGAATTCATTAAAGATTGGATGCTTGTAAGCAAAGGTTTAATAATTAAGGGAGATAACTACAATGCCATCAAGTTTTTTCATGACTCAATGACGAAATCTACGACTAAAAATCAGATCTCTGAGAAGATTTCTTTCCTTCATGACTTTAATAAGGTAATCTTCCATCATACTTCTAGAAATTGTAACAAAGCTGCCGATATGTGTGCTGTTCTAGCGTTTTTTTTTTTTAAGAATGCAAATTCGCATAGTTTAAAGCAAAAATTCTTTGTTCAACATTTTGAAGAAGGAATATGAGAATTGCATTAGTTTGTAATAGCTACTTTTTTTTATTATTATTTCTCCTTAATGCAATTTTGCAATTTAAAAAAAAAAAAAAAAGATAGAGCAAGTTGTTCTTAATTTTGCAAATGATATTGATTTGTTCTTCCTTCGGTAGATGACCAATTTAAAGTTTTAAATTAAAATTATAAATTTAATATGTCATTTGATGATATCAATTAGTAGTCATAACCAAGGTTTTGAAAACCGGACCGGACCGGCCGGTTCAACCGGTTGAACCGTGAACCGGTCGGCCAGCCGGTTACGGTTTAAAACAAAACCGGGAAATCATAAAACCGGCGTTCGACCGCTCGAACCGCCGGTTCGACCGCCAAACCGCCGAACCGGTCCCGGTTTCGGATAACCGGCCGGTTCAGCAACCGCGCCCTTTTAGCGAATTTTTTGGAATCGGACGGCTGAGATGCTTTGCTAGGCTTCTTTCTGCGATAAAAATAAACCCTATTTCATTTGTCGCTGCTTCTTCTCCTTTCGCCTGTTCGGTTTCTTTCTCCTTCCCACTCCATTTTCGCTCTTCTCGCTGGTCGCCGAAGTTCCAGATCGCGAAGCCGGAAGCCGCCATCGAAGAGGACAGCTCGTTCGCGAAGACAGAAGGCAAATCGTGCTCATTCTGGTTTGTATCGTTTGTTTCTAAAGTTTTTTTTTTTTTTTTTTTTGTCAAAACTCAAAACCATGAATGTTTTTTTTTTTTTCATTTATGTTTTTAATTTGATTTTCCTATTCTAAAATGTAAATTTTTTTTTCGAATTTCATCTTGTTGGGCGAGTATTGTTTGGTTTGGAATCGGAAATCGGCTTCTCTCATTTTTCTGTTCGCAACTTGCCCAAATTAAA
The DNA here is from genome assembly GCA_019514585.1 of Dendrobium officinale. Classification (NCBI taxonomy): domain Eukaryota; kingdom Viridiplantae; phylum Streptophyta; class Magnoliopsida; order Asparagales; family Orchidaceae; genus Dendrobium; species Dendrobium officinale. The sequence goes on along the minus strand of CM033699.1, from coordinate 37,453,819 downwards.
TAACGGTTCTTTGCAATATGCCATAGCAATCATACTCTAACAAGCGTTTGTTTGTCTTTCCCATTTCTCCTTTTTTTAATGCTATTTCAGTATTTCTTACACGATTCTCTGATAAGTTTTTTTTTTTCTTTGAAATAAATTTCTTTTACATTATTTAAGTGAAAATATCAACATTGAGTTAATGTCCTTTTGTTTATATTATGAATATGCTTAGGGGATATTCAAAATTTATTGCATTGGTGCATGCTTTTTTGTAGATGTTATTATTCTAATGAGTGATCTGTCCACTAGTATTATTAAAAATAAGAACAATGGAAAAGATTTTTTGAAGATAGAGGCTTTAGAATTTGTAAAACAATTACGGATTGTATGTTATGTAATTTTGTGGGTATTCCGTATTCATGTTAACAATTGTCATTCAATATTGTTAGAAGAAAAAATAGTTCCTAGGTGCATGTGTTTTGTGTTCTAGAACTACTCTATACTTGATCACACCAATTATGGATTCGACCACACCAATTATGTATCGCTTTGTTTTGAAGTTTCTCAATTAGAATTATCCTTTGATTTTTACTTTAAATGGTGAAGTTTCTTTTAATTAACTTAGCTCTAATCACATTTTTAGCTTAATTTTTCCTATGGATCAACAAAACCATCCACTGGCCCCTCTAAGTCAAAGCGTACGGGAGAAGGTAGATATTGCTTGGAACCATTTTACTGAGTCCAAAACTGCTGATGGTAGGAAGCAATACAAATGTCTTCATTGTGGAATAATTTATAAGGGTGGAGGCATTAATAGGATGAAGCAGCATTTAGCAGGAGTTAAAGGTAACATTGCTTCTTGTAAGAATGTGCCACATGACATCCGATATCAGATGCAACAGAATTTGACTGAAATAACAAAGAGAAAACAACTAGCACAAGAAGACCTATCCCAGATTGTTGATCTATTAGGTGACGATCCAGTTGAGGAAGAGAGGGGCTCATGTGCCTATTGATCTGACAATTATGTTATCATTTAGAGGTCATATTTCCTATTTCTGTTATTATTGTTTGATCATTATAAAATTGAACAAGGAAATGAAATTTTCATATACAGGTAAAACTCTATGTTTTTAAAAGAGGTCTTTCTTGTATTTTTTTTTTTTTTAAAAGTGGAACCTCGCAAACCTTATTTATTTTGAAGTTTGTAGGTTTGGAACTGGTTTCAAAACAGAAGATATTCACAAAGAGCAAATGTGGATCAACCTGCTTCTATTTCTCAAGATATTCCTCAAGGTATTTTCATAAACATAAAATATCAAAGTGCTCTCCTACTCATAACCTGCTACTTTGTGCATTGCTTGCATTGCAAACTATGGTCGGTACGCATTTCTCGTTTGTTGAGTTATTTATTTATTTATGAACTTGTTACCATGTTTATATTGTGTTATTTTTTATGCTTTATAAATTGAATTGATGCAATATTTATGTTCTTTGATTAGTTTGATATAATAATGGAATGTGGAATGAAGTTATTGTAGGAAAATTTCTTGTTTTTTTATAGTTTTTAATAATTTTATTATTTATTACGTCATCCGGTTCGACCCCGGTTCGACCGGTCGAACCGGTCGAACCGTGAACCTCTCCTTCTTCCAGTTCGTTGTCCGGTCCGGTTTTCAAAACCTTGGTCATAACTATCAAGTATAAAAACTATAAACACATCATAAGTTATATTTTCAACATGATATTAATATTTTTCTAATTTATAAGTAGTATAATTTAGAATGAAGTATTACATAATAAAATTTTTTTATAAAATATATTATTAAATTCAATCTATAATCAGCTCACTTATATCGTAAAATAACCCTATTGTATTAGCAATTAATGGGACAAAAAAATATTGATTGCAACACATAAGTATATGAAATTTTAATTTTTTTTTAATCTCCAATTGGAATATTAAAATTTTTTAAAAATAAAATATTATTTTGATTGATGTTGATTTAGTGCAACTTTAAAAATGCTACAAAAGTGTTGATTGGCAAAGGCACAACTTGTTAGATATGCCCTTTGTGGTCCTAACTCCCATTTCTTTGTCCTTAATAATAATTTACTTTTTTATTCTAGGAAGGACTATATTGCTTTTGTAGCCAAATATATTTTATCTTTTGAATGACAAGTGGGGTGTGGTACCACCTAAACTAAATACTAACGCTAATTATCAAAATAATATTATTAGAATGGTCAACTAATATGATTAAAAAATTTCATTATTTTAAAATAGAAATAAATTTAATATATATAAAATTTTAATAATTTTGGTGTCAAAACTTAAAAATTTTAATAATTTCCACTTGCAAGATATCTCAATTCTCACTTTCAAATACTCTAACTATCACTCTTAAGAGAAAATTTACAGTAGTAGTAGGATAGTTAGTTTTTAGAACTCTTATATAGGAAGGACAAGAAAAACCTTTCAGAAAACTAAAAATGTCAATTTGAACGTATTTGGATCATACAATATGATCATACTTCGTACATATGAACATTTCAAAAAATCCTTGTATGATCTTGTACAAATTAATTTCATACTCTATCTGTCGTATGTACGAACGGATATTGTATAGTATAAACAGTTCAAAATTGAACAAGTTCGTCTGATACGATTTCGTATGAGCCCATTTTGTACACTGGTCATCATCTGTACGAACCCTACATCGTATAGTATGAACTATTAAATGAAATCATGCTTCATATGGTATGAACATGGATAATCCCATTTCACACTCTAGAAATTGTCTATATGAAACCAAGTTTGCACAGTATGAACAGTTCAAAAAAAGTTAGGTATTCATCGGATGAACTAGTACACACCCATTTTATATGCTAGATGATGTTTGTATGGACTCAAGTTCGTACAATATGAATAATTTAAAATATTTAGGTGTTTGTATGTGACAAACTGGTACACACCCATTTTATACTCTGGACATCGTCTATATAATCTCACTTCGTACAGTATGATTAGTTCAAAAAATGGTCAGTTCGTTCAAGATAAATTGGTATATATCTATTTCGTACTCTAGATGTCATCTGTATGAATCTAACTTCGTACAGTATGAACAGTTCGAAAGAAATTTTCTAATGCATGATTTAATTAACTTAGTTATGGAGGAACTTTCAGATTAAATTATCCAGTAGGATTCAAGATCGTACAATATGATTAGTTTAAAAATAAAAGTTTTGAATCACTCTCCTAGTATGTATGAGCATGATTATCCAATTATAATCACACTTTCTTAGACTCAAGATAAATAAATAAAAATTATAGAATTTAATTATAAGAAACCCTAATATAATCTATCTTAAAGTCTTCGACAGCCTGGAGTATGATTTTTCTGAAATGTTAGTACACAAAAACATAAATAAAAATTTTCCAATATATGTTAGGATAAACAGTAATCAAAATAATAATATTTTGGTATCATCAAAAATTCACATAATATTAAAACTTAATTTTGAAAATTATGTTGCAATAATCATCCCCTTTTTTAGGATGACAAAATAATTATTATTTTAGTTAACAGTTAAGGTAATTTTTCTCCTATACTCCTTGTAAATGAACGACTAATTTAAAATAAGGAATTCCAATGAAAATAAAAAAACAAAACAAAAAATTAAAAAGAAATAAAAATTTAAATAAAAACAACACAACCATTTTATATGCTAGATGATGTTTGTATGGACTCAAGTTCGTACAATATGAATAATTTAAAATATTTAGGTGTTTGTATGTGACAAATTGGTACACACCCTTTTTATACTCTGGACATCGTCTATATAAATCTCACTTCGTACAGTATGATTAGTTCAAAAAATGGTCAGTTCGTTCAAGATAAATTGGTATATATCTATTTCGTACTCTAGATGTCATCTGTATGAATCTAACTTCGTACAGTATGAACAGTTCGAAAGAAATTTTCTAATGCATGATTTAATTAACTTAGTTATGGAGGAACTTTCAGATTAAATTATCCAGTAGGATTCAAGATCGTACAATATGATTAGTTTAAAAATAAAAGTTTTGAATCACTCTCCTAGTATGTATGAGCATGATTATCCAATTATAATCACACTTTCTTAGACTCAATATAAATAAATAAAAATTATAGAATTTAATTATAAGAAACCCTAATATAATCTATCTTAAAGTCTTCGACAACCTGGAGTATGATTTTTCTGAAATGTTAGTACACAAAAACATAAATAAAAATTTTCCAATATATGTTAGGAGAAACTGTAATCAAAATAATAATATTTTGGTATCATCAAAAATTCACATAATATTAAAACTTAATTTTGAAAATTATGTTGCAATAATCTTCCCCTTTTTTATAATGACATGATAATTATTATTTGAGTTAAGAGTTAAGGTAATTTTTCTCCTATACTCCTTGTAAATGAACGACTAATTTAAAATAAGGAATTCCAATGAAAATAAAAAAACAAAACAAAAAATTAAAAAGAAATAAAAATTTAAATAAAAACAACACACCCATTTTATATGCTAGATGATGTTTGTATGGACTCAAGTTCGTACAATATGAATAATTTAAAATATTTAGGTGTTTGTATGTGACAAATTGGTACACACCCTTTTTATACTCTGGACATCGTCTATATAAATCTCACTTCGTACAGTATGATTAGTTCAAAAAATGGTCAGTTCGTTCAAGATAAATTGGTATATATCTATTTCGTACTCTAGATGTCATCTGTATGAATCTAACTTCGTACAGTATGAACAGTTCGAAAGAAATTTTCTAATGCATGATTTAATTAACTTAGTTATGGAGGAACTTTCAGATTAAATTATCCAGTATGATTCAAGATCGTACAATATGATTAGTTTAAAAATAAAAGTTTTGAATCACTCTCCTAGTATGTATGAGCATGATTATCCAATTATAATCACACTTTCTTAGACTCAAGATAAATAAATAAAAATTATAGAATTTAATTATAAGAAACCCTAATATAATCTATCTTAAAGTCTTCGACAGCCTGGAGTATGATTTTTCTGAAATGTTAGTACACAAAAACATAAATAAAAATTTTCCAATATATGTTAGGATAAACAGTAATCAAAATAATAATATTTTGGTATCATCAAAAATTCACATAATATTAAAACTTAATTTTGAAAATTATGTTGCAATAATCATCCCCTTTTTTAGGATGACAAAATAATTATTATTTTAGTTAACAGTTAAGGTAATTTTTCTCCTATACTCCTTGTAAATGAACGACTAATTTAAAATAAGGAATTCCAATGAAAATAAAAAAACAAAACAAAAAATTAAAAAGAAATAAAAATTTAAATAAAAACAACACAACCATTTTATATGCTAGATGATGTTTGTATGGACTCAAGTTCGTACAATATGAATAATTTAAAATATTTAGGTGTTTGTATGTGACAAACTGGTACACACCCATTTTATACTCTGGACATCGTCTATATAAATCTTATTAGCAACACAAATATTAATACTAAATAACCTCTGTATGTAGCTTAGTATGTGACAATTACTGTATACCATACATCTATAAATACGGGTGTAATATGTACATTCTGACATGAAATAAGATTTCTATTTTACTGTTTTCCTCGTCTTCTTGTTCTTCACCTGCTCACATTCTTTCCATTTCATTATGGTATCAGAGAGGGCTTAAGATTCAGGGCATTGATGGCTACGTCGATTACCTCCCCTCCCTCCGATCAAACGGAAACGGCGACATCCAACTGCTCCGACACTTCTCTCAATCTCAAGTTTGTTCTTACAAACCTCAAAAATTTCGTTCAAAATTCTCTATCTACTGAAAATTATTCGGTTTGGCGTTCACAAATCGTGAAAATATGCCGTGCTAATGGCTTTGATCTGTTTCTTGATCCGAATGCGCCCATCCCGGACAAAACCATTCTTACTTCCGCTGGTATCTCGGTCAAGAATCCTGCCTATGCCAAATGGCTTCTCATAGACCAGAACTTGTCTGCGGCAATTTGCGCCACCATCTCTCCTCCGCTCCTTCCATATGTCTTAAATCTTGATTCCACATCTTCTATCTGGACCACTCTTGAAACAAGGTTTCAATCCACAAATAGGTCTAGAGTCATTCAATTGAAAAATGAGCTTCACCATATTTCTCTCAAGAACTCCACAATGCTTCAATACCTGACTGAGATTAAATCCATAGTTGATAAAATCTCTGCTGCTGGCTCGAATATTGATCCGGAAGATGTTATCCTCTATATTCTGAATGGGCTTCCAAACTCTTACCAATCGTTCAAAACCTCCATAAGAACGATGCTCACTCCCTTGACTCTCGATCAACTCTACCCGCTCCTCATAAGTGAAGAAATTCACCTTGCCACTGATGCAGCTCGTCTGACTACGGAGGCTGATCCTCAACACGCTCTGTTCGCCAACTGTGGGCGATCTCGTCGCTCAAGAGGTCGAGGATACCAGTCTGAAAATTCTGCAAGAAATCCTCAAAACTCCTCTCCGATTGTCTGCCAAATCTATCTAAAGAAAGGGCACAATGCCTCAGAATGTTGGCACCGACTTAATACTCAATACCAACCAAGAACCACTAAACAGTCGAACACGGCTCTTCTTGCAAACTCTCACTCAGCTCACAATGAATGGTTTCTTGATTCAGGAGCGTCTTCACACATGACGAAATCTTTGGACAATCTGTCCATTGCCACTCCTTACAATGGCTCTGACAGCATTACAATAGGTGATGGGAGCTCGGTTAGCATAGCCAACCAGGGTAACGGTTTGCTACCGACTCCCTCTCGTAAGATCAATCTTTCTAATATCTTGCATTCGCCATTTCTTAACTATAATTTACTTTCTATTTCAAAGCTTACAAAAGATAATAATCTTGCTATTATATTTGATCCATCTGGTTTTTGCTTTAAGGATCTGAAGACTCAACAAATTATTCTTCAAGGACCTTGCCGTGAAGGACTCTATCCTATTCAGAACTCAGCAAATCTGGCGTCCAACCGTGCTCTTCATTCTACAACTTCCAGCATCCCTCCTTGGCATGACCGGTTGGGCCACCCCAACCAGAACATCATCAGGAGCATTGCTTTGAAAAATTCTCATCTTAAAATAGATTTACATAAATTCTCTTGCCATATTTGTAATACTTCTAAGCAACACAAATTAGTTTTTGAACATTCCGTTAATAAGACTAGCTCTGTTCTGGATTTGATTCATTCGGGTGTTTGGGGACCGGCTCCCATGGTTTCGCATTCTGGTTTTCTTTATTACGTAATTTTTATCGATGATTATTCGCGATTCACGTGGCTATTTCCTATGAAGCAAAAATCAGAAGTGTTTAACATTTTTGTTTCTTTTAAAGCTCAAGTTGAAAACCTTACTTCTCACAAAATCAAACGTCTTCGTACTGATGGTGGCGGAGAATATCTCAACAAATCGTTTAATCATTTTCTTAAATTACATGGCATAACCCATCAGACCTCCTGTCCCTATACTCCGGAACAAAACGGCGTTGCCGAGCGGAAACATAGGCATATTGTTGAAACTACTAGAACGCTCCTTCACAAAGCCTCTGTTCCATATAAATACTGGCCTGATACGGTTATTACATCCACATATCTCATAAATCGCATGCCATCCCCAAATACTCACAACATGTCTCCTTTTGAACTATTTCATAAATCCAAGCCGAATTACGATCATCTTAGAATTTTTGGTTGTGCATGTTTTCCTTTTATTTCATCTTCTCTCAGGCACAAGCTTCAACCTACGGCCAAGAGCTGCATTTTCATAGGATACTCTGATGCTCAAAAGGGGTATAAGTGTCTTGATCCTCTAAATAATAGAATTATAATCTCACGCCATGTTACTTTTGATGAAGGCTCTTTTCCGTTTGCAATGCCTCAAGTCCCACATACCAACAAAGCCGAACTCATCTCTCCGTTACTGCTTACTCCGACTTCGATAGGATTGGCTAACAAAGCTCAGAATCAGATCATACAAACAACTGAACCATCAGGCGACATCCATAGACCATCATCTACGTCTACATTATCTCAGAGAACAACCATTTCTCCACAAATTCATCCACCTGCTACTACCACATCTGCCAATACATCTATTCATCCTATGGTTACCAGGCAACGCACGGGTTCTCTCAAACCCCAATCTCGTTTAAATCTTATACACAGTCACATGCCTTCTATGTCTACTGCAGATCCCACCTCCTTTACCGAAGCAAGTAAAAATCCAGAATGGCGAAAAGCAATGGCGTCGGAATTTCTTGCCTTACAACAACAAGGCACATGGAGTCTAGTCGCTGCACCTATCAACACATCTGTAATTGGCTGTAAGTGGACATATCGAACGAAATTACATGCTGACGGCTCAGTGGCTAGGTACAAGGCACGGCTCGTTGCTCAAGGAAATCACCAAGAATATGGCTTGGACTACTATGAGACATTTAGTCCCGTCGCCAAACTTCCGACGATACGCATTCTTCTAACTATAGCATTATATAGAGACTGGCCTGTTCATCAACTAGACGTCGCAAACGCTTTTCTCCACGGTACACTGCAAGAAACAATTTACATGAAACAACCCAAAGGGTTCGAAGATTCCACACATCCAACTCATGTTTGTCGTCTCCATAAGGCCATCTACGGTCTCAAACAAGCGCCCCGCCAATGGTATAACACTTTCACTTCGCACTTAGTTTCTATGGGTTTTCAGCATAGTGTTTCCGACCCATCACTTCTTACGTTTATTTATCAAAGTTCAAAAATTTACATGCTTATTTATGTAGACGATATTCTAATTACTGGAGATAATACCGAACTTATTCATAACATCATACACCAGTTAAACCAACAATTTACGATGAAACACTTAGGCGAAGTCCATTCATTTCCGGGCATTGAAATCAGTAGGAAACCAGAGCAATTTTTCCTATCACAAAAACTTTATGCGCAAACAATTCTAGATTCAGTTCAACTAGGTGGCTGCAACCCGTTGGCTAATCCAACGTGTACAAAGTTACCTCCGAAATTCATTGTTGAAGGACTGCTCTCGGATCCGACCACATACAGAAGAGTCACCGGCTCTCTCCAATATTTGACCCTCACACGTCCTGACATATCATACAGTGTCAACTTACTCTCGCAACATATGCACCAACCGCTGGATCAACACATCTATCTTCTCAAAAGGCTTTTACGATACATCAAAGGTACGATTGAATATGGCATACCAATCATTAAGTCTAATCTTTGTCTTTCTTCTTTTTCTGATGCAGATTGGGCAGGTGACCCAGTTTCAAGAAAATCAACCTCTGGCTATTGTTCATTCTTAGGAAATACGTTAATATCTTGGACTGTCAAGAAGCAGACCACTGTAGCACGATCATCTACTGAGTCCGAATACAGGTCGCTCGCTGCTCTCACTGCCGATGTGATATGGCTTAGACGGATTCTCAATGATTTTGGTATACCTCAAGATCAACCAACTGATATTCACTGTGACAATACGTCTGCTATCGCACTCGCCAATAATCCTGTGTTTCATGCTCGCACAAAACACATAGAAATAGATCATCGGTTTGTGCGTGACCACATTCAACAAAAGACGATCCGACTCATTCCCGTCAGTACAATTGATCAAATCGCGGATATCTTCACCAAATCTCTTTCTACACCGAGGTTTCAACAACTACGATTCAAACTTCGTGTCATTCCAAGACCCAACAGTTTGACGGGGGATATTAGCAACACAAATATTAATACTAAATAACCTCTGTATGTAGCTTAGTATGTGACAATTACTGTATACCATACATCTATAAATACGGGTGTAATATGTACATTCTGACATGAAATAAGATTTCTATTTTACTGTTTTCCTCGTCTTCTTGTTCTTCACCTGCTCACATTCTCTCACTTCGTACAGTATGATTAGTTCAAAAATGGTCGGTTCGTTCAAGATAAATTGGTATATATATATTTCGTACTCTAGATGTCATCTGTATGAATCTAACTTCGTACAGTATGAACAGTTCGAAAGAAATTTTCTAATGCATGATTTAATTAACTTAGTTATGGAGGAACTTTCAGATTAAATTATCCAGTAGGATTCAAGATCGTACAATATGATTAGTTTAAAAATAAAAGTTTTGAATCACTCTCCTAGTATGTATGAGCATGATTATCCAATTATAATCACACTTTCTTAGACTCAAGATAAATAAATAAAAATTATAGAATTTAATTATAAGAAACCCTAATATAATCTATCTTAAAGTCTTCGACAGCCTGGAGTATGATTTTTCTGAAATGTTAGTACACAAAAACATAAATAAAAATTTTCTAATATATGTTAGGAGAAACAGTAATCAAAATAATAATATTTTGGTATCATCAAAAATTCACATAATATTAAAACTTAATTTTGAAAATTATGTTACAATAATCTTCCCCTTTTTTATGATGACAAAATAATTATTATTTGAGTTAACAGTTAAGGTAATTTTTCTCCTATACTCCTTGTAAATGAACGACTAATTTAAAATAAGGAATTCCAATGAAAATAAAAAAACAAAACAAAAAATTAAAAAGAAATAAAAATTTAAATAAAAACAACACACCCATTTTATATGCTAGATGATGTTTGTATGGACTCAAGTTCGTACAATATGAATAATTTAAAATATTTAGGTGTTTGTATGTGACAAACTGGTACACACCCATTTTATACTCTGGACATCGTCTATATAAATCTCACTTCGTACAGTATGATTAGTTCAAAAAATGGTCAGTTCGTTCAAGATAAATTGGTATATATCTATTTCGTACTCTAGATGTCATCTGTATGAATCTAACTTCGTACAGTATGAACAGTTCGAAAGAAATTTTCTAATGCATGATTTAATTAACTTAGTTATGGAGGAACTTTCAGATTAAATTATCCAGTAGGATTCAAGATCGTACAATATGATTAGTTTAAAAATAAAAGTTTTGAATCACTCTCCTAGTATGTATGAGCATGATTATCCAATTATAATCACACTTTCTTAGACTCAAGATAAATAAATAAAAGTTATAGAATTTAATTATAAGAAACCCTAATATAATCTATCTTAAAATCTTCGACAGCCTGGAGTATGATTTTTCTGAAATGTTAGTACACAAAAACATAAATAAAAATTTTCCAATATATGTTAGGAGAAACAGTAATCAAAATAATAATATTTTGGTATCATCAAAAATTCACATAATATTAAAACTTAATTTTGAAAATTATGTTGCAATAATCTTCCCCTTTTTTATGATGACAAAATAATTATTATTTTAGTTAACAGTTAAGGTAATTTTTCTCCTATACTCCTTGTAAATGAACGACTAATTTAAAATAAGGAATTCCAATGAAAATAAAAAAACAAAACAAAAAATTAAAAAGAAATAAAAATTTAAATAAAAACAACACACCCATTTTATATGCTAGATGATGTTTGTATGGACTCAAGTTCGTACAATATGAATAATTTAAAATATTTAGGTGTTTGTATGTGACAAACTGGTACACACCCATTTTATACTCTAGACATCGTCTATATAAATCTCACTTCGTACAGTATGATTAGTTCAAAAAATGGTCGGTTCGTTCAAGATAAATTGGTATATATCTATTTCGTACTCTAGATGTCATCTGTATGAATCTAACTTCGTACAGTATGATCAGTTCGAAAGAAATTTTCTAATACATGATTTAATTAACTTAGTTATGGAGGAACTTTCAGATTAAATTATCCAGTAGGATTCAAGATCGTACAATATGATTAGTTTAAAAATAAAAGTTTTGAATCACTCTCCTAGTATGTATGAGCATGATTATCCAATTATAATCACACTTTCTTAGACTCAAGATAAATAAATAAAAATTATAGAATTTAATTATAAGAAACCCTAATATAATCTATCTTAAAGTCTTCGACAGCCTGGAGTATGATTTTTCTGAAATGTTAGTACACAAAAACATAAATAAAAATTTTTCAATATATATGTTAGGAGAAACAGTAATCAAAATAATAATATTTTGGTATCATCAAAAATTCACATAATATTAAAACTTAATTTTGAAAATTATGTTGCAATAATCTTCCCCTTTTTTATGATGACAAAATAATTATTATTTGAGTTAACAGTTAAGGTAATTTTTCTCCTATACTCCTTGTAAATGAACGACTAATTTAAAATAAGGAATTCCAATGAAAATAAAAAAACAAAACAAAAAATTAAAAAGAAATAAAAATTTAAATAAAAACAACACAATAAAACACACACACAATAACACAGTACAGACATCACAAAAATCACACAAAAAATAATTATAACAAACATCAAACAACTTCAAACAAACAATACATCAAATAATAACAATACAACAAATAATAACTAATGACTCTCTCTTTTAACAATACCAAAAAAAGTACTTTTTAAATGATAAATTTTTATGCATTAATCAAAATAGTTGATGAAGAAGAAACATTTAAACTAATTGTAAATACTACATTAACTTCCTAATGCGAAAAAGAAAAACTCAAATTTTTAAATTAAAGAACGACTAAGATAAGAAAAGTCAACCAAATTCAGTGTTCATTCTAGACAAATCAAATAAAAATAATTATTATAAAAATCACAAAATAAAAATTAATTAGTTTCTAATTCAATAGTGAAGATTTTTGTCGATTATATGGATTTTTTAAAGAGATATAATGATAAAGAAAAGAACAGTATGAATTTTTCAATTGGCAACATTACACATTTTTTTAATTATTTGTGGCACACTTTGTATATCCTTTTAGTTTGGGCTAATTTTGTGCCTCTTTTCACTTTGATGAATATTACATATCTTTTTAAACAAGTGGCATATTTTGTTCAACTTTTCAAATTTTTCATGCTTTGTGCATCTTTTTATAATTTTGATCTTTCCAATATTAATAAATCTTAACACAAAATCTAATAATTAACAAAAATAAATATTATTGAAAAGAAATAAATAAAAATAAGGCATCTATTTTACAATAATTATAGCTAAATACTATTTATCTATAAGAACATGAAATTGATCTTCTAGTCGACATCCAGTCACAATGTAATTTAAAATTTTGAGAGATTAAATTTTGCAAGAAAATTAATTTATAGAGAAAGGTAATTCAAAATTCTATTATAGAGATCAACTACAAATGAATTGGCTTCAAAAATATAAATATTTCAAGAAGAGTAATTTCAATATTACATCATACTATAAATTTTAAAGACATACAAATATTACATCATACTATAAATTGAAAAACCATAATATGAACACATGAAATCATTAAAAAAAACTCAAAATCAAGTATAAAAATCTCAACAGTAAGTACAACACAAAAGTAATAACTAAAATTCAGAGGGGCCTTAGTCTAAAGGTGGCTGAGGACTAAATATCGTAAAGTAGTTATTGATCGTAGCTACATTACAGTTAACTAAGTCGAATTGCCCTCGGTTCTACCACATGCCTTTGTTGTACCTCATATCCTGCTAGTTTAGGTGATTGTCAATTTGATCAAAATGAGATTATAGTTTATAAAAATGTTGGACTATTTCTTGATAGAAATTTTGATTAGATCTAGGTGCAGGTGCTAGAGCTGGGGCTCCTTTTCTATTTGAATCTTCTCCCTTAGAACTTTGATTTCGACTAAAAAGTGTCTAGAAAGAGGCATCGATAAAGTAAATGGGAAGTTGAGTGGGAGGATCATAATGGATTAGGTTGTACTTTTTCTCTAAAATATAGGCATCTTGGTGTCCTAAGGCCACATGTTTTTCCTCTTATTATGAGAAAGTCTAATATCATAAAGCTTATAGATATAGTCCATGATTAGCTGGGCTTTATGAATAAGAGTTTTGGTCATGATCAAGTATGTGATAGTAGATAAAAGAGGGGTCAAATTGATATGATCATCAACTTTGTGAATGATAGAAGTTCTCAAGTCATGCTGGAAGATCCTGACATTCTGGTTAAGGCTATACACATGACAAAGATGGCTTACTTGTGTAACACCTCTAAGAGTCTGGTTTATTTCTGACCAATCAAAATCTGCTCTAGATGTTATGATGTGTGCTCTAACACCTTAAGTCCTAAGGTGAAGGAAGTTTCCTTGATATTCTTTAGTTATTTTAACATACTGCTTAAAGAGATTAGAGGTCATCCTAGTATGATTTTGGTTCACTTTCATGTTTGCAAGAATATTTTAGAAAGGTTTTTGATGATAGGCGTATATCAAGGTAAGGATAAAAGAAAACAGAGTTGAGGAAAAAAGGGTCATAACAGAAAAGTTTATGTCACTTTGAATAAGGAGCCGAGAGGGGGTAATCTTGGCTGCAGCGAAACGATCGAAGGATTCCTCATTTTTCTTAGAAAGGAAGTTCTCATCTCTACCAGAGCGAGAGGATGATCCCATAAACGTACGAGGATGTTTTCTACTGCTGGCCATTCCTAAAGTTTGGACGACTCCAAGCTACTTGAAAGTCAAATAAATGATGATACAAAATGCGTGATTTGATATTGCAGAAGTATCCCTATGTGGTAAAGGTAGAGATTCAATTTGAATGCTTCAAAATAACACAAATTTCTAGGGAACAATATTAACTCATCGTCCTATTGTCAAACTTGGGTAGCTTAATAGGAGACCAACCTTAAGGTGTCATGACCGAATATCAAAGAATACAAAGTGATGCATGTAGAGGTGGAGCATTCTTTGACTTGGATAGATCACTTAATAGCATACTTTAAGATGGGAAAAATCTAGCTCTTTGAAAGAACTTACAATATTTTTTAAAAAAGGCGTGTTGAGTGCCAAAAGATCACTTTAATGCTATGTTGCACTGATACACCTATTTATGAAGGAATGTTGTATGTGACACACCGATACACAGATACACCTCTGATATAGCACCGATACGTGTCGGATACAACTTTGTCGTATCAAATTAAAAGAATATTTATATACTCATGTCCACTGAAAAATAAATAAAAAATATAAAAAAATACCCGTCGTATTTACTTCCACGGCTGCAAGCGAGGTTCTCTCATTTCCGATATGGATTTAAGTCTCTTGTTTCTATGAGAATATTAGAAATTGCTAATCTTTGACTTGATGAGCCTGAATTAGAAGCTATGATATTTATTGAAGATGATATAGAAGTTCAAAGACAAACCACTGAAGAAGCTAATCATAGCATTCCTTCAATTGAATAGTTGAAACTTCATGTGTTAGACAATTTATGTTTATGCTTTTGTTGTTGTACTAGAAAATTTTTATGTATGATTTATAAATTATAATGACGTGTCCGCGCCATACTCGTATCATGTATTTTTAAAAAGTGACGTGTCCTGTATTCATATTGTCATATCCGTGTTGTTGTATCCATATTGATGCAACATAGCTTCCATGATACTACAATCTTCCCACAATAACAAGCCTATCAAAAGTCTTTGGTCATTCACCACATCATGGGCGGAACCATGCCCCATTAAGGTTGCCCACCCTCAAAATAGCAATTTTAATAAATACGAATGGTTCTTTTGCTAATTTTGTCCCATAAAATCCTAGTTTGCCCATATTTTGATCAAAAAAAAGCTTCAACCTTTTTAAGAAGGTATACTTTGACTAAGAATTTTATTTTTCTACATAGAAAATTCCAAAGTATTCTTTTAAGGTGAGGTGATAGCATAAAATAATTGTTATTTTGTATTTATTCAATTTTAACTGATTTTTTTGTCTGTTTCTACTGATTTTTTAGTCTTTCGACGATAAACTAGAAAAAATATTTGTTTCATAAAACTGCTTATCTAAAACACATTGGTAATAACATGTTTATATGTCGAAACGTGAAAACGAGAACTGAAATTCTTATTTTTGTAGCAGTTAGCGATATGATATTGCATTTTGTATATTTTAACCTCGCGTGTACGCAATAAATCACGTACCTCCTTCAGTATGACGCCTTCAAGAAAATAGAGCTGAACAAAATTTTTGCATCCCATTCACGCTCCCAGAGTCTCCTAAGGGAACTACTCCACCTTCCTTCACAGCACCTTCACAAAATTCTGAAACACCATAGCTCGTTTTGCATCCAATTTTTTAGTAGACAAGTGTCCAACATTTTAACTTGAACTGAACTTGCCGATTTGACTAGTTCAACCGTGAACCGGTCCTAAGGCCAATTCAGTCCTCTTAAAAAATCGGTCTAGCATCAAACCGATTTAAACAGTCAGTTCAACTGGCAGACCGTTGAACTGGCCAGATTCTTAAGAACAGCCCGATTCAATTAACAATATATTTAAACAATTTAATTTAATATAAAATATTTTTTAATATTAAATTAATTTAAATACGATATATGATTATGAAATTTTTTTAATATTATATACATTAAATACAGGTACATCATACCAACATGATTCTTTCACCCTATGAGGCTTCTTAACCCACGCATACAAAAAAAGGTATATAAATAACAAAACATATAGCTCCAAAGTCATGTGGGGCTAAACAATTAGTAATTTTTAGTTTCAATAATGTATGCATGATGAATACTTCTATAAAAATTTGTATAAAATATTCAAATAAAAAATAATCATAACTGTTGCGTCCAGGAGTATTCGCAGCGGTAGAGAAATATAAAGTTTATCGTCTTAACATTGTACGAAAATCCGGCACGCAATTAGATAAGAGAAAGGGTCTAGCATTTATGAGACACCAAGATTTTTACGTGGAAAACCCCTGAAAAGGGGAAAAAACTACGGGGCCTCGCCCAGTTTGAATGAATCCACTAGTATTGCAGTCGATTACAAATGAGGCCCTTCCTTGGGAGAAGGCCTTAGCTTGATGTACATCTTATAGAGTACATTACATGATGTAAATACAAAGAGTTATCATTGACGTATTCGTTTGGTCGGGAGGACCGTAGTCGGCGGGCGACTGAGGTCGGAGGGCTTGTAGTCGGTAGGCGACGTAAGTCAGGAGGACCATAGTCAGTTGGCGACGAAGGTCAGAAGGACTGTAGTCGGCGGGCGACGTAAGTAAGGAGTACTGTAGTCGGCTGGCGACATAAGTCAGGAGGACCGTAGTCGACGGGCAACGGAGGTCGAAAGAACTGTATTCTGACGACGAAGATTAGAAGGACAACGTCAGGTAGAAGTCCAAAAATGGAAAGAAATCCATCTTCGCGTAGATGTTCAGCGAAGTCCGATAACCGGTAGAAATCCGGCGTCAGGTATTAACTTGGCGAAGAGTGAAGGTCCGACGTCGGGTAGAAGTCCGACGTCTGTTGGTGGCAGAGAAAAACTCCGGCTTCACTTGGGCGGAGTTTCGGCGTCAGGAAGGAACTCTGTTGCAAATTCGAAAGAATTTCAGCATCCCGTGGAAGTTGGGCGGAATTCCTGCGTTCTCCCGAATATCACGCAGAATCCCGGCGTCTTTAGGCGGCAGGAAGAGCTCCGGCGGTGGTCGAGGAGGAGAGGATTCTCCTTTTCTCCTTTCTTCTCTTCTTCTCTTCTTCTCTTCTTCTTCTCTCTCTTCACTTGAGCCCCCTTTGTGTAGAATGAGGGCTCTATTTATAGTTTTTCTGGAGTGGCATAGCCCGTAAATAGGCATGAGATCGTGGGCGAATAGAGAGTGGATTGAATGGATGGCCGATGTTGAACCCTTCGATTGTGCACCGTTCGTTGAACATTTGGATGCCTTAATGATGTCGAAATTCAGTGATCTTGGGATCGTTGGATTCTTCTCGTCGAGCCGTTCGATTCGAGTATAAGCTCGTTAAAATCGGAGACCGTTTGGTAACTCAAATTGCTGTTTGAACCGTCCAACAGCGCTTCGGGTCCTTGATTCGGACTCATTTGGGCTCGGATTGGGTTGATATTACTGTCGTTGGGTTCGTATTTCCGAGACGCTCAGTTTGATTGTAAGTTTACTGAAATCAGAGTTCAGGTGCTCCTAGATTTATTTTTTGAAGTTTCCAACTTGACATTTGCCTCGAGATTTGTGCCCGATCAAGCTAATTTTTACATGACGTATCAGTTGCCCCCCTATTTTCAGACGTCGTAGCTTCAGGAGTCCAAAATATGCGTCACAATTTTTTAGAGAATTTTTTCAAGCGAGTCAGAGTTAATCTTGTGTACAGGACCTCCGAACGACTCTAAAAGTATCGAAATTGTGTCCGAGAAGTCGAAAAAAGATCCCGGGGACCCCAAAAACGTCAAATTCGAACTTGTCGGGGCGAAAAAGTGCCCAAAATGGTCCAGGCATCCCGGCATGGAACCGAGGCCACGCTGGGGTGCGCCCGCGCCCGCTGGGGTGCGTCCGCGCCCGAGCGAGTGCGCCCACGCCTACTGGGGTGCACCCAGGCCTGCTGCACATTGGCTGCTGCGCCTGCCGGGATGCCGCACCGATTGGGCTGCCACGCCTGTGCATGGGCGGGACTGACGCGTCTGGCCGTGATCCGCGCGTGCCGCTCACAGATCAGCTCGCTGGCCGCGTCATTTTGCGAGGTCGGTTGGCAGCACCGACCTTGTGGGCCCCACAAACCGAGAAAAATCCCCTTTTTGTTATTTTTTGGGCCCAAACAATTTCGAAAAAATCTCAAAAAATTCCCAAAAATTTCGGGAAAAATTTAGGAAATTTCAAAAATTGCAATAACTCCCCCTCATTCTCTCCAAAACCTAGAAATAGGCCCCCTAGGCCTTTAGAAAACTTGCACCTTCTCTCTCTTTCTCCCTCTGGCTCTCTGACGGTTGAGGCTTCCGCTATTTGCTAGTGAAAAATTTCTCCTTCTCGAATTAGCACCCCTCCTTGCGTGCAGAAGCTTACAGGATTTCTTCTCCTCCCTCCGGCTTTTTGACGGTTGAGGCTTCCGCTATTTGTGAGTGGGAAATTTCTTCCGCTCGAATTAGCGCACCTCCTCGCGTGCAGAAGCTTACGGGATTTCTTCTCCTCCCTCCGGCTTTCTGACGGTTGAGGCTTCTGCTATTTGCGAGTGAAAAATTTCCCCTGCTCGAATTAGCTCCACTCCTCACGTGCAGAAGCTTACGATATTTCTTCTCCTTCCTCTAGCTTTTTGACGGTTGAGGCTTCCGCTATTTGTGAGTGGGAAATTTCTCCCGCTCGAATTAGCACCCCTCCTCGCGTGCAGTAGCTTATGGGATTTCTTCTCCTCCCTCCGGCTTTTTGATGGTTGAGGCTTCCGCTATTTATGAGTGGGAAATTTCTCCCGCTTGAATTAGCGCCCCTCTTCGCGTGCAGAAGCTTACGGGATTTCTTCTCCTCCCTCCGGCTTTCTAACGGTTGAGGCTTCTGATATTTGCGAGTGGAAAATTTCCCCTGCTCGAATTAGCGCCCCTCCTCGTGTGCAGAAGCTTACGGGATTTCTTCTCCTGCCTCCGGCTTTCTGACGGTTGAGGATTCTGCTATTTGTGAGTGGGAAATTTCCCCTGCTCTAATTAGCGCACCTCCTCGCGTGTAGAAGCTTACAGGATTTCAATGCCATTTGAGCAGAAGTTTACTGGAAATGGACGATCGAGTTGAAGCCCATTAACAGTCAACGATCGAGTGTGGTGCCAAAGGAGAGAGTTCGAGGGTGCATTGCAAGTAGCAGTCGAGCAAGAAGCTGATGACGAGTAGTAGTCTGCTGACGAGCAGAAGTCTGACGATAAGGAGAAGTCCAACATCGGGTAGAAGTACGGCCTTGGGCAGAAGACCGATGAAATTTCGTTGACGGGCAAAAGTCCGACGACGAGTAGAAGTTCACTGGCGAGCAGAAGTCTGACGACAAGGAGAAGTCCGACGTCGGGTAGAAGTACGGCCTTGGGCAGAAGACCGATGAAAGTTCGTCGACGGGCAGAAGTCCGACGACGAGTAGAAGTCCACTGACGAGCAGAAGTCCGACGACAGTGAGAAGTCCGACATCGGGTAGAATTTCAACGTCGAGTAGAAGACCGACGAAAGTTCGCCAATGGACAGAAGTCCAACGATGAGTAGGACTCCGCTAACGAGCAAAAGTTCGACGACAGAGAGAAGTCCTACATCGGGTAGAAGTATAATGTCTGGGAGAAGACCGATGAAATTTTGTCAACGAGCAGAAGTCCGATGACGAGGAGAAGTCCGACGTCGGGTAGAAATACGGTCTTAGGCAGAAGACCGATGAAAGTTTGTCGACAGGCAGAAGTCCGACGAAGAGTAGAAGTCCGCTGAAGAGCAGAAGTCCGACGTCAGATAGAAGTTCAACGTTGGGTAGAAGACCGACGAAAGTTCGTCGATGGGTAGAAGTCCTACGACGAGTAGGAGTCCGCTGACGAGCAGAAGTCCAATGACAGGGAGAAGTCCTACGTCGGGTAGAAGTACAACGTCGGGGAGAAGACCGACGAACGTTAACCTTTGTGGAAGAGGTCAGGAGAATCCACCAAGGATGTAAGACCTTTCCGAGGTCATATGTCGGAGCCTTTGCTCGACGACGTTAACCTGTGTGGAAGAGGTCGAGAGAATCCACCAAGGATGTAAGACCTTTCCAAGGTTGTATGTCGGAGCCTTTACTCGGCGACGTTAACCTGTGTGGAAGAGGTCGAGAGAATCCACCAAGGATGTAAGACCTTTCCGAGGTTGTATGTCGGAGCCTTTGCTCGACGATGTTAACTTGTATGGAAGAGGTCGAGAGAATCCACCAAGGATGTGAGACCTTTCCGAGGTTGTATGTCGGAGCTTTTACTCGACGACGTTAACCTATATGGAATAGGTCGAGAGAATCCACCAAGGATGTAAGACCTTTCCGAGGTTGTATGTCGGAGCATTTGCTCAACGACGTTAACCTTTATGGAAGAGGTCGAGTGAATCCACCAAGGATATAAGACCTTTCCGAGGTTGTATGTCGGAGCCTTTGCTCGACGACGTCAACCTGTGTGGAAGAGATCGAATCAAATCCCCTTGGGATCGATTTTGATTTGATTGGGAGGGGGTGAACACCGCGTATATCCCGAATCAAAGGTGCAGAATAGTCTATCTTTAGACCGTTACTGCCCTTTTGAGTTCGAGATTAAGACTTTGTCCTAAGAGTAAAAGTCCATCAGGGGACTGTATGAAGCTCGTAACTGATTGGAAGTATCCTTGTTGTCGCTGGGATATTCCTGAAATATCATTTTTATATAGAAAGCCTCGGAGGTTCTTTTTGACCGGAATTGAGGTCAAAGTTGCCCCCCAGTCCGCATCTGATGCAACAATGACTGATGTCAGAAAGTTGATAAGAGCGATCTTTTGAGATTGGAGCAAAAGTTGCTCCCTAGTAGGGAACCATGTTCCCACAGACCGCGCCAAACTATTGCGTCCAGGAGTATTCGCGGCGGTAGAGAAATATAAAGTTTATCGTCTTAACGTTGTACGAAAATCCGGCACGCAATCAGATAAGAGAAAGGGTATAGCATTTATGAGACACCAAGATTTTTACGTGAAAAACCCCTGAAAAGGGGGAAAACCACAGAGCCTTGCCCAGTTTAAATGAATCCACTAGTATTGCAGTCGATTACAAATGAGGCCCTTCCTTGGGAGAAGGCCTTAGCTTGATGTACACCTTATAGAGTACATTACATGATGTAAATACAAAGAGTTACTATTGACGTATTCGTTTGGTTGGGAGGACCGTAGTCGGCGGGCGACGGAGGTCGGAGGGCTTGTAATCGGTGGACGATGTAAGTCAGGAGGACCGTAGTCGGTTGGCGACAGAGGTCGGAAGGACTGTAGTCGGCGGGCGACGTAAGTAAGGAGGACACTAGTTGGCGGGCGATAGAGGTCGGAAAGACTGTAGTCGGCGGGCGACATAAGTCAGGAGGACCGTAGTCGGCGGGCGACGGAGGTCGAAAGAACTGTATTCTGACGACGAAGATCAGAAGGACAGCGTCAGGTATAAGTCCAAAAATGAAAAGAAATCCATCTTCGCGTAGACGTCCAGCGAAGTCTGATAACCGGTAGAAGTCCGGCGTCGGGTATTAACTTGGCGAAGAGTGAAGGTCCGACGTCATGTAGAAATCCGACGTCTGTTGGTGGCAGAGGAGAACTCCGGCTTCACTTGGGCGGAGTTTCGGCGTCAGGAGTGTGACGCCCCAGGCATCCATAGTGAAAGGATTCGTCTGACATTCTGATCGATCTCCATTCCAATTGCCTTGCTCGGACCTGAAATTTTCAACCACATATAATGAGCTTAAATAGCCCAGCAGGTCATCAAAGCCTACAACTGAAATCAAAGCACGGTACTACTATCAATATGCATGTCAGTCAATCAAATCCATAACAGTCAATGGTAAATGAGTCTATGCAGCGGAAATCAAATCAGTAGTCAATGCAGTACGAAAATCAATAGTCGATGAAATCAATAGTCGATGCAGCGGTAGAAGAACCGATAAATCAAACTCAATCAATCAGTACGTCAAATCTCAGAAAAATTCGTCGATCAGTCAAATCAATCGTATCGAATCAATCAATCAAATCAAGTCAATGAAATCGATTAGAAAAGCAGTACAATAAAGCTCAATCTATACTAGCAATGAATCAAATGCAGCAGGCTAATATGGTGCAGAAGCAATAGTATCAATGAGTCTATAAGCAATATCAATAAATCTATAATATCCATATCAATGTCAATAATCAATAGTATCTATGCTCAATGATCAATCAATGAAATCGATGAAATCGTACAATACAGTAAATTCGATCAAATCAATAAAGTAGAAATTGATAGAGCAATAAATCTATAAATCCGTATATCAATACAGTAAACATGCCTTCAATACAATAATACTGAATAAGTACAAACAACTGGCTATGTTGCTGTTGTAGATATCCATATTGCTGTTGTAGATATCCATACGTTGGTTTCTATAAAAAAAGAGTCATCACTCTATTGCCCGTCGGCCGCCCGTCGGCATATCTATAAGAACTCCTTATAACTCCCATCCATATTGCTGTTGTAGAATCCATATTTAAAGGAAAGCCCGTCGGCCCACCATCCTGTACAGGTCAAGTCAATCTCCAACCAACGTTCAAACAGGTTCCACTTGTGTTCCAGTATCAATAATCAATCAATAATCAATTCAATAGTCAATATTAAAGCAATCATATCAATATTCACATTCATATCTATTCAATCTATCAATCTCAGACAAATCAGAAATCGTACGAAATTCGGCAGAGTAACGGCAGTGTATAAAATTTACACAAAAAACCTACAAAAACACAATTCACCAAATTACAATAGAATGCTCACGACAATAATATAAGGCTATTGTTCTACTGAATCCATATCAAATAACATCCTGATATTTTTCTATTCAATTAAAATCGCGTAGAACCAATTCCGACCGGTAAAATCATCGCAGAATATACTCAAATCGTGTACAATATTCATATATATAACATTCTAAAAGTTGTGCGGTGAAAGTTGTGTCAATACCAGATCAGGTCCAAAATTCGACTACGAAAACACAAAACAGATCACAACACGATCAAAACTCAATATCTCTGAAAACAGAAATAGGATTCGGAGTTCTTACCACGAGATCTACACTTTCTCCAACAGCAGCGTCAGACGAAAAGCGCTCCGCGGCCTCCGAAACCTAAGATTTCCTTTACTTTTCCTTTCTCTTTCTCTCTCTTCAAAATCAAATATTTTATAAAAATGATCTTCTCTCTCCTCAAAACGAGCTGATTTCCTTATAAACTTAGTCTGATCGTCCTGGCCGATCGCGACATCGTCCAGGACGATGTGACCAATTTCCAATCGTACTGGACGATTTTGCAGGACGATACAGGACGATAATTAATTTGCCAAAACCCCTTGCTCTCGGGATTTTGCCATACACTGATCGTCCCAGGACGATCCAAAATCGTCCTGGATGATCCAGTCCAGAAATCATTCCAGAAAACACTCCATAAATCAGCCATTTTCAATGCACTGATCGGCCTGGGCGATCTCAAATCGTCCCGGCCGATCCTGGGAGGAAAATCCAAATCAGAGAGGAACAGTAAGGGAACGAGATCTCACAAGGAGGGAACTCTGTTGCAAATTGGGAAGAATTTCAACATCCCGTGGAAGTTGGGCGGAGTTCCTGCGTTCTCCTGAATATCACGCAGAATTCCGGCATCTTCAGGCGGCAGGAAGAGCTCCGGCGGTGGTCGAGGAGGAGAGGATTATCCTTTTTCCCTTTCTCCTCTTCTTCTCTTCTTCTTCTCTCTCTTCACTTGAGTCCCCTTTGTCTAGAATGAGGGCTCTATTTATAGTTTTTCTGGAGTGGCATAGCCCATAAATAGGCATGAGATCGTGGGCGAATAGGGAGTGGTTTGAATGGACGGCCGATGTTGAACCCTTCAATCGTGCACCGTTCGTTGAACATTTGGAGGCCTTAATGATGTCGGAATTCGGTGATATTGGGCTCGTTGGATTCGTCTCGTCCAGCCGTTTGATTAGAGTATAAGCTCGTTAAAATCGGAGACCGTTTGGTAACTCAAATTGCAGTTTAAACCTTCCAACAGCGCTTCGGGTCCTTGATTCGGACTCATTTGGGCTCGAATTGGGTTGATCTTGGTGTCGTTGGGTTTGTATTTCCGAGACGCTCAGTTTGACTGTAAATTTGCTGAAATCGGAGCTCAGGTGCTCCCATATTTAATTTTTGAAGTTTCCAACTTGACTTTTGCCTTGAGATTCGTGCCCGATCAAGCTAATTTTTGCATGACGTATCAATAATAATTTTTAAAATTCTTAAATATATAATTATTTATATATTTATAATTATTTAAATAAAAAATAATTACTTATAATTTTTAAAGTTATAAAACTTATGTGAAACTAAATGATATTAAGAATAATAAAAAATCTAAAAAAAATAATATTATATGAGACTTTATAAATATAGTTTAGTAATATGAAATTTATATATAATTTATAGATGTAAAATTATACCAAAATATATAACATAAATTAATAATTATTTATATTAAATATATATTTATATATAAACTAAATATTTATTAAATATAAATTAAAATTTTAGATTGGAGATATTTAAATTTAAATTTAATAATTATTTATATTTAAAAATATAATATAAATATAATAATTATTTATATTTAGTTTTAAAATTATGTAATATATTATATATGTATAAATTTTATTTATTTTTTAGTCTAAAAATTCTTAGAATTAAGAAATTTTTAACATTAAATTGGCATCATTATTATGTTAATTTTAATAATTTTTTTAATATTATTATTTATTACATCCTCCGGTTCGACTCTAGTTCGACAAATCCAAGCAATCGAACCATGAACCTCTCATTCTTCAAGTTCGTTGTCTGGTTCAGTTTTCACAATCTTGGGTTCAACAGAAATCTAACCAAGCAAGATTTAAGCATATAGATAATAAATTCTGATAATAGTTTTATTTAGGATACAAACCTTTAACAATGATGATGCTAACAAAATAGGCAAAGTAGGATAATTGTTTTCTTGTGCCTTGATCTTTATGAGGATTATTATGGTTATACCTACCCAAGAGAGCTTATTCTATTTCATATTTGTTCTCTTTGATGCATCCGCTTATATTTCCTTTACAACATCTCAAAAACCAGCAGAAGAATAAATTAATAGAAGATTCACAAGTTCATCAGTACCTTTTTTGCTTCTCTAGGAAAAGTTACTTTTAAATTTTTTATAAATTTAAATATGTACCCCTTCTTTTTAAGTAATGTTTAATTGCT
The DNA here is from genome assembly GCA_019514585.1 of Dendrobium officinale. Classification (NCBI taxonomy): domain Eukaryota; kingdom Viridiplantae; phylum Streptophyta; class Magnoliopsida; order Asparagales; family Orchidaceae; genus Dendrobium; species Dendrobium officinale. Next base: position 37,427,930 of record CM033699.1, on the reverse strand, counting down.
AGTATATTATATCACACTTTGCAAACTTACTAATATGTAGGTCCCTTAACAAAAAAAAAAAAAAAACAAAGAGGGGGTGCCCAAGCAACATGGAAGATGAAGATTACATTAATCTACCGTGACATTTACATTAAAGAGAGAGTTGGGACACAGACTAACTACTTTAGTAAGGAAGGCTAGCAAACTTAAATAAAAATTTTAACGAGCACACATGTAGAACCTATTGATCGTACCCAACTAAAAAATAAATGAAATCAACTCGAGTGAAAGTTATAGAAAGATTTAATGCATGGTAAAATTGGAATATGCTGGAACCGTTTGAAGAAAACAATCGATGCTTCAAATGAGTGCTAGGTCGAAAAATTATAAGTACATTACCATATATATATATATATATATATATATATAAAGTTAGATTCCATCAAACATAATAATCTTAACAATTAACTTTTCTTCCCATATTATAGTTTTTTCCTTCTACAAAAAAGTTTTAGTATAATAGAATCATGCCTGAGCTTGTGAAAATTTTAGATATTATGATTAGTTGCATTATTATTATGGTGCTGATGTATGTGTTACAAACTGTGGTGTATTGCCTAAACTTGGAGGTGCAGAAGAAGATACTTCTGAAGAAGAACATTAACAAGATGAGACATACATTGTATATGGACAGTCTTGACGATAATATTATAGGAGATTCTCATAAAAGTTCGTTAGGGATGTTAAGCCCTTAAGAACTAGCCCAAAGCTAACCAAGAGGGGGGGTGAATTTAAAGTGTGAAAATTAAATATGAAAATATTAGCAGTAAAGAATACAGAGATTTATAGTGAATCAGTCAACTCGACCTACGTCCACTCCCGGAGGCACCCTCTGGGTATTGCACTAAACTCAGCTACTCTTCTTTTGATTCCATAGCAAGGCGGATAAACCTTTACAAAACCTCCTTTCCACCGACACCATTTAGGCAGAGAACCCAACTTCTTTTGCTTCCTCCTGAAGCAGGCAGAAAACCTTGATCGATTGCTAAAGTGGACCTCTCTTAACCCTTACAAGGATAAGGGACTATGATGGAAGAAGAAGATATGGATCAACGTTTGGAGCAACCTTGGTGAAACCCCCTCATAAACTCCCCCTCACAAGATCATCTCTCTCTCTCTCTCTCTCTCTCTCTCTCTCTCTCTCTCTCTCTCTCTCTCTCTCTCTCTCTCTCTCTCTCTCTCTCTCTCTCTCTCTCTCTCTCTCTCTCCCTCTCCTCTAGGCTCTCTTAGGTCAAGACAGCAGCAAAAGATACCCTCATGGGTGATATAAGAGAGTTTATGTAGAAGAGCTTCGTATTAGCTCTTAATTGCAATAAACCGACATTATCATCTAGGATGATATGAATATCATCCTATATAATCAGTGCAATTTTAGCTCAATCATCCAAGACGATAATATATCATCATGTGCAATTAATATAAATTGATGAATATCATCCAGATAATCGCACTGATAGGATGTCTAGGCGATAGAAAAATAGCTTGATCGTTCAGGACGATCTCATGATCGTCTCGGACGATTAGTTCAAATCAGTGAGCATCGTCTAAAGCATTGCACTGAATAGAAGCTGACCAATATTTTACCATCCAGGAAGTATTAAGGTATTTTAACTGATTGTCCCATACGATCCTGCGATCGTCTAGGACTATGTGATCGTGCAATCAAAATTTAATTGCTTTCCTTAATTACCAGATTAATTTAGGCATAATTGTGCTTTATCGTTCAGGATAATATGATATACTGGACGATGTCCAAAAATAAAAGCTACCTAAATAGATTTGGCAGCTGATTCTTTCTAATTTGAGTATATCATCCCGGACGATATAAATATCATCCAGGATGATGAGCTTAATGACGGCTGCCTTAACCAGGATGCCCTAATTAGGGTTTTTACTTTTAACTTATTGTTCAGGATAATTTGTGGATCCTCCCGAACGATGTGAGTAAAAATAGAAAACTCTAAATCAGACAAAAAAAATTCCCACAAGTGTGTGTGTGTGCAAGATTACTTAGCATCATGAACCATATTGATTACAATAGACTCAAAAAAGGAAAAAAAAAATTACTAATAGACTCAGACCTAGTTTTCCTAATCTTGAGCTGGCTTGAGTTGCACTCGATCTTGTAGACCTAAAATGTTAGTAGGCAAGGCAGTCGTAGAAAAAAATAGAACTGTTTGCTATCATCAAAATTTTAATCCATAAAAATAGATTTGCAACACAAACATATGGCTAAATTTAACCATTCTAATGTATTGAAAGAATTAAAAGTAAAATTGCAAGCAAAATCTCACTAACATTCCTTACCCCTTCTCAAAATAAAAAATGAAACAAAATGGAATGATATAACTAAATTTATGTTGAAAGAATTTATGTGAACTCTATCATGTGGAGGAAAGCAAGTATTTCAATGGATTGGTGAAGCCATTATATCATTTGACTCTATCAGATTTAGAACAAATGAGCACCTGAAATTCTTTATATGTCTGGTTGAAATCATCATATAAACAGAAGCTTCCACCTATCAATAAAATTATAATCAACAAAAAAAGAAAGTTTTTTAAACTCTACTCAAGTAAAACACTGCGGGAGTATTTGTTAAATTTAAAATCTCAAACATTTACAAATGCCTAAACTTACCAAAACTTTCTATTTTTTTTCATAATATCTAATACATTGAAGAAACTATGCAAAATTTTAGATTGTCATACATTGTGAAATATATAAGTGTTGGAAGTTAATTAATATGAAATTATTTTTAGTATGAAAAATTACTCATGTTTCTTTATTATAGTTTTATTTATTTGACATTTAAAATTAACCGTTCTTATAAACTATCATCATCATCTTGGTGAGCCAAATATGGTGTCATTAATAAAATCAATATGAAATCAAATACATTAAGGCTCTAAAAAATAATTTTAAAGCACAAAACTTATTGTGAGAGTAGAATAAGGATTAACAAAAATCTTCCCCATGCTTATGAAGTTGCCTCTCTTTCCTTCTCAATCTTTCTCTTACAGTTAGGGATTGGTTTATCTGTAATGGCTCTAGAAGCTTTTACTTGAGCTTCAACTCCTCTATTTTCTACATGAAGTTGGATGCTTATTAAAACAAGTATGGTAAATAACAAAATAAATTAAAAATTATAGATAATAAAAGAGTTATCAATGAAAATGAATCATATATATATATGATTCATATATATATATATATATATATATATATATATATATATATATATATATATATATATATATATTATATATATATATATATGTGTGTGTGTGTGTGTGTGTGTGTGTGTGTGTAGACCTGTCAATATTGGACCCGACCCGAAAACCCGATCCGAACCCGACCCGGAATTTTCGGGTTCGGGTTGACCCGACCGAAGCGGGTCGGGTTCGGGTCCGGAAAACCGACCCGTTTGCAGAAACGGGCCGGGTTCGGGTTGACCCGACGGGTTTGCCGGGTCAACCCGAAAACCCGTTTATTTTAAAAAAAATTCAAATTTCCCTGCCCCGCTCACTGCCCCCGCGCTGCCCAGCCTGCCCCCTGCCCGCCAGCCCCGCTGGCCTGCCCCCGCGCTGCCCGGCCTGCCCCCTGCCCGCCAGCCCCGCTGGCCTGCCCCCGCGCTGCCCGGCCTGCCCCCTGCCCGCCAGCCCCGCTGGCCTGCCCCCCGCGCTGCCCGAGAGCCCGTTCGCAGTCGCAGTCGCAGTGCGTCGCGCCCCCCCCCCCCCCCCCCCCCCCCCGCTCGCAGTCGCAGTGCGACGCTGCGTCGCTGGCAGCGACTCGCTGCCAGCCAGCCGTCGCTGCCCCCAGCGGCCCCGCCAGCCCCCGCGTCACGCGCAGCGTCCCGAGATTCCGTCTCGCGTCACGCGTAGCGTCCGAGACAGCGAGACTCCCGAGCAGTCCCGATTCCCGAAGGCAATGTCGCGTCCGCGGGTCGGGTCTGGTTGACCCGAACCCGAAGCGGGTCGGGTTCGGGTCCAGAAAATTGACCCGTTTACAAAACCGGGTCGGGTCAACCCAAACCCGAATAATATCGGGTTAGTTTCGGGTTCGGGTCAACCCGACCCGTAACCCGAAATTGACAGGTCTATGTGTGTGTGTGTGTGTGTGTGTGTGTTAGGGGTGTCAATATTTAACACGACACGAAAATCCGACCTGGACTCGACCCGAAAAATCTGGGTTGGACCCAACCCGATTTCAAAACGGGTCAAGTTCGGGTTCCTGGATTCGACCGGTTTGAAAAAATAGGTCGGGTTCAGGTTGACCCGGCGGGTTGCTGGGTCAACTCGCCAACCCGTTTAAATAGAATTTGCCCACACTGCCTCACTGCCCCACTGCCTGCGAAGCTACCCTGCCTGCCCGCGCACCGCCCACTGCTACGCACGCTGCCGCGCATGCCAGCGCAGGCGCCCTGAGCACACTCACCCGCGCGCGCACCCGCGCTCGCTGCTCGCTTGCGCGCGTAGCCCTTTGGCCCGAGCGCGCACCCGCTCTCGCCGCTTGCCACACGCCCGCTCACCGCATTTCGGGTCACGTGTCAGGTCGGGTCAACCAGGCAACCTGCCGGGTCGGGTCCAAGTTCGGATTTCCGACCCGTTTATCTACCCGGTCGGGTTAGGGTCGACTCGTTTGAGCTCGGGTCAGTTCAGGTTTGACCCGAACTCGACCCGTGACCCGAAATTGACACCCCTAGTGTATGTGAACAACTTAAATCAAATCCATGAATTAACCAAAAAAAATACTAAAATAGTTATTATGCCCATGCTTTAAAAAATCTCAGAATCCACACTATTTTGTGTTGTTTCTTTGTAAAATCCTACTTATCATAATGCAATCTTGCTTGATCTATTCCATTCTGAGAAATAAATGGGCAATATCAATCATGTAGTAAAGTTAAACAAAATGTGAAATAGTGTGGATCAATGAATGGAATATAATTTGTTTAATTAAAAGAGAAGGATTAATGTAAAGATTAAATGCACAATATTAATCATTGATCAAATTTTTTGAAAAGGATAAATAACAATTAATCATCATTATAAAACCACCAAAATATCATACCAGTCGTCATGATGAGTAAAATAACAAGATATAAAAGAAATAAAATTTTTTACTTAATTAATATAATTATGAATGACAACACTGGTTGAAAAAACATTATAATAAATAAATCACCTTTTTTTGGTGCAAGAAAAGATGAGTCTCTTTTCATTACAATATTTTTTCGAGGCTCGGAATTTGCTTTATCTGTAATGGTAGCTTTAGCATCTGTAACATGGCTTTCAATTCTTTACTTTTCTGCCCAAAATATAACACTTGATCGGAAAAAGAAGGGCCAAGAACATAAAAAATCCAAAATAATGCAAATGAAATGGTTCTTCTTACTCTTTTGTTGATTTTCTACATAATCAACATTCTCTAGTCTAATCATCCATTTCTCTCTAAGGCACAAATACACAATTTCAATCCTATATATTCTTTAGTATAATAATTTTATAAAATTAGATTGCTTCATGAAAATTTATGTCCCAAAGATGAAATTACTTACATTATTGTCAAATGCTTTTTGTGCTTTCTAAATTGTATCCACATAACAACACGAGCAGCTTTTTCTCATATATATATATAATATGTCTTAAAATTTTCTTATTTCATTATATATTTCAAATCAATTGCTTTTATTGTTTTGGAATTTATAGGAGAAATTAAATTCATAGAAGGTTATAGAAAGTGTCTCCTAAAAACTCAAATCAAAGAAGACTTAGTGGTACTTAAGTTGATGGGCAAAATTATTTTTCTCCCGTAATAGATTAGAACCACATAATCTATTCTCATTATCAAGAAAAAAATAGTTAAACAAAATATACATATGCAGGTATGTGAAATATATTTTTATTGTTAAAAAAGAAGATATATAGTTATTGAAAATGGGAAAATAAATAATAATTCAAGAAGATAGAAAAAAAAAATTAAAAGGAGACTAGTAATCTCAATACTGTTGTAATTAAGAAATTTTGGGTTCTGATCCAAACTCATCTGGTTAACTATCATTGATGACATTTATACAAAACCTTATAAACTGCTTTATTTGATTTAACATGTCTTATGTTTTTGTTGTCATAGATTTATATTCTAATTTCTAAATAAAATGTTGGAAAATTGTGAAAGTTTGTCTTATTTTCTAATCTAAATATTATTATTAATTTTGAAAGTAAAGATCAAATAAAGCCTTAAAGGTCATTTAATTTGTTGAAATTGTTGCAAATCTATTTTCATGGCTTATGTTTTGATGATTGACAAACACTATTTCTCTTGGACTGCTTGTTGCTTCTAACTTTTCAGGAATCGAAGATTGGACGAACCGACAAAACCAGTTTAGGAGTGCATAGGTTTAGGGTTGAGTCAGTCTGTACTTTTTTCACTTCTTGAGTCTACTTGTAATGGTCAAAGAGACTGAAGCTAAGTAACCCGACACACACACACTTGAGAGACTAAGAATTTCTATTTTTACTCATATCGGCCAGGACGATTTTTACATCGTCCTGTACGATCAGGCTTAAAACAGAAAAGTCTAAATAAGGATTCTTAATTAAGGCAGCCGTCATTAAGATATCGGCCTGGACGATACGTGTATCGGCCAGGAAGATAAGCTCAAAACAGAAAGAAGTTGCCGCCATAGACAATTAAGGTATACTGTATTTTTAAATTATCGGCCATTACGATCATTGATCGGCCTGGACGAAATTCTCAAATTATGCCTTAAATTATCAGGAAATCAAGGGAGTAATTAAGGATGATTGATACGATCATATCGTCCTGGACGATCGCAGGATCGGCCAGGACGATCCAGTCAAAAACCTTAAGTTACTTCAGAACGATAAATATCGGCCAGCTCGTATCCAGGGCTATTCTCAGGACGATTTTCCCATGATTTCAACTGATCGGCCATGACGATCGTGAGATCGGCCTGGACGATCAAGCCAATTTTCAATCGTCCAGTCTTGCATCCAGGGCGATGCTCTGACCGATCTTCTGAGTTTTGTACTGATCGGCCAGGCCGATGTCCATATAGGCCAGGATGATAAAGTCGGCAACTTGCAATTAATGAGCTCCTTTGAAGCTCTTCTATTTAAGAGCTCTTGTTCAACATTTTTGAGGACCCTTTGGCTGCTTCCTTGACCTGAGAAGGCCTTTAGGAGAGAAAGAGAGAGAGGGAGAGAGAGAGGATCTTGTGAGGGGGAGCTTGTGAGGGGATTCACAAGGGTTGCTTCAAGGATCGCTCTGCTTGTTCTTCGTCTAGAGTTTCTCGTCCGTGGAAGGATTTGTAGAGGTAAGGAGTTAGCTTTTGGTTGTGGTTCTCTGCCAGCTTCATGAGGAAGCAAAAGGAGATAGGTTATCTGCCTTGCCGGGGTGGCAAAAAGGAGGTTCTTGTGAGGGCTTCTCTGCCTAGTCATGGGGGCTAAAGGAGAGTCACGTTTTGTAGTGCAATACTTGGAGGGTGCCTCCAAGGAGTGGACGTAGGTCGAGTTAACCGAACCACTATAAATTTCTGTGTTCTTATTTTTTGCTTCCGCACTTTTAATTCCGTATTTATTTTTGTGGTGTGATTTTGGTTTATGTAATTTTTATTCTTTGTGAAAAAAAAAAATTTAAAATACCAATTCACCCCCCCCCCCTCTTGGTAAGCTTGGGCCAGTTCATAAGGGCTTAACATCCCTAACGAACTTTCAAAAATTTAAGTTTGAAAACTTTTTGAATTAGATCCATGGCTAACCTTGGGAATCGTAACACTACGGAAGGGTATTCTATTACCCGACCTCCCCTGTTCGATAACCTACCTTATGATTTTTGGAAAACCCGCATGTCAACGTTTTTACAATCTACTGATTATCGCATGTGGATGCTTATTCAAGAAGGTTATTCTCCACCTTCTCGTGAAATTAATGGTGTTAAAACTGAAATTTCTTTTACTGAATGGACTTTCGATGAATGTGATTTAGCTCAATTGAAAGCAAAATGTTTGAACTGCTTTTTCTGTGCTTTAAAATCAGAGAATTACATGCGTGTCTCCACTTGTAAAACTAGTAAAGAGATTTGGGATAAATTATACATCACCTATAAAGGTACTAATGAGGTTAAACAATCCCGTTTGAACATTCTCTTGCATGACTACGAACTTTTTAGTATGAAGCCTCATGAATCGATTTCTGACATGTATACAAGATTTACTCATATAGTTACTTCACTACATGCACTAGGAAAAGAACTTTCAAACTATAAAAAAGTTAACAAGATTTTGAGATGCTTGCCTTCGTCTTATGATGCTAAAATCACTGCAATCACTGAATCTAAGGATTTGAACACCTATTCTATTGATAACTTACTTGGCTCACTCATTGCTTACGAGCAAGGGGTGAATCAAAGAAATCTTGACGCAGGTGAGAAGAAAAATGAGAAAACAATTGCACTAAAGGCGCACAAATTGGATTCTGAATCTTTCGGGTCTGAAAGCGATGAAGTTGCCTTCATTACAAGGCAATTCAAAAGCTTTCTAAGGAAGAAACAAAAGCACCATCAAAGTTTGAGAAAAGGTAAGGATCATAAACATGTTAAAGGATCTTCTGATGTTGTTTGTTTTGAATGCAGGAAACCTGGACATATGAGAGCCGATTGCCCAACACTTCAAGATAACATAAGCAAGGAAAAGATTGAGGAAAAATCTAAGTTTAAGAAGGAGAAGAAGAGAATCCAAAAGGCATTCTAGGCAGAATCTGGCACTGATTCCTCTGAGACTGAACCAGGCCTGGCCGATATCTGATCAGCCCGGACGATCGGACCGCCGTTTTGACCAATCGGCCTGTACGCAATTATTGAGCCATATCGGCCTGGACGATTCTGCGATCGACCAGGATGATATGGCCGTTTCTTTAAATTCTGGCCGTTCCAGCCATGATTTTTCACTTTCCACCCTTTCTCCTCTTGTGTTTTCTTGCTAACTCCTCTCTATGGCTGGTGGGAAACGTGTCTGACAAACTTCTGGGAGTTCTTCGAGGGCTAGGATTAACCCTCATTTCAGGGAAGCAGAAGATGAAGCCGCCTACCATCGTTACAAAGAGTGTGGGATAACTGTCTCCAGAATCATCAATCCTGCCCACATCTCATACCCGGTAATGGATCTTTTCGCTCACACCTCCCTTTGCTTCATTCTGTCTCTCGCTTTCCCCTTTAATACCGAGTTTCTTCAACAATTTTTTGCAAACCTTCACATTAACCCTACCTTCACAGCCCTGGCCTCCTATGTGAATCGACGCCCTGTCAAAATCACATATCAAGATTGTGTTGATCTTTTACAGCTATCCACCACCGGGGATACGCTGCACTTAATCGCTTCTGATCTTGACCTTGACTGGTCCACGGTGAATCACTTCCTTCGCCAGACTAATGCACCTTTTCATGTTGGAGAGACTAGCTCTTTAGTCAAAGATGCTAGGACAATCCAACATGTCCTTCGCACCTCCATAATTCCAAAAGCCGGGGACCGAATCCACATCACCCCTCTACTTTCCCTCACTATTTTCTACATCATGGCTCATAGAGAATCTAATACGTACTGCGGACCTAATTTTTCGATACATTGATCACTTAACCACAATCCATGATCCAGGTCACAAGAGGAAACCCATTCTAGCCTTAGGACACATCATAGCCTATGTCCTTGAAACCAAATACCAACTTCAGTATCCTATTCCACCAAACCTCCCAACTCCCTTCTACTCAAACAGTTCCTTCAGTACCCTTCATAGTACTCGTCTCCATCCTGAGGAACCTCGGGGGGCTGGAGAGGAGGAGGCTCCCGCTCCCTCTCCCTTTCCTGACCCTGTTCCTCTACACCAGCACTCACCGGTTGATCAGTTGATAGAAAAGTTTGATCTATGGGAGACCCGCTTTGACACCTACGTTGCAGCACAGGAGCAGCAACACTCTGAGGACATTGCCCGCTATGAGCAGCACCGCACTGAGGATTTAGCCCGATTTGACAGTTATCTTACTCACCAGCAGCAGCATGACCAGGACATCGCCTGGTTAAATGCTCAGTTTACCAAGCTTGCCAGCTACTTTCAGCAGCCACCTCCACCACCTCCATCAGATGATCAGGGTCCTTCGTTTTTCTAGTCTGTGTTTTTCTGCTATTTATTTCCTGTTTTATGTAGTTTGCTTGTTAGTCTTTGTTTGTTGTGGTGTTTTCTCTTATATCTGGACCCTCTTTTTGTGATGACAAAAGGGGGAGTAGGGTAAGGTAGGAAAAGTTGTTGGGTTTGTAACTTTGAAATTCTAATGAACTTTTTTAGATATTTTCCTACTTGTGTTTGCCATCATAAAAAAGGGGGAGATTGTTGTAAATATATTTTCATGGCTTATGTTTTGATGATTGACAAACACTATTTCTCTTGGGGACTGCTTGTTGCTTCTAACTTTTCAGGAATCGAAGATTGGACGAACCGACAAAGCCAGCTCATGAGTGTATAGGTTTAGGGTTGAGTCAGTCTGTACTTTTTTCACTTCTTGAGTCTACTTGTAATGGTCAAAGAGACTGATACTAAGTAACCCTACACACATACTTGAGAGACTTAGAATTTCTATTTTTACTCATATCAGCCAGGACGATTTTTACATCGTCATGGACGATCAGGCTTAAAACAGAAAAGTCTAAATAAGTATTCTTAATTAAGGTAGCCGTCATTAACATATCGGCCTGGACGATACGTGTATCAGCCAGGACAATAAGCTCAAAACAGAAAGAAGTTGCCGCCATAGACAATTAAGGTATACTGTATTTTTAAATTATCGGCCAGGATGACATTGATCGTCCTGGACGAAATTCTCAAATTATGCCTTAATTGATCAGGAAATCAAGGGAGTAATTAAGGATGATTGATACGATCATATCGTCCTGGACGATCGCAGGATTGGCCAGGACGATCCAGTCAAAAACCTTAAGTTACTTCAGGACGATAAATATCGGCCAGCTCGTATCCAGGGCTATTCTCAGGACGATTTTCCCATGATTTGAACTGATCGGCCAAGAAGATCGTGAGATTGGCCTGGACGATCAAGCCAATTTTCAATCGTCCAGTCTTGCATCCAGGGCGATGCTCTGGCCAATCTTCTGAGTTTTATACTGATCGGCCAGGCTGATGTCCATATCAGCCTGGACAATAAAGTCGGCAACTTGCAATTAATGAGCTCCTTTGAAACTCTTCTATTTAAGAGCTCTTGTTCAACATTTTTGAGGACCCTTTGGCTGCTGCCTTGACCTGAGAAGGCCATGAGGAGAGAAAGAGAGAGAGGGAGAGAGAGAGGATCTTGTGAGGGGGAGCTTGTGAGGGGATTCACAAGGGTTACTTCAAGGATCGCTCTGCTTGTTCTTCGTCTAGAGTTTCTCGTCCGTGGAAGGGTCAGTAGGGGTAAGGAGTTAGCTTTTGATTGTGGTTCTCTGCCAGCTTCAGGAGGAAGCAAAAGGATATAGGTTCTCTGCCTTGCCGGGGTGGCAAAAAGGAGGTTCTTGTGAGGGCTTCTCCGCCTAGCCGTGGGGGCTAAAGGAGAGTCACGTTTTGTAGTGCAATACTTGGAGGGTTCCTCCAAGGAGTTGACGTAGGTCGAGTTGACCGAACCACTATAAATTTTTGTGTTCTTATTTTTTGCTTCCGCACTTTTAATTCCACATTTATTTTTGTGGTGTGATTTTGGTTTATGCAATTTTTATTCTTTGTAAAAAGAAATTTTTAAAATACCAAAACACCCCCCCCCCCCCCCTCTTGGTTAGCTTGGGCCAGTTCATAAGGGCTTAACATCCCTAACGAACTTTCAGAAATAAGAAGCCATAGTTAAATGGAGCACAATTTAAGAAAATATATTGAATTTAAAATATTTGGGATTGCTTCGATGAATGCAAAACAAATGTTGATAATTATCTTTTTCTTTTTTAATTTGTTTTGAAGTAAAATGAACGAAATATAAAGTTCAACATTAATTGATGGTGACTATTGGTAGCATGCAACGATTAGTAGCATCAGTAGTCGGTGGTGGTGGTCGGTAGGTTGTTGTCAACCTCAGCCGACAATGGCAAAACATTACTTGGAATTGCAGCTTGGATATCTTTGGTTTTTCACAAATGGGGCTCACACAAATGAAACATAAACCTTTTAGAGGTGTATTCAATGCAAGCGGGCCCTCATAATTACCAGCTTGCATCTCAACTAATTAACATAAATTAGAACGTTTCAATTTGATAAAAAATAATTCTTTATTTAATAAATAATAGGAATAAATATTCCAAATAAAATTTTGAGGGAAAATCTATTTAGCTTTTTCAATTCCAATGCTTTGGCATGAGTTTTGTTACGTCTTGAAATATTCGCGGTGGTAGAGAGATATAAAGTTTTACATCTTAGCTTTATACGAAGATTCAATACTCATACAAATAAAGGAATAGGGATGTAACATTCATACGGGACACCGGAGTTTTTACATGAAAACCCCTGAAAAGGGCAAAAACCATAGGGTCTTGCCTAGTTTAAATGAATCCACTAGTGTTTGAAGTTGATTACAAATGAGGCCATTCCTTAGGGGGGAGGCATTGGCTCGATGTAGCAAATATACATCATATAGTGTGTATTATATGGTGGTAGTTAGAAATCAGTGTTGATATGTTCATTTGGTTGGCTTGACCATAGTTGACAAGCAATGCTAGTTTGAAGGACTGTATTCGGGCTACGGTGGTCGAAAGGATCATAATCAGGTAATAGAGGTCGAAAAGGCCATAGTTAGCGAACGATGGAAGTTAAAAAAATTGTATTCGGGTTAAAGCAATTGGGTAGATCGTAGTTTGGAGATGGAAGTCAAAGAGACTATAGTCAGTGGGTGACAAAGATTTGACTGATAGTAGTCGATAGGTGACTAAGGTTGGAAAGATCATAGTTGGGTGAAGGTTGTTATAAGGACCATATTCAAGTAATAAAGGTCGGAGAGATTATATTCAAAGCGTAAAGAGGATGACATGACTGCAGTCAGGCGAAAGTAGTCGATAGGATCATAGTTGAATGACAAAGATCATAAAGACCATAGCCAGGTAACGGTGGTCAGAAGGATCATACTCGATAACAGATGGAGGTCATAAAAACTATAGTCAGGTGATGATAGTCAGAAGGACTATAGTTGGATAAATGTTGTTGGAAGGATCATTATTGGGCACTGGAAGTCAGAAGACTATAGTCGGTGGCCAATGTTCATAATAAAGAACTTAGTTGGGTGACGGAGGTCAAAAAGACATTAATCATAAGCTGAAAATAGTCTGAAGGACCATAAGTGGGCAACAGAGGTTATAAAGACCATAGCTGGAAAGTGACAGAGGTTAGAAAGACTGCAGTTATTAATCAGTGGTCGGGCGTAAGTCTGGCAATACAAGGTGGTCGGGCAAAAATTTATAGATACTCTGTGGTTGGGTTAAATCTATCATCAGTTTGTGGCATGGTGTAATTCCGACAATAGGTTGTTACTAGGCAAAAGTCTAGCGACAGTATGTGGCTAGGTGTAAATCCAGCGACACTTGGTGAACGAGCAAAAATCTAGTGACAATCGATGGCTGGGTGTAAGTCCAGTGATAGTTGGTGGATGGATAAAATCTCGCAATAGTCGGTGGTTGAGGAGTTTAGTGACAAGAGAGATGTAATATGTTTTTAATTTCCTCATTAATGTGAAGAATGAGGGGTTCTTTATATTTTTTTTTTTTTTGGAATGACATGCCTAGTAAATAGAGAGAAGATTATGGGCAAGCTTGGAGTGTTTTGAATAGATGGTCGATATTGACTTCCTTGATCAAGGATCATTATCAAGTATTTAAATATAATAAAGATATTAGAACTTTGAGATCTTGTGCCTTTTGGATTCCTCTCGTTGAGCCACTCGACTCGACTATAAGCACATCACATTTAGAAATCATTTGGTCATCCAATCTATGGTTTGAACCTTCCAAAAGCACTTTGGGTCTTCAATTTGGACTCATTTGGGTTCAGATTGGGTCAAATTTGGTGTTGTTGGTTTGTCTTTTCGAGACATTTAGTTTGACTATAAGTTTGTTGAAATCAATGTTTAAATTGTCGTAAATTTTATTTTGAAAGTTTCCAACTCAAATTTACCTCGAGTTTTGTGCATGATCAAGATTATTTTTTCGTTATATATCAAGTTTAAATCACTCAGAAGAGAATAATTAGTATTGAGTAAACTTTTTTATTAATACTTTATATATAGGTGTGTGTGTGTGGGGGGGGGGGGGGGGGGGGGGGGGGAGTTGAGGGAACATTTGTATCAATTAAGATAAAGGCACATATGCACCACATAAGCAAACTTCAAATCCAAAGCCTCTTTGTTGGTAGTCAAATCTCCCAACTAACAAACCAAAGTGAGCGTCATCATAATTTACTCTCATTAACTAGTAGATAAAATTATTTCTCCCAAGTGATGAATTAGTAAAAAAAAAACTCTCACGGTGTGTTAACTTCCTATAAATTTTAAAAATAAAAGTGTAGTATGAAAAAGGCACATCTTTTTTAATTTTAAAAAAAAAAAGCTAGAAAAGTTATTAATGTGTTTATTATGCTTGTTCTTCATTTTAATTATGCATAGGATCAGTTTACTTGAGAACTTGTCATAAATATGATCAATTTTTTTGTTTTAAATTGGTTGATTCAAATTATTTAGTTGTTGTCTTATGAATAGATGTGTAGTACTACATGCATGCATGGATAAAGTTCTCATTTTTATAAGCTATCTTATCTTGAGAAAAGATATGGTAAGAAACAATTTGTTTAAATAGAATTCACAAACATTTTTATCTGATTTGAACTTCAATTCAGTCTATTAGAGGTGTCAATTATTGACACGACTCAACAACCTGACCCGAACATGACCCTAAAATCTGAGTTAGGGTTGGCCCCTTTATCAAATGGTCCGAGTTTCAATTTTTGACCTGCTTAAAAAATAGATCAGGTTTGGGTCAACCCACTAACCCATAATTTACCCAGGATTGACTTGACTGCCAAGTTCCAACTCGCAATGTCGTAGCCTTACCCTAGTCCTCACATCGAACGGTCGAACCATGGAGCCACACTGGTCACCCAGACACACGTAGTCACAGGCACACTGCTCACCCTTCCCTCGCATGGTCGCTTTCATGTCGCCCACTCCCAGTCACGCTCGGCCTAATCACCGGTCTCACCGTATTGTATCGAATCATAGATCTGCACAGTGCTTGAAGCCTCTCAGGCATGCCCCAGCACGTCGTAAGCTCACACAGCTCTTACAGCCTCGTCCTCAATCAAACCACGCCTGAATTCCGATCTCCATATCTCATTCATGGGTGGGGTTGGGTCAACCCGGTAACCCTCATGGGTCGGGTAGAGTTGGGAAACCTAACCAATTTGAAAAAATGAGTTGGGTTTCGACTGACCCATTTTTGGCTAGGTCTAGTGGGATTCGACCCGAACCTGGCCTGTTGACCCAAATTTACACCCCTAAAGTATATATACACAAACATTTTAATGTGTTTAGTACAAGTACAAGAACACTAATCCTCTCCAAAGACTTGACAATTTACAACTAAAACATAAATTTAGATTTTTACTAAAACTCAAGTCTCAATGTATATAAATAGGAAAACTCAAATGAAGAGTAAAAATAATCATATGATCGAGTTGATGGCCTCAAAACACACTTATTTATCAACTCAAAACTCACTTATTTGCATTGGCTTCAGTTAAAAATAATGTTATTAAAGTATAATGAGTTAACACCATGACATTTGTCTTTCTATAGGTGTTTAAGTTTCATGTATCAGTTTTAGCATGGAAGTTGTCAAAACAATAAAAATGCTCCTTAATTTCAAAGTGCATATGCTCAACTAGCCCATTAAAAATACAACAGTTTTACTACATCTTTAAATCAAATACTCATACTTGAAGTCACTTAACAAATGCATTAGCAACATTCAATTCTACATTTTCTATCATTAAAATCAACTTATATAGCTTAGGTTAATGGGTAAGTAATCGCTGCTTTTTTTCTTTTAATATAACTGTTAATTTCTCAGGTGAATGTCATAATCAGGCACCCTCATGATACAATATTATTAGTATATGAGTGATATACATAAAAGTTATATAAAAAGAGAAAGTTGATAGGTTTAGTATTGCATAAAATTGGTTGAACCAAAATAGTTTGGTTCGAGTTCTTTTTCAATGTCTATCTCTTTTCATCTTAACATGCTTTAACATTTTCCTTTTTTAAATCTCTTTTTGTACTTATGCTGTCATTCCATAACATAGATGTTTGATATTTTTTATTGTTTATGTTCATACTAATCTTTCAACTTAGGCACCATCTTGGTAGAGTAGTATGTCCCTACTCAAAATTTCTTTTCATAAACTTTTGAATGTTTATTATCTCGATGTTAAAATTTATTTGCTATGACTCTAAGATGGACTACATGAAATGTATTTTAATTAATTTAAAATTGACTTAATATATTAATAGATTTAGGCGAATAGATGTATTATTTTTAAAAATAACGTGGCCCAACCCAAAAACTGGACTATAAAAGTGGGAATTGATGGCAATTGAAAATTTAGATGCTTATACTAATATTAAATACTAAAAAAATATATGCTCATGAACTTTCTTAAATTATCAAATTTTCAATACATCAAAAATCCAAAATTTTTATAAATATTTTCCAATGTTCAATTTAGTTTAATAAGAAGTGTAAATTTTCATCTAACCCTATAAATTACACCTTAATATTTCAAAATTTGTAGCCTAGTCACAAAACTAAAAGCCTCTATACAAAAATTTGCAGTAGCATTCTTCTTCCTCAATACTTTCATTATTATTGAAGTAATACATACATAAGGCTAAATTCAACCATTCTAAGGAGAAGAAAGAATTACAAGCAAAATTTTCAGCAAAATCTCATTAACATTTTTCACTCCTTAGATAAAAAGAAAACTTTAAAGGAAGCAATAAATGAATTTACGAATTATTTATGTGAACTATATCATGCGGAGAGTAATAACATTTTTATTATTTTCATGCCTAAATGGTTGCACCTTTCATAGTTTATGTTGGATGCATTGACTCAGAAATATTTTCAACTGCCAAGTAGTATGACCACCAGGCATCAAATCACACATTGCTCCAAGAATAAAACCAAAATTTGATCTCAAGCAATCCTCAACAAATCTCTATAGCTCCCTCGGATGCGTCATTAATCTCTAATGATGGTATTTTTTAAGTATGAACATCCCAATGATTTCAATCTCTTTGTAAAGCCATTAAATAATTTGATGCATTAAATTATGAAGAAATTAGCATCAAGAAATCTTTGTATGTCTTGTTGAAATCATCAACATAAACAGATGCTTCCACCTGTTAAGAAAATTTTAATTGATCAAAAAAATAATAATAAAGTTATTTAGACTCTACACAAATTAAACACCAAGGGAATATTTGTTACATATGAATTCTTCAAAAGCTTTAGTAAACTTAGGAGAACTTCCAATATGTTTCATAGAATCAAGTCTGTAGGAAAAAGTGTGTAAATTTTAGATTGTCAAGCATTATAAAATCAATAAAAGTGTTCGAAGTTAATAAATATGAAATTATTTTTAATATGAAACATTACTTTTTAAAGTTTCTTTAAAAGGAAGATAAAAGTTTACATTTTTTTAATGGAAATAAAACCTGAACATATTCATTTAGAACATAATTTCTATTTATTTGAAATTTAAAATCAACCCATTTTATTGGTCGTTATCATATCATGGTTAGCTAAAGCTTTAAAACAGTTAATTTAAAGAACAAGAAATGTTGTGAGAGTAGAATAAGGAATAAAAAATTTACCTTCTCTAATGCATATCTAGCTGCTTCTCTTTCCTTCTCAATCTTCCTTTTACGCTCGGAATTTGCCTTATTTTTAATGGCTTCAACTGTTTTTATTCTTCTTTTTTCTACCCGAAGTATGATGATTATTAAAACAATCATGTCAATTAATAAAATAAATAAAAAACTAATAGCTATTAAATGAGTTATCAATGAAAATAAAACTATAAAAAAATTAACTGGTTTTATCAATAGCTAAAACCAAAGCTCTAGAAATTAGTAAGAAAAAAATTAAGCTTTTAGTTAAATAATTGTTCTACTCATGCTTTAACTTGCTGGAGGTGGTCCATGTGCTATTATTATCAATATATTATCCCCACCCTTATCATGAATAAAAGAGTTCATATTGTTCAACAAATTGATTAAAACTAATTAAAAAATTATTGGTTAAACAAATTAAAATTAATTATGCTCATTAACATAAATTATCATTATCTATGAGACATCTTGAAATATTTATTATAATTGCAATTTGCTTGATTACTCGTTCTCATAAGAAAATGGTAATATTAAAAAACTTACTCTCTTGTTGTTTTTCCGCGAAATCTTCCTTTTCATGTAGCATTCTACCTGAATTAATTTTGTCCTGAGAAATAAATGCATAATATGAATAATGTGCTCACACTAAAAAAAAAAAGATAAATATTGTGGATTAATGAATGGAATAAAACTCGTTTGAAAAATGAGAAAGAATAATGTAAATATTAAATCCATCATATCAATCATGGATATTTTTTATGAAATAATAAATATCAATTAATGATAACTACAAAACCACCAGAACATAATACCTAGGGGTGTATTTTTCGGGTCATGGGTCAAGTTCGGGTCAAATTCAGAACTAACCTGGGTTCAAACGGGTCGACCCTAATCAGACCCGGGTAGATAAATGGGTTGGAAATCAGAACCCGGACCCGACCCGGCAAGTTGATAGGTTGACCAGACCCGACACGGGACCCGAGGGCGGGAATGCGGTTGGGGTAGAGCGGGCGCGCACGGGAGCAAGCAGGAGGGTGCGTGCGGCGAGCGCGGGTTCACGCGGCGAGCACGGGTGCGCACGGACGTGTGTGGGTGAGCGTGCGGGCGAGCCCAAGTGCGCGCGAGCAACCTCGGGTTAGGGGCGCGTCGCTGGCAGGCGCGGCAGCGTGTGCTGGCAGGCTTTGTCGTGCGGGTAGCTCAGCGGGTAGGGTCCAAACAATCGCGGACGGTGCGCAGGCAGGCGGGGCAGCTTCGCGAGCAGGCGGGGCAGCGCGGACAGTTCAAGTTAAACGGTTTCACGGGTTGACCCGGCAACCTGACCCGAACCTGACCTGATTTTCAAACGGGTCGAATATGGGAACCCGAACTCGAACTGTTTTGAAATCGGGTCGGGTTTTCATGTCGTCTCAAATATTGACACCTCTAATAATACCATACTTCATGACGAGTTAAACAAAATATCCCAACTGAAACAACAAGAAATTTAAAAAAGAAAAAAAGAAAAATAACAGACCTAAATTAATTATTAAATATTGTAACAAATTAATACACTAGTTGAAAAAGCAATGTATATAATAAACAAATAAAAAATCACCTTCTCTATAGAGGAAAAGCTGAGCCTCGTTCTATTTTTAAATTCTTTTTAATCTCAGAATTTGCCATATCTGTAATGGCCGTAGCTTTTACATTTGTCAATTTGCTTTCAATTCTTCGCTTTTCTGCTCAAAATATAAAGTCTTACTTGAAATAAGAAGGCCAATAACACAAATAATGCAAAATAATGCAAATGAAATGGATCTTCTTACTTTTCTGTTGATTTTGTACAACATCAACATTTTCTGAGCTCATTCTAGCTTTGATCTTCACTTTCTTTCTAAGAAAATTTCAATCATTTAAATAAGTAAGTATAATAATTTTTATAAATTAGATTAGTTTTCATGAAAAACGTTATGTCTCAAAGAACAATCAACTTACATTAATGCCAAGTGTTTGTTGTGCTTTCGAAATTATATCAGCAAATCGGGTCATCAACATAGCAACACGAGCAGCTTTTCTTTTATACAATTGAGGATTATCAAAACCTACATCAAGCAAAAGAAATATTAAGAATAATATATTTTATATATGTTCAAAGTATTTAATTTTGACATATTTAAAATTTTCTATGATATTTATTCTGCTGATTATATATACCCTATCATAATATTTTCTTGCTTTGTCATATATTTCAGATCAAAGGCCTTTATTATTGTTTAATTTCTCAGAGATATTGAATTCATATAAAAGGGACTAATTATTTTTATATTATATTTTATAACTATAATTTTCACTGCGCATAGTAGTTTTAAAAATTGATATTACAATCACATTGAATTAAAAAAGGTGCTTACCAAGATATTAAGCAAATAACTATTTTTAATATATCCGTTAAAATCTATGCATATTTGAATTTTTTTTTTTTTTTGCAAAATTAGCCATCAAATAATCATATTAATTAAAGAATGTTACAAATAAAATGTAAGACAAAAAAACTAACCGGATGATGAAGCCTGATTGAATGCATCTCCCGAGCCGACGCGTTGGTTAGCAGAACCAAATTCAGCCATGAGCTTTCGGGTTACGATCAAAAACAAAGAAAGTTATAGTAAGAATGAAATTATAGAACTTTTTATTTTATTGTCTTAAATTCAAGATAATTACTTTTACATAATAAAATATATTATCACACTGTTTTTTTTTTTTTTTGAAATATGTATTTTGTTGTTCTAAAGAAAATTTTAGAAAATATGTGGGCTCAGCGGCCACTTAATTTGCAGAAAAAGAATCATCAGTTAAGTGAAATACATCGTAAAATTTGCAATATATTGAAATATTTTTATGAATGCAAAATTAAGAGTAATGAATGCAGTTTACCAATTAACAATGATGATAAGCTGTGAGTAATAGTCAGCGGTGGCCGGCGGTGAGTGATGGTCGGCAACAACTGAAACTGAGAATAATAAAATATTACTTGGAATTGCAGCTTCGAGATCTTTGGTTTTTCATGAATGGGGGCCACAGAAAATGAAATATAAAGCTTTGAGAGTCTCATCCAATGGAAACGGGCCCTATTAATTAGCAGCTCAAGTCTTCACTAATTAACGGAAATTAAAAAGTTTCAATTAGATAATAGATAATTCTATAGTTAATAAATAATGGGAGTCAATAAAATAATTTATATTCCAAATAAAAATCAGCCAAAGAAGCTAAAAAAAAATTAGTTTAAATAAAAAATGACCTCATCCTAAGGCTAATTACGTGCGGCATTAACAAGCAAAAAATTTATTATATGAATTTTTTTTAGAATTGTATTATACAAACAAAACATTTATATTGTACTCCTCTTAAAATAAATTGAGTCACGTTTGACAAATAATATTTCAGAAAATTTAGATCCGCCTATTTAGGACTAAAATGGAGAAAGTATTGACTAAAAACTCGCATATAGTAAGCATTAGTTGATGGACAAAATTATTTCTCATGAGTGATAAAGTTACTGAAAATTAAAAAAAAATAATCATGCAATAAGAAAGAAAAAATAAAATAAAATTAGATAACTGATCTCAATACTATTGTAATTAAGAAATTTAGGATTTGAATCCAAACTCAAGTGCTTTAGCTATCATTGATGATATTTTATGCAAAACCTTAATGTTTGGGAGAGATAGAGAGCAAACAAAATTTTCTAATTTGAGCAAAGCTCACGAGTTGCTAAGCTCGTCTATCTGTTTTAAAATATGTGTTGCTCTTATAAAAAAAAAAAAGTCTACGAGTTGTGGAGCTCTATTCACAGTTGCTGCTTGTTCTTGATCATCTCGTAGTTGTTCTTCATTTTGTAAATTCAGTGCAGCACTTCTACGAGTATATCGTTGATTAGCTCGATCAGGTATATGATCAACCATTCGGACAACTTCAATGTCCATGGGACCAATACCCTCTTCTATTTCTTCATCATTATCATCTTCATCCAACTCATGATTTTCTCCAAGTTGGGACCGCCGCTTCCAGTGTATGGCTGGAGAGTCGGGGGATTCTTTATAGACTTGACAGCTTTCTTCTTTTGTTTTAATCACATCAACAGAAGTCTCCTTATTAGGGGATAACTTCTGGACATGAGATTTAAGTCGCCCTTTTATAGATTTGTTGATCATGATCATCTTTCTGAGCTCGAGGATATGTGGGTCTTTTGGGAACCCAGACTTGCTGTCTTCTTGGAGTCACATAACGATGACCACCAGCATCGAAATGCACTTTTGAATGGGCAGGTCTATGATACCATTGTTGGGGCCTTCGTTCATCATATCTTCCATTATAGTCTCTTACATGTAGACTATTAGAAGGCTCTCCCAACTATCTTCTTCCATAATATGGATATCGACCCATATTAGGATAGAACTCTCTTTTCTTTTGATAGTATGGAGGACGTCTAAACTCCTCTCTATAAGGTTTTGCTGAAAATTTATTGTTTTGAGGACGAATTTCAGTTGAGGCAATGGCTTCATTAACAGATTTCCTCAATCTACGCTGTAGTTTTTTATCTTTAACAGCCTTCAGTATTTTATATATTTTGGAAGAGGCAGATTCTTCCTTCTTGGGTGGTTGTGGCTGTTGACGTGAAGTCTCCCAAAAAGACTTCTTCAAGTGACCCTTATCATCATTCCTTTTTACCCATTTTAACGGCTCAAAGCCGTTATTGACTGGTATATTCTCCTCTAACTGCGGTGATGATTCTTGAAGGGTTTCAGGCATCCAGCCATTAGCTCGTAGGCGAGCATTGGCCTTCCTTCTGGTTTTCCTGGAAAGTTTAGCACTTGCTTCAGGAATTTCAGCATTGTATTCTTTAGGCATTTCATCCTGGATTATGTTCTGACTGGCAATATTCATGCCAATAGATTGCAGCTTTGGCTCAGGAATCTTCTTTTGAATCTCTGGAGCAACAACAGGTGCTACGGAGAGTCTTGAAATTACAGAGGCCCTCTTGGGAGCCTTCTCATCAACAGCTTCAGTAGTAGACTTCTTAGCGACATCTTTGGCAGTAGGTGCACTAACAGTATTCTCAGGAATGAACTGTTCGAACTGCATGACTTCGGAAATAGTTCCGAATTGAATAGTTGCTCCAGTATAGCCTGTGTTCAGAACAGCTTGAGGGAACTGCACTCTGGCTCCCTCACCCAGTTTCACAGTCATGAATGACTTTGCAGGCATCATGTTATTAACCTGCCAAAAGAACTTACAGGGATTAGAGTCAACCTGAATTCTGCTGGAAAAGAAAACACAGAATTGCATTGAATAAACATCTACATTTATTTATAGATGTTTCATAATTTGAGACTAAATATAAATTGTCTTTTCATCCAAAGATGGAGAGAGAAGTACTCCCCAGCGGAGTCGCCAGAAATCTGTTGGCTCAAGAAAAATGGCACGAATGCACGAATCCCGCTTTGCAGCCTTAGGATTCCACTTCCCTTAAGTCAGATTGAAATTAACCAGATTTCCCCTGAGGATAGTATCAGGGTTTATAGATCTGGGGTTCTTACTTCCTATGAGCGCAAGCACTCATAGTTAATTACCCCTCTTACTATATAAGAGAGAACTCTCGATTAAGGATGAATAAATTTTAGATATTTTTAGTCTCAAATGGTAGGAAGATGGAGGTAAACCCGATCAGGATCCCATGGTTCCGTCGTCTCGGGTATACCGTAGATTTCAGTCTACCAACACGAACAATCATTGACCGTAGTGTCCAGGGAATCTGATTAGCAGCCATGGGTTGCTTCTTCTCAGGGCTCCCGAGTAGACTGAAGTGGTTAGATGTGAATTTTAGTTTAATTTAATTTGGGTTGGGGCTTATGGCTTCCTTAGAAGTTGCCCGTTAATTTATTTAGTTTGGGGCTTATGGCTCCATTAGGAGTTGCCCGGATAGTTTGTTTAGTTTGGGGCTTACGGCTCCAATTAGGAGTTGCCTGGAGAATTTGATTTAGTTTGGGGCTTACTGCTCCAATTAGGAGTTGCCCAAAGAATTTTGGTTGGATAGGTCTTATGGCTTCCTTAGAAGTTGCCTAACGGTGGATCTTACGACCTGGCCCTGTAAGCTAAGCGGACCGAGTTGTGGGTCTTACAACCTAGTCCTTAAGACTAGGATGCCCGAGTGAGGGGTCTAGGTTTGTATTATCACCTAAACACTTCTCTCAGATGTCGGACTTACGACTTCTATTAGAAGTGGCCGGGGTTTTAATTGGGTTTAGGAGTTAGGTCAATTTCTACCTAAAACTTTTCCCCTATGATCGGGCTTACTGCTTTCCTACGAAAGTTGCCGAAAAGCGGGTCTTACAACCAAGTCCTTATAAACAAGGCTGCCCATTATATTATTACCATTGGCGCTTGCCTTCTAATGTCAATTTTGAATTAGAAGTAAGCGTAAGGTTTTTTTAGGGGTTAAGTTTGTGATTGTTGACCGATAATGGGCTTGTTTACTTATTTCATATATTTTTTCCTTGCAGGGATCCGGTGATTTACAATTATTTACCGTGATATTAAGTGCCCCTGATAAGCTTTGTTACCTTGTGTAAGTTTTTATTTTATTCACTTAATAGGGCTTGATTGACCGTATTATGGTTAGATTTACTGCTTAGAGCTAAACGCATTATGTTTTTAGTTGGGCTCTATAACTTTCTAGGCGTTAGCCTGGCCCCAAGCTGTTCTTTGGGGGTGTATAGGTTTTGTACTTCAAACTTTAAGGGGGTCTTCCAAGTGGATGATGCATTACTTTTTTATATATTGAGGTTGATTTATTAACAGATGGCTAGATTTATTTTTGAATTTGGTTTTATAGTTCATTATTTCGTAGGGCCCAGGATTTAAGCAGGGGGGGCATAACGTTATGGGATCTTGAGAACCAACACCTAGAAAGCTTAAGGCTTAATGGCATTCCCCGAGCTTTGGGTCTTAACACCTAGAGATTATTTGCTAGATATATATTTTTGGTTTTACTTTAGCATAAAATTGCATTTCAATTGCATTCTAATTTGGGTATTTAATTTACGTCGAATTAAACGTAGACCAAAGAAATTAAATTGGGCTAAAATTTAGTACGAGGCTTTCACTTCCTTTTCACATAGGATTCTATGGGATGTTCCAAAAAAGACGTTTTCCACGCGATGGGTGCTGTTACTGATTGCTTATGTAACTCAAGGCCCAGTGTTATTCATGTCGTATAAGTTGGGAGTTTACCCAATGAAACCCGATCACCATAGTTTAACTTTCCTCTAACCAACACGGAACCTCCAAACAAGAAGAAAAGTAAACCCTTGGTTTAAATAACTTTTATTTTCGAAAATTAGAGACCCCAGCTTAAATTGTTTTAAACAGATTCTTTGTGGGTAAAATGGACAAATATTTATCCCCATGTGATAAGCTCTAGATTGTTAATTATAATTTTTTAGTGCTAAAAACCTGACCCGTTATCGGGACATATTTAGTATGACGATTCTTATGCTTTGAAATTTTTATTGTGAATTTAGCCCAATATCACTTATATTGCCTATCAGTTTGAATGTAACGGTTGAACGCGGATATCACAAGAATAGTGCCGAGATATACTGAAGCCACCTAGATTCCTTACTATAATATCGGGCTAGCTTACTTATTCACTCAGGCTACATTACTAAGAAGCGTCTATATCCAATTATACCTATTTTTTCACCGCAGAGCTTAGTTGAGTTTGCTATTATAATTTCAGGACTTGATTCGACATAAATTACTGGCGTGGGCGACTACCACCTTCCCTCGAGCTATGCTTAACGTATGTACGTACCTTAAACATCGTTGAGAAAGGTACAAGTTAGGATTTACCGATGAGTTACAAGTTATGATTCATGTTCTGTAACTGGTTTGTGAATTGACTAGTTGTTCATGAACATTCTGAACGAGGTATTGCATTTTATTCCTAGACGTGTCAAAATTTTAGTAGAATTTTAGCCTAAATGGTGTCACCCCTGAGGAACTTAGAAACGTTTGTTTAGTTAATTGCTTGAATCAGCACTCTGATTTCTTTGCACTGCAATTGTGGGTTATTATGATAACCGGACCCATTGATAATGCACTTCCTTTTATGTGTACCAACACTTACTCGAGCGTAGATATGCTAGACCTTAATTTGGATAGAAACCCGTACAATCGGTCAAGTTAGAAATTTGAGATACTAGCCTTTTTATTTTTGATCACGTTCAAACACAATAGTAATATTTGACGCACTTCACATTAGGATAGACATGAATTGGCTTGTGTGAGTGCCCTATAAGAGGATGGGATAAGAATTACAGTGTAATGTTTGTATATTAGAGGCCAACTTCACTTCAAGTAGCCATCGTGTAGAGCTTGTTAAAAGTACTGTATTTATAAGATTGGAGAACATAAGCAAAGGTACTAGAATAAAAAACATTTTGATTTAACCAATTTTACTTCATAAAAAGTTTGGGGGCAAAAGCCCTGAAATAACAAATAATCAATTAGTTTGTAAGTGAGTTATTATTTACCTGGTTAGAACCCTCCAACAATTGTTTGGAAAATTAGTAGTCTACCTATCCCCTTGAGATACAAATCAAAAATAGACTAGTCTTAGGAAAATCGTATTCTTGTTTGAGAGTTATTATTTTGAATGATTTTGGAAAATTTGAGAGCTTGTATATGTCAAAATAGAGGAAAACATTCTTCCTTCCATTTTTTTATTTTATTCATTGCATTTTTATTTTACTTTTTAAAATTTCTTATTTGATTAATTTAAAATAATTAACCAATAAATATATTTTAAAATCTCAAAGCTCTCAAAATTTTTTTTTTTTTAAATACTCTTGAATTTTAAAATTCTTAGAACTTGAAATTATCGTATTTAGCATTTTTTTTTTTTTTCAAAATTGGCTCCCATATTTTGAAATTCAAAGGCCTTAAATTTGAAGTATTATTATGTCTTTTAAGTCAATAAATTTCAAATTTAATATACTTCAAGCAATGAATTTTAATCCATTAATTGAGTGCTTAATTAAAATTCACATGAAATTGATTTTTAATTGTTTCAAAAGTTCAAAATAATTTTTCTAGAAAATTTCGGCAGCCTCCCGGCGTCTCCTCCCCGCCGAGGGAGAAATCGGGACGGCATTTGCCGATATTTTCTTCCCGGTCGGACCTAAGGTCGACGACACGAGGCCTTGAATTTAAAACCATCTCGGTCGGATCTAAGATCGACGACACGAGGTCTTCAATTTGAATTCTTCCCGACCGGATTTGAAATCAACGGTACGAGGTCTTGCATTTTAAAACCATCTCGGCCGGATCTAAGATCGACGACACGAGGTCTTCATTTTTAAACCATCCCGGTCGGACCTAAGGTACGACGGCCGGGGTCTTTGACACCTGCTGAAATCCTCTCTTTTTTTATATATATATAAACATATTTTTGGAATATAATACCATTTTAATTATATTTATAACAATATATTATAATAATATAATATATAATAATTATATTATTATATATTACATATAATATATAAGAGAAGGAGAGAGGTTCGGGTAGAGCCCGATCAGGCTAGAGGCGGGATCGGAGGGATCACGCACGGAGGGCGTCGGTTGGCGGGGTCGGCGTCGGAGCAGGCGCAAGGCGGCGGCGGAGGCGGCTAGGTCGGCCGGAGGCAGGTCGGCCGAGAGAGAAGAAGTCGGACTGCAAGGAGGAAGCCGGAGGAAAGGGTATGTGCAATCTCCGCTCCCTGCGAATTGACGAATTGACGAAGCCGAACAGCGATGAGGAGTCGAAGAAGCGACTTGCGCAATCTCTGCACCTCTGTCGAATTAACGAAATCGAACAGCAACGACGAGAAGAGAAGATGAAGGGAAAACCCTAGACTCCTTACGAAGCAACGAAGTCGAACAGCGGCGTTGGAGTCGAAGGAGCGAGATAAGCGAACGTCGATCCTTTCATGCTCCGAATTTCTGCCTTTTATCATTTTGAATTGTCGGTCGACGGTTATCATGCGAAGCGATGCTTTGTTTGAAAATAACTGTGTGTGGGGCCGGCTCGAAGGTATGTCGGTTGTTTTGATTTTTTTTTATCTAAAATTTTTATACAGTCAACAAATTGCCTCCCAACGAATTTGTTGTGTGACTTTCACATAATGAATTCATTACAAACTTTGATCGTGTGATTTCAATCATTTAGATATGTTGGTGAAAAATAGCCGACCCTTAGGTTTGTGAGCAAGAGATTTTTAGAAGTTCGGCTCTTTTAGACTTATTGAACCTTGGATTTTAGCTTGACCTGTAGGTTTATGAGCAAAATAAGATTTTTAAAGTTCGGCACTTAGGCTTGTTGAACTTTGGGGATTTAGCTCGACCCTTAGGTTTACGAGCGTAAAAGATTTCAAAGGTTCAGTTCTTAGGCTTATTGAACCTCATGGGTTTAGCTCGACCCTTAGGTTTATGAGCATAAGAGATTTTAAAGTTCGGCCCTTAGGCTTGTTGAACTTTGGGGATTTAGCTCGACCCTTAGGTTTATGAGCGTAAGAGATTTCAAAGGTTCGGCCCTTAGGCTTATTGAACCTCATGGGTTTTAGCTCAACCCTTAGGTTTATGAGCATAGAAGATTTCAAAGTTTGGCCCTTAAGCTTGTTGAACTTTGGGGATTTAGCTCGACCCTTAGGTTTACGAGCGTAAAAGATTTCAAAGGTTTGGCCCTTAGGCTTATTGAACCTCTTTAGCTCAACCCTTAGGTTTATGAGCATATAAGATTTCAAAGTTCGGCCCTTAGGCTTGTTGAACTTTGGGGATTTAGCTCGACCCTTAGGTTTACGAGCGTAAAAGATTTCAAAGGTTCGGCCCTTAGGCTTATTGAACCTCATGGGTTTTAGCTCAACCCTTAGGTTTATGAGCATAGAAGATTTCAAAGTTCGGCCCTTAGGCTTGTTGAACTTTGGGGATTTAGCTCGACCCTTAGGTTTACGAGCGTAAAAGATTTCAAAGGTTCGGCCCTTAGGCTTATTGAACATCATGGGTTTTAGCTCAACCCTTAGGTTTATGAGCATAGAAGATTTCAACTTCACTCGTTTTATTTACTAAATGGGATAAAATTGTCTTTTGACTTTTCATGAGGGGATTGAACTTGCTTCCTGCATTGCAGAAAAAAATATAAAAATTGCCTCCTGTATTTCAGGAGGGAAGTGAATTTCATTTCTCCCATTACAGGAGAATATAAAAATTGCCTCCTGTCTTTCAGGAGGGGAGTGAATTTTATTTCTCCCATTACAGGAGAATATAAAAATTGCCTCCTGTCTTTCAGGAGGGAATTTAGATGACTTTTTTGTCTGATAGGTAGATTTTCATACGTAATATTTTTATGTATGATATTTCTTCAAATATTGACCATTAATTGGTGGCATGGGCCTTTGCCCATTTAGATCTATGAGTTGATAGGCACCTCCTTCATACACTATTTCAATGATGAAGGGTCCTTCCCATATTGGATCAAATTTACCTCCAAGGCGACGGTAAGGGATTATAGGTCTTCGGCGAACTAGAACAAGTTCACCTTCTTTGAAGCTTCTAGGACGAAACCATTCTATCATGTGCCCTAGTCATTCTTGCTTTGTAGGACTCTAAACTTTGCTGAGCCTGAAGTCTTACTTCATCAAGAGCTTCAAGTTCTTCAAGTCGTAGAAGATCATTTTCTTCTTTGGTTAATTCGTATTGAACAGCAATACGAAGAGTTAGGTAGCTCAACCTCAAGAGGTAATATTGCCTCGGTTCCGAAAACTAGTGAGTATGGGGTGGCCTGCGTTGCAGTTTTATAAGTGGTACGATATGCCCAGAGAGCTTCTGTCAATTTATCATGCCACTCTCTCTTATTTTTAGAGAGAATTTTCTTGAGCAGTTTAACTAAAGTCTTGTTAAATGCTTCGGCCAAACCATTGGCTCTTGGGTTGTATATCGATGAATAACGCCAGTCTATCTTATGACGTTCTATAAATCGATAAATTTTGGTACTTTTGAAGGCGGTACCATTGTCTGATATAATTTGACGTGGCACTCCAAATCGATAGACAATGTTATCTCGAAAGAATTTCATCACATTGTCCGCTTTAACTTCTCGTAAGGGAATTGCTTCAGCCCATTTTGAGAAATAGTCCGTGGTTGCTAGGATGAACTGATGTCTTGAAGAAGATGGTGGTTCTATAGGACCTATTATATCAGTACCCCAGCTTTCAAATGGCCATGATGCTACTGTAGGGTGTAGCGGATTTGGAGATCGATGCATGATATCTCCATGCACTTGACATTGATGGCACTTTTTTTAGCATGGTCGATGCAATCTTGAACCATACTTGGCCAAATAGTATCCCATACGTTTGATTTTGATTTTCATTTTTGGTCCAGATTGGTGTGCACCACACAATCCATTTCATGAACTTCACTTATAACTTTTTGGGATTCATTGGGACCCAAACATCGTAGCCACATTTGATCAAATAATCTACGATATAATGTGTCATTCACAAAAGCATATCTTGATGCTCTTCGTGATATTTGCGAAGCCATTGATTTATTTTCGGGTAATCTCCCTTCCTTGAAATATTTGATGAATGGATCTCTCCAATCATTTTCACCAGATATGGCTAGACTTTCTTTGCATTTCTTTTCCTTCATCATTTTGTATGATTGCTGGAGTTAATGCATGCCTGTTTTTGAATAGTTATGAGAATTGGATCCTTATGTGGATTTGCTAGTTCTTTAGCCAGCTTTGCTAGCGCATCGGCTTTACCATTTGCACTACGTGTAATCCTTGTGAGAGTTACCTCAGGAATTTGTCGTAGGAGTTTTAGAGCATACTCATGATAAGAGATTAATTCAGGCTTATTGATTTTTTGAAATCCCCTATTATTTGTTTGATTATGAGTTGAGAATCTCCATATATATGGATCTTCTCAATCTTTCATATTTAATCGCCCAACTCAAGGCCTGCAATTAAGGCTTCGTATTCAGCCTCATTATTAGTGCGAGGCTCTGTTAAGCTGTAGGAATATCGGAGTATTCCTTTTTTGCGGTGTAATGAATATAAGACCAATACCCACTTGGATTGTTGGAAATTTAGGTGGCTTGGATGGTTTTTATTGATGAAGCTCCATCAAAATAGAGCTCCCATTCTTGTAGGTTTTCTTCTTCTTTTACTTCAAGTGTTTGCTCATCTGGCAATTCATCATTGAGTGGAGAATCTACAGGTAGAGGATGTGCTGCTAGAAAATCAGCTAGAGCCTGTCCTTTCACTGCTTTTTGTGGCATATATATTATGTCAAATTGCATATTAGCAAGACAGCCCATTTAGCTAGACGACCCGTGAGAGTGAGTCTAGTCATTAGAAATTTTAATGGATCCACTTTAGATATTAAAGTGATTTTATGGGATAAACATATAATGACGTAGTTTTTGAGTGGCAAAGATCAATGCTAGGCATTGCTTTTCAATTGGTGAATATTTAGATTCTGCCCCTATTAATCGTCGGCTGATATAATAAAGGGCATTTTCTTTGCCATCTTCATTTGTTTGTGCTAGCAATGCTCCGAGTGATTCTTCAAGAGCAACTGTATATATAGGATTAGGGGTTTCCCTGAGATTGGGGCAGCAAGAATTGGAGGATTCAATAGATATTGTTTTTTATACTATTTTAAATGCCTCCTGACAAGCATCGTCCCACACGAAAGGAGTATCTTTCTTCATTAATCGTGAAAAGGGTTGGCATCTACCAGAGAGATTTGATATAAATCTTCTGATATATGCCAATCTTCCTTGTAATGAACGAAGTATGTTGTCTTAGAGTTTTTGGAGGTGGCATTTCTACTATTGCTTGAATTTTATCGGGATCAATTTCAATCCCTCTATGGCGTACAATAAATCCGAAGAATTTACCGGATGACACACCAAAAGCGCATTTAAGCGGATTCATTTTCAAATTGAATTTGCGAATTCTTTCGAACACACAATTTTGAGATCATTTACATGTTCATGTTGATTTTTGCTTTTTACAACCAAATCATCCACATAACATTCTACATGCTTTATGGATAAGATCATCAAAGATTCGAGTCATCGCTCTTTGGTAAGTAGCTCCAGCATTCTTCAAAACCGAAATGGCATTCACTTTGTAACAATATATGCCAATGGGAGTTCGAAATGAGGTATGTTTTTCATCCCTTCCGGTATCCATTTTGATTTGATTATAACCTGATGATCCATCCATGAATGAGAACATGTCATGATTCGATGTGTTATCGACCATAAGTTCTGCATTGGGTAGTGGAAAATCATCTTTTGGGCATGCTTTGTTCAAATCCCTTATAGTCTATACAGACACGAATTTGACCATTCTTCTTCTTCACTGGGACGATATTAGCGATCCAGTTAGCATACTTCTCTTCTCGAATAAAACCAGCTTTAATAAGCTTCTTGGTTTCAGCAATGACTTGTTCTTCAATTTCAAGTCGCATTCTCCTGGGCGCTTGTTTAACAGGCGGTATTTTTGTATCGATGGAAAGTTTATGCACTGCCACCTCTGGTGATAAAACCAGGCATTTCAGTGTAGTTCCATGCAAAACAGTCTTTATATTCGAGAAGTAACATTTTTAGCTCCTCTGCTCTTGTCTTGCGAGAGATCAGAGCTGATGAATGTAG
Source organism: Dendrobium officinale (assembly GCA_019514585.1). NCBI lineage: Eukaryota > Viridiplantae > Streptophyta > Magnoliopsida > Asparagales > Orchidaceae > Dendrobium > Dendrobium officinale. The sequence continues at coordinate 37,395,161 of CM033699.1, read as the reverse complement.
GTTTTGAATCTTCTTCAGTACCCAAGTTTATTTCTTTGAGCTCATCCACAGTAACTTGGCCACCTTCTTCGAATTCTTTTGGAGCTTCTTTTGGATCTACTATTAGATCTTCAACTTGATTTTCAGACTCCGAGTCTCTCTTCTCCTCCTTGTCTGTAATATTGTAGGAGGTTGCATATGAAAGACATGGATGTTGAGGGCACTCCAGATAATGATAGGATGATGCTCGTGTGAGATGTGACTGTCGAGCATATCCAAGGCCCCATGTTGTTGATAAGCCATGACCAACAGGTCTTTGTGCATGCTCATTGTGCCAGAGTTCTCTGAAAATAACGAGCTCGTTTGTTTGTTTGCACAAAAAATGTTCTTTTTTCTATCAACTTTCTCATAATTGGTGAAGGGTATTGAGGAATGATTATCACAATATCTTCATAATCCCATTCATTTTCATTTTCTATTTCATGAGTAATGTGATGCGGTATTACTCTTGATTCATAGAAAATAGGATCCACGTTCATTGAGACCCTTTTTTGGGGAGGGACATAAAAAGTTTTTAACATTTCTATGTTTGTATTTGGTGAGGTAGTCAATGTTTTGGGAATGTGCTGCCGGCATAGGCACTATTTTGATGATATCTGTAGATATTTGTTCTTCAGACACCTTATCATTGAAATTGATACTTTTTCCAACTTCTTAGATATGGAACTAGGTTCTAGGTCCCCTTTCCTCCTGAGATTCTGTAGTACCCTTGGGCTGATAAAGGAATTTTTCTTCTTCTTTAATGATTAGCTTGCTGAAACACCGTACCTTGGTTTGTGTGATTAGCTTCGTAATCAAAAAGGGGCAGTTGATAATTCATTCTTTCTCTTTCCCTATGATCAGGGGTTTGAAAGTTGTAGAGATATCATCCTCTTCAGAATCACTACGAGATGAGGCACTGATCTATAATTTGTTTCGATTGATTCTCGTTTTTATCTTTTAACTTTTTCTTGTCCAGTGTAAGAGACTGAATTTTTGGAAGCTCATTGCCTTTTGGTTTTTGAGCTATAAAGTACTTGGCGTCATCGTAGATTTTGACTTCGTGCACAAGAATGGTTGTTCATCACCATCAATGCGATTATTCTTTCATTATCTCGAATGTATTTCATACATTGATGAAGTGTTGAAGGCACTATACCATACTCGTGGAGCCATGGTCTTCCAAGAAGTGCTTTGTATGATGTGTTGGCATCAATGATATGAAATGTTGCCTCTGTATTAAGTTCCCCAAAGTTTAAAGGTAAAGACTAAAGATCCCAGAGTTCTTTGCCCTTGTTCGTTGAATCCTTGCAAAAAATACTGTGCTTTTGTTCAAAATATTGTACATCCAGGGCCAATCCTTTGAGCGTTTTGAGGACTCATTAGATTAACAGAAGAACCTGGATCAATCAAAATCCTATTTATTTTAATATTGTTACTCTCCGCCGTAACATATAATGGTTCGATTATGATCTGCAGTCCCTATTAGCATATCACTATCACAGAAATGTGATTGTAGCAGTATTATGGGTATGCAAAGCTTCTTTCAAATTTTGCTCAGCAAAGAATGCCTCATACTGCTCAGGATTTTGCAAAGCTTTAATGAGTGTTTCCCGAAGGTTCTTAGGACATCAGAAGGGCGTCGTAGACACTCTCAACAGTGCAGGTAGTTTGCGGAGATGAGATAATATGTTGTAATCCACATTTGAACTAGCCACCTTGAGCTTAGGAGGCTCTTGTGGAATAACAGCTTCATTGATTTGGATGTTCTTCTCCTTATCCTTTGTTTTCTTTTGTGGTGGAGGAACCTGCTTTTCGCTTCTCAGTTGAATTTGTGTCACCTCTGAAGATGATCTAGCTTCAGCTTGAGAATTCTTTGAGATTTTCAAATCATCAACCTCCTCGGAGTCTGAGCCGCTTCCGAGTTTTGGACATTTTTCTTTTAGGCATGTTCTTTTCCTTTATGATCACTTTCTTCATTGGGAAAATATAAATCTTCATCTGAGTCGGTGGTGAAAGGTGCTGGTGTATGAATTTACTTCCTTAGAAGGCATTTTCGTGTTAGCTTTATAGATAGAAAGAGGTGCATTGCGTCCTCTTGCAGCCCTTGCCCACCTCAGTTGATTTATGACTCGGCAAGTCTCAATTGGAGTACTCTCTTCTTTTTTCTGACTCCGAGGTCAAGAAATAAATTAGCCATATATACTTCCTCTAACTTGACAGGACGCCTTAAGAGGTTGTGATATTCATCAATGGAGTCGATATATTTTTGTATTACAGTATTCCGCTTTGTTTAATTTCTTCTTCTTTTCTTTCTGAGATTTTGATCTGGGCTTTGTTTTTTCCTTTTTGATCTTTGAAATATTTTAAAGGTTTCTTCTTGCTTGAACTTATGCCCTCCTATCACGAGGTTTTTGAAGAAAGAAGTTTTGGATCAACTTCCTAATTCTAAAGCACTTTTACGACGAATGCCTTCAATGGCCAACAGAACATTCATCATATGTTTAGTTTTCTTTGAGATAAAGGTCTCCCAACCACCTTCATCTTCCTGGGGTGCTTTCCCTTTTTCATCCTCCATGTTTTGACATAGGAGTAGAGGAGATATACATTGGTTTTCTCCCTCTTAGGATTGACAAGAACACTATTAGAAGTGTATGTTCACCATTTGATAATTTTCTTTCTCCCAATCTTTGAATATGTAACTGTCTTCGATTGGTGTGACTTTGTTTATGATACTTGTTAATAAGGACAGTTATTTGGATCATCTGTATGCAGGCTGTTCATGGTCACGAGATTCTGCAATTGAGACTGATTTTTAGAGCTTGCAAAAAATCACTTTTGTACTTGCTTTATTTGAAGGTATAGGTTTATTGATTTTCTCTGCAAGCGTAGGGAGGTTTTTGCCTTGACTCATTGTTTTTCATTTCTTTGATGGATTCATTGTATCTCTTTTTCTTTCTTTTCCAACGAAGACGGGATGTAGCTTTTAATTCACCCCTTTTTGGATCAATAAAATCTTGATTTGGTTTTACTTTTATGGGTGGATTATTTGGTTGTAGTTGAAACTGCAATTTTAGGCCTGCGGTTACCTGTAAATTTGGGTACACGATCAAGTAACTACGAAACGTATTGATTGTAGCATGAGTATGGAGCATAATAAATATCTAGTTTCCAGTAATAACTGCTGTTTTACAGTGAGTTGTAGTGCATTTCATGTGAGATTTCTCCACATGGTAAGTACTTTGTGATAGCTTCTTCTTTTCTTATTTAAGATCGACGAGTCAGCCGATAGTACTTTTTTTGATTTCATCATCTTATGATGAACATCGTTCTAATTCGGTGAAGTTTCACTGAGTTAGTTTGGTTAACTCAAGCATAACATTCAAGGCTTTTTGTACCTGTTAAATATAACAAAAATGGCTTGAAAACAGTGATCTTGCCACAATCATATCCCATTATTAAATTATCTTATCATGATATTCTTATTAAATTATATTACACAAACAATCAATAATTAAATACACTAATTACAAAAATTAACAATTATTAACATTACTCAAAATCCTTAACCTATACCTCCTCCAATATAAACACAAAATCAACATTAAAACCCAAATCTACAAATATCCAAATAAAAAATAATAAACCTATACATCCAAACATTACAACATACTTATATATCGCACTAACGTATAAAAGACCATTAATTGAATGGAAAAATGGCATCCAAATATAGTATGCTTATAATCAAATCAAGTTGCTCATTGAGATGAATCCAATAAGTCTAAGATCACTTAATTCTGATATTGTTAAGAAAATAATAGCTCAATGAATATTCTATAATCGAGGTAGTCAATATTGGTCATCCAATGAATAACTCCAAATTTTCTCTAAATATTCTTCATATTTACAGAGCAAGTTTCTCTCAAAATTCATAAATAAGCCCTTACTCCCTACATGAGGGGACCTTTTGCCAAAGATTTGAGAGAGCTTTTAGCTTCGAGTACCCTAGTAGGTTATTGCCACCATACTTATGACCCCGAGCTCCTGCTGATAACGGTCTTACTGTCACCAAACTATGATCCTTCCAATAATCATTGCTCTACCATGGTCATTTAGACTATATGTACTTCATTTTAACTTTAACCAATCCCTAATACTATTGTATTTCATCCTCCCCAAGTTAAGGGATCATAGTCAATGGGCGATGGAGGTTGGAAAGATCATAATCAAGTAATGATAGTCAGAGGGATTATAGACGAAGGGAGATAGAGGTTGAAGGGGTTGTAATCGAGTAATGGTAGCCGGTGGGATCATAGTTGGTGGGAAAAGCAGGTTATAAGGACCGTATTTAAGAGATGGTGGTCAAAGGGATTTTGGTTGATGGGTGATGGAAGTAGAAAAAGGACCATAACCAGGAGATAATAGTTTGAAGGAGTATATTCGACAAACAATGATGCTTAGGTCGTGATCTGATGGTGGTGATTGGATTGAGATCTGATGGTAATGGTCTGGTAGGATTTGATGGAACTTTAGTTGGGCGAGGGTAGTCAAGCTTTAGGATTCTTTGAACTTCAGAGCACTCTTAAATCTCTAGATTATACTTCAAGTCTCATAAAGGTATCCCTTTTTTATGTGAGAAGAGTGGGTTTAATTATAGATTCCAATCATGTAATATCCCATAAATATGGAGAAGATCCGGGGAAAATTTGGAGTGTTCCATCAGATAACCCATAATGATTCCCATAATCATGGAGTGCTTGTAAACCATTTAAGTGACATAATGATGTAAAAACCAAGCGATCTTGTACTCATTGGATTCTTCTCATGGAGCCACTCAATTCAACAATAAGCATTTTATATTTGGATATGATTTGGTCTTCTAATTGCCTTTTTCTAGCTTTCAAATAAGTTTTGGCAGTTTGATTTTAGCCTAGCAATTTGTGCTCTTATTGGACCGAATTTAATTTTTTTGGGTTCGTCTCCTTGAGATCATACTATATCAACGCAATTTTTACGATGTATTAGTTGGCTCCCTATTTTTGTATGTTAAAGCTCATAAATGGAATTATGCATTTAAGTCTTTTAAAAAGCTATAAAGCCAAGTTATAATTTTATAAAATTAAGAGATGCAAACGTTTTCTGAATGTCAATTTGGACCTCCCCTATGGTTGTGAACCAAATAAAATGTCCTTATTCATAAATTTAGCATTTCCCAAAGTCTGAGTATCAATTGGAGTAATAAATTATGAAAGATTCTATTGTAAAATATTTTTAAATTTCTTTAGAGTGACAGTAAAGACTCTGTCAAGCTCAACAGTATAAGAATCTACTTGAGTATATTGAAAAATCTACGGGCTATGCCGCAAAAATCCCTCAAAATAAAGCACCTAATCTTTAGGCGTAAAATTTTTTATTATTTTTAATTCTTTTTGTTTATTATTATTAATTTTTTAAAAATAGCAAAAAGTAATTTTAACCTTAAAATTTTTCAAAATTTTTAGCAAAAATCATAAAAAATTTATAGAAATCTTTTTAAAGTCTTCCATCCATAAACCTATAATTACCTTCTTGGGGTCGTTGAAAGGGCAGAGACTGTTGTGGCAGTCAAACTTATCTCCAATAATTTGAGGGAAAGTAGATTGGTAAAACTGGAGACTATAATGGTGATCAAAGCCTGGTTATCTTTTATCGGCCTATGTTTTCTTCCAAAAATTGGGAGAATAAAGGATTGGTAAAATTGGAGACCATTAATGGACAATAAAGCCAGGTTATCTCATGGTAGTCCAATTTTTTTTTTTTTTTTTCAAAATTTGTGGAAAATGGATTAGTAAAATTAGAGGCCATTGACAGTGATCAAAAACTCGATTATCTTGTGCTAGTCCAAGCTTACTAACCAAAAAAAAAAATTATTCTCTAGTAATGGTTTGATTTTTCTCTAACAAATTGGGTGAATAGTGAATTGGTAGAATTAGAAATCATCGGTGGCAATTAAAGCCCAGTTCTTTAGTGTCGGTCCATGCTTCCCCCTATACATTAAGTAAAAGATGGATTTGTAGAATTGGTGATTATAGAAAATTAATGCCCGATTATCTTGTGTCAATCTAATTATTTTCTTACAAAATAGGAGAACAATGAATAGGTAGAAATTGGATGTTACAGTCTATGACCCCTAGTTTGAGCTTTTCATCATGATAAATAATGTTGTCTTAACATCTATTCATTGAATATCATTTGATTTCTTATATTGTCTGTGAGTACTAACATTTCAGGAAGATCACAAGTTACTCAGGATAACAGGAAGATTCAAGACTGGGTAGAATAGGAGTGTGAGTCTGAAATAATGTAATTTTCTATTTATTTTAGTTTTTTCTTTGCTTGAGTCTGGTCACAAACTGTATGTAAGTCTGAGCAACCACACACACACACAGGGGAGAGGGTTTTAAAAGAAAAATGAAGTTTTTTTCTCTATTGATCGTACTGTACTGTACAATCTGATATATTTAAAACATATTCCTGTGAAACGATCGTAATGTACTATTTATGTCATATTATACGATTTGTTACTAGTCCAAAACCCTAGCCGCCGAATTGGTTTAAGTAAGGTTTATCAACCGTTCGTACTGTACGATTTATTTCGAATACATACTTAAAATAACTCGTGATTAGTGGAATAAATCAAGACTTAATCGCTTATTGGTCATTATACTGTACGAACTTGTTCATACTCTACGATGAACAGAGATGAGTTTTGACATCCTAGATATTGTCCTGGACAATCTCTTGTTTTTGAGTCATCGTACGGTATGATATATATCGTACCATACAATGAACAAAGGCCGATTTGGTATCATCCCAGATATTTGCCTGGATGATCCATTGATTTGTTCTAATCATATGGTTCAATGTGGATCGTATCCTACGATGTACAAAGATGAGTTTTGATCATCCCGGCTATCATCCTGTGTGAAAAGAAGAGTGGAGGTTTATACGGTACGATATTTTATCATATTGTATGATATATTTTGAACTGTTCGTAAACCTTCATACCAGGATGAAGATTAATATACCTATCATACTGTATGATATGAAATCAAACTGTACGATTGTAACAGCTACTTTAAAAAAATTTAGGGATTTTAGAGCCCGTTTTAGGTGTCAAAATTGTTATGTTTTTGGGAGTGTGACAGAGAGAGGAGAACGTGATTAGAGAGGGAATCCTTGGGAGAGGGATAGCTTGGTGAGGGAGAAGAAGTCTGAGGGAGATCACACGGTTGCTCCATTCTTGCTGCATCTTGCTCCTCTTGTGGCCCGAGAAGAACTTGTGGAAGGCTCTCTGAGGGGAGACCCTTCTACATCCGTGACCTCGAAGGTACTTTGGCTTCTCCAGGAGGGAGAAAAATGAGAAGGCACGCTGTAGTCGCCAAGAGGGTGAGAAGAGCGCTTAGCACTCCACCACGCCGGGTTGGTGAAAGTGAGTCTTGTAAGGGCTTCTCTGACTTGCTGAGAGGGAAAAAAGGAGAGCTATAGTTTTGTAGTGAAATTCTCGAAGTGGAGGACTCCAGGGAGTGGACGTAGGTCATGGTTTGACCGAACCACTATAAAAATTTGGTGTGCTTTTTCCTTATCACTTTTTATTTTTGCTTGCACTTTATTTTCCTTTTATTTGCTTTGTGATATTTGTGAGAGAAAAAGAATTTCAATTTTGTATGTTGAGTTCAATCAATTGCTTTTGTATTAGTTAAAGTTTTCTTGTTAAAAGTTTAAAAACACAAAAATATTAGAACGCTTGCTTAGGATTTTAAATTATTGCAACAAATTTTCACAATTCACCCCCCTCTTATCAATCTAGTAATTTCAATTGGTATTAGAGCCTGTCTTCAAAAATATTGTTTTAGAAAATTTTGAAAAAAGATCATGTCGCATTTTGGTAATCGTAATACTGCGGAGGGTTATTGAATAACCTGTCCACCTCTTTTTGACAATATCCCATTTGATTTCTGGAAAATTAGAATGTCTACTTTTTTACAGTCTATTGATTACAGCATGCGGATGTTAGTCAATGATGGTTACGTTGCACCTTTTAAAATTGTGAATGGAGTGAAAACTCAAATGCCTTTTAATAAATGAAGCAATGAAGATAGCGAATTAGCTCAATTAAATGCGAAGTGCTTAAATTGCTTTTTCTGTGCATTAAAGTTTGAGGATTATATGAGAGTTCCTACTTGTGATACTAGTAAGGAGATTTTGGATAGACTGTGCATCACGTACGAATGAACTAGTAAAGTTAAACAGTCTAGGCCTAACATTCTGTTGCTTGATTATGAACTCTTATGTATGAAACCTAGCGAAATAATATCTGACATGTACACTAGGTTCACCCAAATTGTGATATCCTTGCATGCATTAGGTAGAGAAATTTCAAATTCTGATAAGGTTAATAAGATTTTTAGATGCTTACCTAGTTCCTATGATGCTAAAATTACTGTCATCATTGGATCTAAGATCTTAACGTGTATTCTATTGATAATCTACTTGGTTCACTCATTGCATACGAGCAAGGAGTGAGTCAAAGGCAAAGTGATGTAGGTGAAAAGAAGAAGGAGCAAACGGTGGCATTAAAAGCAAACAATTCAGAAAGTGACAACTCTATAGGGGAGGAAGAAGATGATATAACCTTGATTACCTGACAGTTCAAAAAATTCTTAAAGAGAAAAAAGAATGCGTTATCAGAATGCCTAGAATAAAGGTAAAAGCTAAATGTTTAATAAAGTTTCATCTGATACAATCTATTTTGAGTGCAGGAAGCCAGGTCACCTTTGAGCTGATTGCCCCAACCTAAAGAGCCAACCTGCTAAGGAAAAAGTGAAGACAAAGCCAAGTATAAGAAAGGAAAGATGAATACACAAAAAGCTTTCTGTGCCGACTATGTCTCAGAATCGTCAAAAGAAGAAGTAGAGGAGGAGGTAATAAATTTGTGTCTAATGGCTAACGATAATCTTGATCAATCAGATCAAGATGAGATATGTCAATTGTCAAATGAAGATTTATTTCTTTTTTCTGAAAAAAAAAATTTATGACTCATATAGGAAATTGAAAAAGATGCATGCTAGTCTTAATATTGATTTTAGTACTTTACAAACTGAGCATGCTACTTAGTTAAAGAAAATTCTGATTTAGATAGAGAACACATGTCCTTGCTTGATGAGTATGATGGATTAAATAAGAAGCATACTGAACTAACAAAAGCACATGAATCCTTGAAATCCATGTATGTTGAACTAGAAGAGGCTTTTGATAGATTAGACAAACTTGTATTAGAAGTAGATCATAATGAACATTTGTTAAAAATAGAAGATCATGGATTGACATATCAAAAAAAAATACTTTTAAAGAAAAAATCAAAGAATTAGAAAAAGAAAATGCATCACTCACATTAGCCCAGTCTAACAAACCCCCAACACAACATGCATCACACAACTTTAGGAAGAGGCATCACCACCCACATAGGTTAGTGAACCCCATTTCCCAGTGTTAGGTGCTTCTCTTGTGGCATGCTAGGTCATATAGCCCACACATGCATAATAAACCGTAGGACACCCCTAGTTTGGAGACCAAAATTTCATCCATCACAACATAGCATGCATACATCTCATTCATGCAAGCATAAGGAGGAACCCAAACTCACTTGGGTTCCCAAATCTAACCCTTGAATGAAATTATAGGGATGCTCTCATAAAAGACCTAGTGAGAGCATGTGGTACCTGGATAGTGGCTGCTCGCGACACATGATTGGATATATGAAGACTTTCATTCTACTGGAGACCAGAACTGGAGGCAAAGTAACATTGGGAGGCAACACTACCATGAAAGTGATAAGCTCGGGTATTATTGGTAATGCTAAGAGTTTTTTAATTGAAAATGTTTTATTAGTTGATGGTTTGAAGCATAACTTACTTAGCATTAGTCAATTATGTGATAAAGGTTTTGACATTAAATTTATATCTGACAAATGCCTAATTAGTTTAAATGACAAACTTATTTTAGAAGAAAAATGAATGAACAATATTTACATGTTAGATCTTGATTGCATTAATAGTTTAAATTCTTTTTACTTAAAAATAATAGTAGATGACTCGTGGCTATGGCATAGGAGACTATGCCATGCTAGTATGAAAACACTTAAAAATATTACTTAAAAAAATCTAGTTAGAGGCGTACCTAAGTTAGACTTTACTAAGGATCACTTATGTGATGCTTTCCAACTAAAAAATAAGTCAAATCATCTTTTCATTCAATTAAAGATGTGATCACCTCTAGGCCATTAGAAATTCTACACATGGACTTATTTGGACCCGTTAGCACAGCCAGACTAGGAGGGAAAAACTATGGATTTGTGATTGTAGATGACTTCACTAGATTCACCTAATTAAGATTCCTAACACATAAAAATGAGTTGTTTAAGGATATTGATGTATTCTCCATATGGATTCAACAAAAATTAGGTTGTGAAATCTCAATAATCCATAGCGATCATGGAGGAGAGTTTCAAAATGAAAGATTTGAATCATTTTGTCAAGAGATAGGAATAGAACATAGTTTCTTAGCCCCTAGAACACCTCAACAAAATGGTATAACATAAAGGATGAATAGAACCTTGGTAGAAGCCGCTAGGGAAATATTAGCGAAGTACACCCTTCCTTGATACTTTTGGGTAGAAGAAATCAACACAGTGTGTTATGTTTTAAATAGGCTAAACATTAGATTTAAGCTAAATAAAACTCCTTATGAACTCCTTAAGGGTAGGACACCGAATCTTTCACACTTACATGTCTTTGGGTACAAGTGCTTCATACTGATTAATGGCAAACTTCCCTTAAGAAAATTTGATCCCAAGTTTGATGATGGTGCCTTCTTAGGTTATTCATCTGTAGGTAAGGCCTACATAATCTTTAATAAGAGAATCCTAGTAGTAGAAGAGTCCACCCATATAGTATTTGATGAATCGGATAAACCCTCTGAATATAAAATTGAAGATGATGAAATAGATGCAATTTAAGGAGTAGAGACTATGACCTTAGGAGAAAGGGTAGTTCCTCAGGAAGATTTTCCTAGAGAATGGAGATATTTTTCTAGTCATCCTAAAGAGTTAATTTTAGGAGACTCTTCAGAAGGTGTAAGAACTAGGCATGGACTTAGGAAAGAGGTTAGTCATTCAGTATTCATCTCTATGATAGAACCTACAAGTATAGATCAAGCCTTAAGAGAAGAATTCTAGATTCTAGCAATGTAAGAAGAGCTGAACCAATTCACACGGGAATGATGTTTGGGAGTTAGTTAAGATACCTAAAGAATAAAGTGTTGTTGGAACAAAATGGGTCATCAAAAATAAGGTGAATGATTTAGGAACAATAATAAAAAAAATAAAGTCAGATTAGTAGCTAAGGAGTACAACCAAATTGAGGGAATAGGCTTTGAAGAAACCTTTGCCCCTGTTGCTAGACTAGAAGCCATAAGAGTGTTCTTAGCTTTTTCTTGCTTCAAGAACTTCAAACTATATCAAATGATTATAAAGAGTGCTTTTTTTAATGTTGTAATTAAGGAAGATGTCTATGTTGAGCAACCCCCAGAATTTGAAATTTCACATTTTCCAAACTATGTATTCAAATTAAAAAAGTCACTTTATGGATTAAAGCAAGCACATAGAGCCTAGTATGTAAGACTTAGCTTATTCCTATTGGATAGAGGATTTAAAAAGGATAGTATGGATACTACACTCTTTTTATAAAAGATCAAAAATAAAATTCTCATTATTCAAATCTATGTGGATGATATCTTGTTTGGATCTTCAGATAAAAATTTGTGTGATGAATTCTAAAAAATAATGAGTAATGAGATTGAAATGAGCATGACGGGAGAACTTAACTATTTTCTTAGCTTTAGTGTGAAACAAATAGATAATGGAACATTCCTTATCCAAACAAAATATATTAAGGATGTTCTGAAAAAATTTGAAATTGATAGTCCTAAGCCCATGAACACTCCAATGAGCTCAACAATTCAATTAGACAAAGATTCTAATGGAAAATCAGTAGATCAGAAAAAATATAGAGGAATGATTGGATCCCTTCTCTACCTGACTACCATTAGACCGGACATAATATTTAGTGTGTGCCTCTGTGCCCATTTTCAAGCTGATCGTGAAGAGTCTCACTTAACGGCGGTCAAGAGAATTCTTAGATATCTACTATGCACCCCGAACTTAAGAATTTGGTATCCTAGGCACAACACTTCCTTTGAAATCTTAGGGTACTCAGATTCTAATTTTATAGGATGTATGATAGATAGAAAAAATACCTCTGCTACCTGCCAAATCATAGGAAAATCATTAGTTTCTTCGTCCAGTAGGAAGCAAAACTCAGTAGCCCTTTCCACAGTCGAGATAGAATATATTGCAGTAGGAAGTTGTGTATCACAAGTACTATGGTTAAAACAACAAATTCTTGATCTTAGCCTACATGTAGGAACCATCTCAATCATGTCTGACAACACAAGTGCAATTTTCATCTCTAAGAACCCAATTCAACACTCTCGAATGAAACACATAGACATTAGACACCATTTCATAAGAGATCATGTTGCTAAGGGAGATATATAATTGCATCACATCGCTACAGGAGATCAATTGGCTGACATATTCAAAAAACCACTAGCATTTGACACCTTTAACACCTTGAGGACTAGACTAGGTGTCATAGACATTAATGCATAAAAAAAAACAACAACAAAAAAACTAAAAAAACTAAAAAAAAAAAAAACAAAAACAAAAAAAAAAATCTTTTCTACTAAGGCTGTTCCTGATCATCACACACTCACTACACAAAACCACCAAATTTGACATTTTATTATCGTACTATACGATCTACTATCGTACTGTACGATATATCTAAATCTACACAATAACAACCCATATGAAAATTTTGCCTATGTTGATCATATTATATGATACAACTGGCAGTCATTCAATCCATCTTGTACGACATTTTTTTATCATCGTGCAGTATGATACCTGGTATTTGTACTGTATGATCCACATCAGCAAACAGATTGGGATGAATTAAGTCTGTTTGGTACGATATTATTGTTGTTCATACTGTAAGATACCTCCACTTCTACTATACGATCCACCTCAACAAAAATGAATGAGAAAGACCTAAAGATGTCTGGTACGATATAATTGTCGTTCGTACTATACTATACACCTGTTCGTACAATACAAAACTTTTTGTCAAGGGTCGTACCGATGACCCTCAGGACGATCGAAATCCTTCTGCTCGTACTTTACGATACTCATCATACTGTACGATTGGTCCACCTTTTCCCGAAATGACCCGTTAGAACAATTATTACCCATCGTATTGTACGATATCTGATCGTACTATATGATGTTGGAAAAATTCTATAAATTTGCTTCACTTGCAGCTCACTTCACTCACACTCACCTCCTCACCTTTCACTCAGCCTCAACACGATGTCGAGCTCTAGCAAGCGCGATCGCCTCTTTGTGGGAAGACCCTCTTCCTCTCGCTGTCATAATGCTAAGTTCTTGAGTGCTAAAAATGAGGATACGTGCCACAAGTATAAAGCCTGTAAGATTACACTATCCAAAATGCTCAATCAGGCTGCTCTGAATTTCTAGGTACTGAACCTCTTTGCTTCCACCACTTTCCAGTTCCTTCTCATACTGGCTTTCCCCTACAACTCTGAATTGCTATTGGAATTTCTAGCTAACCTTACCTACACCGTCGATAGCCTGACTCTCCACTTCTTTGTATGTCGCTAAAAATATAAAAATTACCAAAGCTGACATCGCCCAATACATTGGGCTATCCTCTGAAGGGCCTAAAGTATATTCCTTTCTCATGAATGACTTTGACTAGAGTGATGCCAATCGTGTCCTTAGAAATGAAGCCTTCTATCAACACTTTCCTTTCATCCAAAGCCTCAATCAAAATGCCAGAATAATTTAACATGTACTTAGAACTTCTATAGTACCCAAAGCTGGCGATCGAATTTGCATGACCCCTAATTTATTTGTCATTACCATCTTATCATGTCAAACACCAAATTCAATGAGGCAGACTTGATAATCAACTACATTCGAAATATGACCATAATTCGCCTCCGTACCACTCAAAGAAAACAAAACATAGCCCTTGGCCACATTATCGGGTACATTCTTCAAAATAAATATCAGTTAACCTATGCCGATGAACCCGATAACATCCATATTTTCTATACGGATGCTTCCTTCCATATCTTGTTTCATCGGGGGCCAGAGCCGGATGAATCTGACTTTGATGAAGAAAAAGGAGAAGCTGTCCCAGTAGCAGCTCCTACTTAACCACGATGGCACGCAGCACCCCCGCGCACCTGCACCAAACCTACCCTCACGATGACTTGGTCGAATTCTTTGATCAACTTCAAACTCATCTTGACACACATATACAAGAACAACATCTACAACACAATGACGACAAGCAGTGGTTTCGGGAATGCTTCACCGTGATTGATCACCGATTTGACACAATCCTTTAATATTTCCAACCACACCCACCTCCACCTCCAACAGATTAGGATCCTTCCCTTTGAAGTGTATCTGTGTTGTATTTTTTTTTTTTCTTAGTGTTGTTTGCTCCTCTTTTTGGTGTAATCAAAAGGGGGAGAAGTTTGTTGTAGTTGTCTCATGCTTATATTTCCTTATGGTTCAATACAATGCATTTCTTTTTTTCATTTCATATTGCATTTATTTTCCTTATGTTTACATAAAAAAAAAATAAAACATGACATTCAAACTTGCCTATAACAAATATTATTTGACATCATCAAAAAGGGGGAGATTATTGTAATCCATGACCCCTAGTTTGAGCTTTTGATGATTACAAATAATGTCGTTTTAACATCTATTCATTGAATATCATTTGATTTCTGTTATTATCTGTGAGTACTAATATTTCAAGAAGATCATAAGTTACTCATGACAACAGGAAGACTCAAGACTGGGTAGAATAAGAGTGTGAGTCTGAAATAACGTAATTTTCTATTTATTTTAGTTTTTTCTTTGCTTGAGTCTGGCCAAAAACTGTATGTAAGCCTGAGAAACCACACACAAACACACACAGGGGAGAGGGTTTTAAAAGAAAATTGAAGTTTTTTTCTCTATTGATTGTACTGTATGAATTTATATCATACTATATGATCTAATCTGTTTAAAACATATTCCTGTGAACAGATCGTACTGTACGATTTATGTCGTACTGTAAGATGTGTTACTAATCCAAAACCTTAGCCACTAGATTTTTTTAAGTAAGGTTTATCAGCGGTTCGTACTGTACGACATAATTCTTACTTTATTATTTATTTCAAATACTTACTTAATATAACTTGTGACTAATGGAATAAATCAAGGCTTAATCGCTGATCGGTCATCGTATTGTACAAATGTGTTCGTACTAAACGATGAACAGAGATGAGTTTTGATCATCCCGAACATCGTCCTGGATGATCTCTTATTTTTTACTCATCGTACGGTACGATATATATCGTACCATACGATGAACAAAGGTTGATTTGGTATCGTCCCGGAGATCGGTCTGGACGATCCATTAATTTGTTCTAACATACGGTACGATGTGGATCGTATCCTACTATGTACAGAGATAAATTTTTATCATCCCGGCTATCGTCATGTACGAATAGAAGAGTGGAAGTTCATACGGTACGATATTTTATTGTACTATATGATATGTTTTGAACTGTTTGTAAACCTTTGTAACAAGATGAAGATGTTTATACCAATAATACTGTACGAAATGAAATCATACTATACGATGGTAACGTCAACTTTGAAAAAATTTAGGGATTTTTTAGCCTGTTTTAAGTGTTAAAATTGTTATGTTTTTGGGAGTGTGACAGAGAGAGGAGAACGTGAATAGAGAGGGAATCCTTGTGAGAGAGAGAGATCTTGAGAAGTTTTTAGGGTTTGAGAGAGGAAGGAGAGGGTGAGCTTAGTGGGGGAGAAGAATTGTGAGGGAGATCACACGATTGCTTCATTCTTGCTGCATCTTGCTTCTCTTGTGGCCCGAGAAGAACTTATGATAGGCTCTCTGAGGGAGAGACTCTTCTACATCCGTGACCTCGAAGGTACTCTGCCTTCTCCAGGAGGGAGAAAAATGAAAAGGTACGCTACATCGCTAGGAGGGTGAGAAGAGCGCTTGGCACTCCGCCACGCCGGATTGGTGAAAGTGAGTCTTATAAGGGCTTCTCCGCCTTACCGAGGGGCAAAAGGAGAGCTATAGTTTTTTAGTGAAATTCTAGGAGTAGAGGACTCTGGGAGTGGACATAGGTCATGGTTTGACCGAACCACTATAAAAATCCATTGTACTTTTTCCTTATCGCTTTTTATTTTTGCTTGCACTTTATTTTCCTTATATTTACTTGGTGATAATTGTGAGAGAAAAAAAATCTGTTTTTCATGTTGAGTTCAATCAATTGCTTTCATATTAATTAAAATTTTCTTGTTAAAGATTTAAAAACACAAAAATATTAGAACTCTTGCTTAGGATTTTAAATTATTGCAACAAATTTTCACAATTCACCTCCCTCTTGTCAATCTAGTAATTTCATTGGAGACCATTATTGTTGATCAAATCATAGTTCTCTAAAGTGAGATCTTATTTTGCACCATAATAGAAGTGAAGACTATTCTGTGCGTATAAGGCTAAAGATTGTCGAGCTTCGGTAAAATCCTAGTCCTATTGCACAAGCACCCTTGGGCATGTGTTTATGATAACATTTAGAGGGTGTACTGCTACTGGTAGTAGAGCAAGGGGGTTATGATGGTTGTTAGAAGGTGAATGGTTAACAATGGTGGTTGAGAGGCAAAGGGCCAGTAGTGGTAGCCATGTGAATGGCCAATGATGGAGATGGTTGAGCTATATTTAATTAAAGGTAGTAAGTGTCCGTACTTATGGGGATAGACTATAAATGACTCGATAGAAGTGTTCTGGTGGCATGCTCACAATAGTAGTCTAGCAACACACAAATGGTGCCAACTTAATGGAGGTCCTTTGGTGTGAGGCTCCCATCTTTCATTGAAGATGGGTTAAAATAGATGCCTCAAAGTTTTGTGTAGAAGAGGTTGATGGATTTTTCCAATGATGTTTGAACTTTTTTGAGATTATTCATGAGGGCATTGCTTGATGATGTTAACCTATATGAAAGATATTGGAAAAATTCACTAAGGTTATTTGACTTATCCAAAGTTATTAGTCAGAGCATTGCTCGATGATATTAACCTATATGGTAGTGGTCGGGAGAAATCTAACAAGGTTGTTTGACCTATCCAAGGTTATATATTTGAGTATTGCATGATAATGTTAAACTATGTGGAAGAGATCAAATTGAATCTCACTAGGATTAATTATACCTTGGTTGGGAGGGGATGAACGTTATTTATATCCCAAATCAAATGCAATGATTGGTTTTTCTTTAGCCTGTTTTTATCATTTTGAAGTTAATATTCTAACCTTGCCTACAATTAACATTTGAATATTATAGTTATGAATTGAAAATTTAATAGGATTTTAATTTTAAAAATGAAAAATATAATATTTATTATTTAAGATATTTTTAATTTTAATAATTTTGAATTATCTAGTGCTTTGACCATAACACCTTGTTAGATATACAATAATAAAGAGAAAATTTTCTTTGTCGCTAATGTAAATATATGAGTTGTTTTCACTGACATATAAAGATTATGTCTTCTTGATAAATTTCTTCAATTATTATGCAATTAAATATATCATGGCTTGTAAGATTGAAGCCTTCTTAAAAATAATTTCATTTAATGATTTCGTGGGTTCAAAAATAATGTATATTGAAGGCAATGTTTCTCAATTATTTTCATTCTGGTCATGTGTATGACATTTTCAAGTATCTCCCATAAACTTCATATGTATATAAGCTTAGATACTTAAGTATATCAAATGTTCATATACATTCATTTATGATTTTGTGAGGAATCATAAGAAAGGTGTAGAGTAATGTCTTTGTTGCTAATAAAATTTCTAGTGTTTGTAATTCTTGATTTTAAAATGAATTCGATATAAATTTGAAAGGCCATATACAAAATTTCAAACATTGTATTCCCTATGTTTTTAATTTCCACCATTTATAAAGAAGATATTGCAAAATGGAATATTATACTCAATTTTGTGCACTTTTTTAAAGGTGAATAATTTAAATTGGTGTTTATAATTATATGTGTATAATCATTCTCAAATATTATTATGAATTTTATATGTGCATGCATTTGTGAATTACAATACATTGAATTTTGACACATTTTTCTCTCTTCGCATTATTTACGAGGGAACGATGGAGCTTCAATTGTCCAAATTTCTTCTAAATGGTGGTGATATGGCCATTAACACTGTTTACTTGCTCTGATGAGGTGTGCACTCTCAAACATAGAAGGCCCAAGGTCCCATAAGCCAAAGTTTAAGTGTGCTTCTCTATCCTTAGGTCCATGTAGTAACCCATGCATCTAATTTATATTTATTTTTCTACTAACCCAAAACCCGTCAATGTGATTTGTTCACATTCATGTGTATGTACAAGGGTTAGAAATATTGATTAAATCACATATCAACTTTAGTGTCACTTAAGGATAATAATTTATGATAAGTGTTAGAGAACTTAGGCGAAATTTTGAATTCATACATACATCCTTTACGGACAAAAAAATCAAACATAGAAAACGTAGTGACACTATACCATATATCTAATATACATTATAGATTTGAAATCAATCAATCTCAAACAACAATCAAATAATCATTACCCTTTCTTTAAAGTTTTGAGAGCTTCAATAATTAATAATAATTAAAATAAAATACATGAATATATAAAACGTTTTTTAATAAACCCCAACAATAAATACAATCATTGAAAGATAATTTCAAACCCAAATTTTACTAATTCTTAATTAATGCTTTAATTACTACTTGATTGAATTTTAATTAAATGAATTCATTATAAAATAAAACAAAATGCAAATACAAAAAAATAAATTCAAAAGAAAATAAAAATGAAGATCAGGAAATTCTAATATCGACTTATTAATAAAATATTTCAATAATAATTTAATTTTAATTTATTAAATAATTAGATTTATCTATAATTAATTAAAGTTAGTAAAAATAATTCAAAATTTACATTAAAAAAATTGAATAAAATTAAGTAAAATGTAGAGATTATTAATTCAAGATTGAATGAAATTTTTGAATAAAATTTAATTAATAATCAAATAATAAATAATTTAAATTAAACTAAAATTTGGGAATTAATGAAAAATTCTAAATAATTCAATAAGAATCTAAAATTTAATAATTGACCCAAATCATAATTAATTATTAATGCAACCATTAAAATCAATACTAATATTATCTAACTAAAAGTTTTTAACCCTTTAACCTTTAGCCAATTAAATTAACTCGATTAATATTGATTATTACTCAATAACTCAGGCCTATGATGCTATTAACTTAGCCCCAAGGAAATTGAAATAAACTTAACGACCCTGACGTAAATAATGGTAGTAATCATTTAACGCTTAAAATATATCTTAAAATCAACTTCAAAGAAATAATACTTAAACTCAAATTAAATTTTCTTTAAGCCTTCAACAAACACTAACATTATAGAATATTAACAAATTTCCCAACATAGTACACTACAGGAAAATTAGGAATAGTATGGCGGTTTTTCCGGCAACTATTATTATATTTCAGGCTTTTTCATAAAATACTCATGATTTTCTCATGGTTAGTAAAACACCGGTATAAACTGCATAGGAAATGATTTCGGTGGTTAGTTTATGGGGCTCACCTTATCGGCAGCTCTCCAGATTTAACTGTTGGGATGTACTCCAAATACTTAAAGAATGTAAAAGTTTGGGGCATTTAAGAAGAGGAAGGCCAAGGGGAAGCATTCTACTTAAAGAGAGGGATGAATTAGTGTGTATTTAAAAATTATAATAATTTAACAATTTTTTAAATTCTAAAAATATAATAATAGTTTCTTTTATATCAAAGACCCTTTTTCAAAAATTATGCACCAAAAATTAAAAAATGAATTAAGTAAAAAAAGATCCAATGTCTCTTAGCAAGCTTAAGAAAAACTCAAATCTTTATTCCAACACATATAACCACACATGCAATAGTACAAAAAAAACAATAACAATAGACCTTCATCACACTTTTTATGTCTATCTATACCTTTCTTAACCTAAAAAATATCCAATGCATCTACTTCCTAATCGGGTCATCAGAGGGCCATAGTTTTATGTGACCAAATCATTTATGGAAACCCTTCTAAGTAATAGCATATGCATACATATCCTTAATGAATTGAATAAATGCATTATTAACCTCTTTCTTTCCTATAACTCTTCATTGCATTTCTCTTAAAACTTTATCATATGCTTTCTCTAAATCAATAAATATCATATGAAGATCCTCCTTATTCTCTCTATAATTCTCCATCAAGCATCTCAAAAAATGTATAGCTTCCATATTAGACCTACCGACATGAATCCAAATTAATTCAAGAGAGGTGTATCCATCTTTATTACTATTAAAATTACAATCAAAGTATTTGGTTTTAGATCTATGCAAAATGAAAACCTATAGAATCTAAGTTTGACCTCCATAATTCAAGTTTACCTAAAACTCCCTCTTTAGTCTTATCAACAAGAAGAATATATTAGGAAAAAGCATGCACTAGGGTATATCCTCTTGCAAATGTCTAGTGAGAACATCCATGACTAAAGCAAAAAAGATATGGACTTAAGGCTGATCGTTGATATAATCCTCTTGCAAATGTAATACAATCTATTGCAAATTTGAGAAAAAAAAATGCAAACCCAAATTTGGTTCGGAATGATGCCGATCAACAACTTTTGTAGGTAGATTGCGGACATGATCAGCTGTCCAAGTGGGGGGTGAGATCTTCGGCCAGAGAGAGGGTGTCGGTGGCAAAATTTCTACGCAAGCAATCGGACGCATGATCACGAGCGGCAGAGAGTGGGGTGAGCGAGCAAGCATTAGAGAGAAATAGATACAAAAAGAAATGAAGAGGAATGCTTGAGTTGGCCAATATTTGGGCCATTTCCGACTGTGTTCCAGTGATTTAGACTTTCAGAAAAAAATTACTTAAAATAGATGGCCAAAGCTGTCGGTATAGGCGCCGATAAAATAGAAAATTGGTGCCTTAGTCGGGGGTTATTCTACCTCCACTAATTCCGACGGTGTATTATTACAAACCATTGGATAAACTATCGGTTAGTACCGACGGTTAAACCATCAGTTTAATTGCTAGTAATGTCGGTGGCTATAGAACTGCCGGTAATGGCCACTGAAAATGCTTGAACTTTCTATAGTAATATATTCAATCCATATAGCCTGATACATACACTTTAGATGGTTTGTTAGGACAGCTAACTCTAGTTTTAGACTAGGCCAGTATTTAACTTCTCTACTATTGTGTATTGAGTTTTTCATGGTTTTCCATGTATGTTAATTAAAAATTAATTGATTGATTTGATTTTTTTTTATTTCTACAATTTGTGAATTGTGATATGATGAGTGTTATATTATCTTTAGGTCAGGAGTAATGTAGATGCTCACAGGATTTTTTTAAGGTGGTTATGCTCATGCAAGGCTAAGTCAAGGGGCAAAATTAAATGATTTAATTTTGACACATTTTTTACAGGTGCTAAAATTTGCTTTAAGTCCCCCCCCCCCCCCCCCCCCCCCCGCCTTGAAATTAAAAGAGAATAGCCATGCATGGCTGAGATTGAATATAATGCAAATATATAACTTCTTGGGATGTGGATTATTTTATTCAACTTCTCAGGATAACCATATAGGGTGTTTATAATATTTTTATATCTTTAAGATATAAGGAATTTGAACTTTGAATTATGATGTGAAAGTGGGTTTTGAGTTGGAATACACATCAAACTTTGATCGAAAGAGAAGAGAAATAACCCTTAGGGTTGAGTTTCTTTCCATTTGGATATTGAAGTGAGGATGACCTTAATATCACAAGAGAAAAGAACACACTCATTCAGAGAGGAGTTTTTTTCAATTGGATATCCAAACCTAAAGAATCCAAGGAGCTCACAGAAGGATAAAGAAGTGATGATAAAAAATATCCCACACAAAGTCACTTATGTAGTCCTAAGATTAGAATCTAAGTTGTTCAGCCTTCTTTTAAATTCTATAGACCTTAGGTTGTAATATTAAGTAGCACTTGTCACATGAACATTTTAATTTATTTAACTAATTAATTTTATTTATTAATTTTCATTGATTACGTAGTAGAAAATGCTTTCTTTTCTAAGGCTTCTTTCCTTGTATTGACCTTATTTTCACCTAAATATTGGGTCAAGGGGTTGACTTGATCAAATTGATCAGGCTAGGCTCCAAGACTCCTCCCATTGGGTCCAATGGGTCAAACAAGGTCTATTGAGCCTAGATCGAGGTCTTGGGTCAACCTGGTTGACTAGGTCTATTGAGGTTGACCAAACTAGCCTATATGGCCACTATATTGATTCAAATCCATTCCAAATATTTCCTTAGCTTAATCCCCCACTTGCTTGGGTCCAATTGACCAA
Source organism: Dendrobium officinale (assembly GCA_019514585.1). Lineage (NCBI taxonomy): Eukaryota > Viridiplantae > Streptophyta > Magnoliopsida > Asparagales > Orchidaceae > Dendrobium > Dendrobium officinale. The sequence goes on along the minus strand of CM033699.1, from coordinate 37,372,399 downwards.
GTTGACCAGGTCAACTCATGGCTTGGTCAACCCAAGCCTTATTTGGTCAAACATGACCTATTTAAGTCAAATTCTCCTTATTTAATGCATTTAAAATATTCTTAATCTACCCTTGGCCCTCATAATTTGTTGTAGATATGATTCCAACGATCACTCATGAGCATATGATTATAAATAGGGATTTCATGGTTCATTAGAAGGACTTTTTCCTTTGCTCTCACCCTAGTTTCTCCCAACCCATGTTTTGGTGTGTGTGAGGTCCCAGACCCTCTCTCCACCTTTCCCAAGCCAATTCCACCATCAAGAACTAACCGGTGGCAAGATCTTTGAAGAACTGAGCCTAGGATCCTTCTAAAGCATTTTATTCTCAATTTATACATTGAGAGCTTGAGGACCCTTCTTTGAGTTTAATTGTAAACAATCAACAAGTTTAAATGCACCTTAAGCAGGTTAAATTGTCTTTAAACCAAGAAGAAATCCCTAACCCTTATTTAGGACACCTAGAGCTAATTATCTATATATTAAGAGACAGTTAGGCCTTAAAAATCAATCCCCAAGAACCCTGTTCATGCATATAATCCATGTTTAAAATTTCAAGTAATTTGATTGAGTCATTTACAAGAATGAAGTGATTTTATGTTTTAGAGTTTCATGTTAACGTTGCGTTGAACTATGAAAGATTTGGACCATTGATCTCTGGATTAATGGGACAAATCTTATTGAATCGCAGTTGAGCTAAAGTTGTAGAATGTATCTGATGGTCAGATCCCACATCCGACGTAATCAGAAATCATCCGTCTCAAACCACGTGAGATCAGACGGCTCCCTACAGCCCTCACGTGGTTAAGTTGTAAAATGCTACGAGCAATCATCCTGTAATCATGCGACAATGATTACATGTCGACACAATCAATATCCATGATTGCAATCCACCTTTACAGCTTGGGGGACGAATCGGAAGCTACCACATGTCTAATTGCCACCTCCACTGTTTTACTTATATTTAATATATTTTTAAATGCTTTTTAAGTTAAGCATACATTAAAATTTATTTTAAAATCCAAACAATATATTTAGTATATCTAATTTTTTAGAAAATTATGCAATTCAATTTAAAAATAAAATTAGCTTTAAATATTAAGTATATTTTAAATTATTTTAATTAATAACTATTTGTATTTTAAATTAATATTCAATTATAAATGATTAAAGTATTTTTTAAAATTTAAAATCCAACTTTAAAAAATATTTTTAATTTTAGAGAGATACTTCATATATTTTAATTTAATATTTATTATTTTGGATAATTATTATATAATTAATATTTAACTATGATTTATTAATAATATTTATTTTTTAAATAATAAAAAATATTTATTTTTAAAATAAGAAGATGATTTTAATTAATTAAATTTAAATTAAATATACTATAAGAAGTATTTTCTATTTTAATTAATTTTTAAATAATTAAATATTAAAATCTTAATTAATGATTAATTAAAATAAAATTTAAATATTTTCTTAAATTCTATAAAAATTATTTTCTTAAATTAAATGTCAAAGAACTTTTAATTTAATTTAATTTTATTTTATTTTATTTAATAATTATTTATAATTATTAATTATTTTAAATTATTTTAAATGCCTTATATTTACTTTGAGTTATAAATATTCATAATAAATTAAATTTAAATCATAAAAATACATATAATACCTTAAAATATTTAAAGAACTAAGAATTTTTATTTAAAATTATTTTTTGATATTAAAATTTAATATTTATTTATTATCTAATTACTTAAATGCTTAATTATTATTTAATTAAATAGGATATGAAATATTTTAAAATTAAAAAATTATTTTGAAATAATTTTCAAAATCCCCTTAAATGGCTAGTGGATCTTGCAAAAAAATAATTTTTAATTATATTTAATTATCTTATTCTTTAATTCATATACTTATAGATTATTATATGTGTATTTTAAAAAATAATATATATATATATATATATATATATATATATATATAATTTTGAGGGATCTTCTTTTGAAATTTCAAACATAGGTTGTGCATATGAATAGAATTCATGGGAAAGGATTAGTGAGTGATTGGACTCCAATGATTCACTAATTACATCACTAATTTTGTTTACTTATTATTTAGTCTTCTTTTGTATGTATAGGATGGACGAGCACTTAGTCTAGTCTATTCTAGTTCTGAGGACATTGTGTGTTATGATTTGTTATACTTTCCCTTTATGTGACACCAAGGGCTAGCCACTAACACTTGATTTAAAACCCAAAAAAAATACATTTAATATATCAATTTTCCAAAAAAATATTCACTTTAATTTAAAAAAAAATTAGCTTAAAATATTAAGTATATTTTAAATTATTTTAATTATTAAATTTTTGTATTTAAAATTATTAATTAATTATAAATGATTAAAGTATCTTTTAACATTTAAAATCCCATTTATTACATTTTTCCTTTATGATATACCAAGGGTTAGTCACTAACACTTGATTTAAACCTATTAAACATAGCAAACCCTAATAACAATAATTACAAACATGTCTAACAAAATTAGAGAAATGCTAAGAGCTAGGATATACCTTTGAATGACATGAAAATTGAACTATTTAGAATTGGTGACATCTTAAACCCCCTAGAATTTTTTAGTAATTTTTAGGACCCATTAAACCACTTAATTAACAAACCCTAATCTAACCCTTTAATTAAGCCCTAATAAGTTCAAAAAAATCTAATAAATTAAAATTAAATCTAAAAATTTCCAATAATAAATCAACGTCTTTATAAATTAATCCTTAATCCCAAAAAAATTAAAATTATTTTAATTGGACTTCAGTTTGAATATTAATTTAATTTCGATTAAAAGCCACCCTTTTAATTAAAATAAATATTTAAAAATTATTAAAATTCCAAATTTTCTCCAAACAATACGGAACTCTTTCTTTCATCATTCTTGACATTTAGAGGTGGTTCTAAGATGTTTGGAGCTGATTTGGATCAAAATCCCTAAAATTCTCTTAATTAAATAATTTTAAAAATTCGTTAAACACCAAACTTTAAAAATTCATAACTAATTCTAATCTCCAAACTTTGAAAAATCATAACTAATTCTATAAAAATCCAAATTTAGTAAATTAAAAGGCATTCAATTTGACTTAAAATCTATTTTTTGTTAAAAAGTATCAACTTCGAGAAACCAATTTGATTTAAAAAGTCAACTCTTCGATCAACCGTAGTTTAATATCTATGCCTAAAACTTCTAAAAATTATAAATTTATATAAAAAGCTCCAAATCCAACAAACTTAAATTCTAACTACTCCCCTTAAGTTATAATATTTAATAAAAATATTAGAACTCTTAAACCTAGTCTATTTTTAAAAGTCACCTTTTGGACCCCTTGAACTTTGTGGATAGGATGACCTAGTGCCTTCTAAAATCCGCTAATGCAATTTAAACATCAGAGAATATTACTTTAAGTATTAAAAAAGTATAAACCAACAAAATTTAATAAAATTGACCTAAATATATTAAAATTTGAACTTTAATTAATATTCCCTTTGGCCTTGAGCAAATCAAATCACAAATACCTTGAACTAATTTCCCATTATAGGACATACCTAATACCACATAGCCTATTACACACACATTAATTTTTTTACTACGGCACTACTTCTAGATCTAGGTTTTTTTACTATGGCACTACTTCTAGATCTAGGTTTTCCTTTTATATTTGTGTGATGTGATGCTCTGCATATGTAACGTATGATGGTTATTTTGACTTGCTATAATTGTTACTATGATATAAGCTTTATATTTATGTTAAGTTTATGATATATTATATGATAGGTTATCCATAGGTTAGAGGAAATCTTGATACTAACGATGTTTTCTATAGGTGGCCATGCTCATGCAGAGCTAATAAAGAGGGCTAAAATAATAAATAAATCATATAAATGCTTGCTACAGGTGCTTCAACCGCTTAGCCCTTAAATAAATAAGAGCATGGCCTGGTGTACCTTGCATGAACATTTTTCATTTTCATATATAACTGCTTGGGATGTTTTATATTAACTGCTTAAGATAACCATGCAGGAGAGTTTAGATTTTTTTTCTTTTTCATGAAGTAGTTTGTTTTTAATGTGTTGAGTTATGAAAGTCTCCAAAAATAAGGCATTTTAAATGTCAGGGATCCAAAGGGAAAATGAAAGTCCCCTTACATGAATTTTTTTTATTTGGGTACCATTCTGAAGAAAAAACCCTACAAAGATGAGGAAGATGATCCGTAAAAGGATATGAAGATGAAAATGAAAACCAAATGCCTTATTTTTAAGACTTGTGTCATTCAGTATGATTAGAATTCAGGTTGTTGTTTGGTGGAGTCTGAACACCATTACTTTTATGTAGACCCTGGGTTATACTTTACATGGTACTTGCCATCGACTTTTTTTACTTTGGTGGATTTATTTATATTGATGTGTTTATTTTTCTTGCGTCATAGAAATTTCCTTCTTTTTCCAAGTTTCTTTCTTACATGTGTGTGCGTGTGATTTTACTAGGATCTTTAGGGATTAAAATTTTTCTACTCATAACTAAAATTTAAAATATTAAGAATTAAATAATATAGAAAGCTATCTTGAATTTAATTTTACAATTTTATAATTCAGATTTGTATGAAGATTTGTACCCGATAAAGATGATTTTTAGTGACATATCAAGTAGAAATATTAGTTGACAAATAATTAAAATTCAGATCAACTATTAGATTTAGATTTAATTTAATCATTAATTAGCAATAAAATAAAGCATATGTCCTCCATCAAATTAATGAAGAAACTTTCTTTCAAAAGTCTCATAAATTGATCATTTTTTTGGGTTGTTTAGGACAATAAAGGCAAACTCACACACACATAATATATGCAAGACTCAAACACAATATATCTTGGTTGGTAGCCAAAGCTCTAAATCAATAAATCAAGGTGAGAAACATCAATATATGTACCTACAGATAATGTCCATAGACAAGTTATCTTATACCTCTTTTTTATATAAAAAATATTTTCAATACGTGTCTCCACCCTTTGTTCATTAATCTTGGGACCATGCAAGACACATAATTTGCTATATAAGACAAAACCTATCCATATCTTTCACATCTACAAAGTTGAAAAAAAAATAGATTCTCCTAAACTCTAACTAAGATAAATCTCAAATCTATTAAAACTATTTAATGATAAATATAATATATAAATAATTAATTAAAGTTTTTATTATATTTTCTTTGAGTGAAGAATATTATATATAAATATAACTTGATATGTTTTATATTTGAATTAACCTCAATACTCTTAAATTTAAGATGAAATTAATATAATGATTGAATTTCTTATATAACATTAATATTAACACAAATATAAGTACCTTGAAGCCCTATCATGACGAAAAATATATTGAAGTATTCTTATACAATTTTCCTCTTCTTTAATCAAATATATGGTCTATTTGGAATGACTACATATTTTTGTAAATGTCATTGTAATGTTGTGGTGGGGCTAACTACTTTTTTAAAGTTGATGTTAAAAAAAATTCTAGCACAAAAAAATCTTGAAAGAAATGAAAAAATAGTAGTAAAAAATTGCAATTATTGTCTTAAAAGCGAAGCACTGAAATGTTTTCCTAAAAAAATCCACAATAATTTTGAGATCACTATTAATTAAAATTTAGGCCAGAAGTAGCTTCCAACCTTTCTTCCTATTAAGGATAATATTTTGATCTTAAATTCATTTTAAGATGCGATACATCACCAAAAGTTGTCATGATTAGGCATGAATCTTGAGGCATATTTGAATTGGAAACTTTCATAATTAAATTTAGGACCATTGAAAATATGGTCTTTATAAATATGCAGTCAAACTGAACATCTTGGCAAGACAAACCAAACAACATCAAAATTAGGCCAATCTAAGCCCAAATATGCTCAAATTAATGGCTTATTGTAAATTTGAAAATTTAGAGCAATAGTTGGAAGACCAAATGACATCTAAATATAGTAAGCTTATAATCAAATCAAGAAGCTCAGCAAAATGAATCAAATGAGCCCAAGATCACTTAATTTGGCATCATTAGGGCAATGAATAGCTAAATGAATGATATATGATCGAGGGAATCAATATAGGTCTTCCAATGGAGAACTCTAAATAAATCTTCTACATATTTATGGAGGATGTTACTCTCAAAATTTATAACTAGGCCCTCCCCTCCCCACACCCCCCCTCCCTACATGATGGAGACATTTTGCCAATGATTGGAGGGAATGTTTAGGTCTCAAGTTATTCAAACATCCACTAGACCACCACTTGGATGGCGTCTTTGTCAAACCTCCACTAAACCTTCACCTAGTCACCATACTTATGAAAGAATATCCATTCCTACACCACCAAGGCAGAGAAAATAAAAAGCAGTATGTAAAACATTTGAATGGGGTAATCTCCCTCATATTTGAGAAGGTGATCCTTAAGGAGGAGAAGTTTGAAGTGAAGAATTTAACTCCCAAACTTGTTTGAAAGAATAAAATGTTTGTAAAATAGCCTGTTACTTTTGTTTAGGTGGATAGATACCATTGGGTACCTTGCCTCACATCCACAAAGATGGAGTAGATTTTACTAATCGAGTCTGGAAAGGACAACCATCCTACTATTAGGCCATCGATCTCTTTTCCTAAGATTATAAAGTTGGGATTAGTAGCATTAAAAGCACAACAGAATGTTGAAGTTAAGAAGACTATTAAAGCTAAGGGCAAGAGGCCCAAATTCCCTAGAAGAAATAGAGTCTGAAGAAAGTAAGTAGGATTGATTCCCCCTAGATTCTAGTTAATACCCTTAGCTCCCTACTTAGGAATTTCATGATTCCACCTTACCGGATGTATTGGTTATTAACCATTAAGCTCCTTCATCACCTCCTAAGGTAGATGTCCCTCACCCTATAAAGGATGCCACCCTTCCAACTATAGACCTCAGGATAATCAAAGGGAAACGAGTAACCCCTGATGAAGATTTATAATCTCTTTCCAAGTTTTGTGATGAAAACTTTAAGGATATGATAGATTACAAGGTTACCTACCATTTGATGTCAAATCAATAGGTGAGAAACTAGTTGAGGAGGTAGTAAAAGAAATAAGAAACATTCTTAAGAAGAAATAAACATAGGAAGTCTCTAATCCAAAACTTGATGGTCTTTTAGTTGATGAATATGAGATTAGTAGCAGCATTTGTATGGTTGAGAATAGTACTTCAGCTATGGTGAGGAAGTCTAATAAACACCACTCTGGTAAAGATGAAAGTTTAGCAGCTACTAATTCAAATTCTGATAGATTGAGAAATGAAAAAGATTATATTCAACATTTAATGATTCTATAAGCACAAGTTGTATAAATGTCACTATAAGTTAAGAAAATGTTTGAGTAGTTGATCAAAATGCAAATGTCTCAACTGAGTTTATCATAACCTGCCATTCAAGTAGTGACTGATCAGAGAAGAAGATTAGAGTCTAGTATGAGAATTTTTGAGTTATTATCAATAGTTCTTCTAGTTTAATCAACACTACAGGAAAAACCCGTTATTACTGGCGGACTAAATCCGCTGGAGCACATAGATAATTCAACGGAACCATAAGTTTCCGGTGCACGTTTCGCGCAAATAATTCCGCCGGAAAATCCGATGGTAATCGCGTGTTTTCTCGTAGTGCAATAGTTCCTCCAATTCAGACAGTGGTTCCCCCAATCAAACCAACCATCTCTTTAGTCCCTCCAACACAATCTCAGAAAGACATCAAAAAGATAATTGAGGATGGAGTAAGGGAGGCCTTAGCCCATTGACAAAGGACCATTTATTTTCCAAAGGCCCTACCCCACAGAATATGATTTATTCCCTTACGCAAAAGGCTTTGTTCCACCATCCTTTAATATTTTCATTAGTATAAAAAAATAAGACACTATTTAGCCCACTTTTTTAAGTAAGCTATTACAAAGTAACAGGGTCAAACACTCTACAATTTTGCTAGTTTGTTAGTAGTCTTTTTGGCATTGTTTTTGAATACTACACCGATATGCCAACAGTTTAACAGAAACCTTTAATGAATTTAAAAATATATTCTTAAAGAGATTTTTAGGAGCACAACAACACGCGACTGTGGGCAACATCATTTTTTAAAACCAAAATCCAAGTAAGTTTTTGTTGAATATATCCTGATGTATTGAAACCTCTCGATGTAATTTGAACCCCAGTTGCAAGAGCAACATGCAATAGAGATTATGCTAAAGAATATCCATGGTTCTATTATTTTTCTCCTCAAAGGTTTCATAATAAAAACTTTTGAAGAACTTTTAAACAAGGGAAGTAACCTACATGAAGAGGCTCATTGGATGTCATTCTTAAATGATCTTCCTGATGAAAAGAAAGTTTCAAATTTGATGAAATCCTTTAAAAAATAGGAAACAATTGTTTCAGCACTCGACAAAGGGATACACTAGCTACAAGTCAACCTAATGCTCCTCCTCCACCTCTAATTCTAAAGCACCCATTTTAAATAATCTCTTATCCTTCTAGGGAACCTAACTCAAACTATTTTAAAGAGACATTGAAAAAACCATAACCCTTTAAGAGAGAATTAGTATAAAAATCGTTAGAATTATTCTCAAGAAACCAGACTTTTAGTTGTTGGAGGCCAAGAGGCCATTAGAATTCTTAAAGAATATTTGCTAGACCTAGATCAGGGACCAGTCGAAATAATCTTAGGCATAAATTCTATCATTTCTCTGTCAAATGAAAATGGTTGTGATAAAGCTTTATCCTAAGCATTTAAAAAGTTAAATAACAAATTTTTCATCTTTCTCAACAGTTACCGACAAAAACATAGGACCCGATTTAGGAAATTAACTTGCAGACTTTATAAAAGGATGTTGAGCTATTTTCTTCTCTAGTAGTTGTAGGGTCTACTATATTAAATAAGAAAGGAAAAAGTAACACTATGATAAAGAGGAAATATTTTGATTAAAGATGTATTCGAGTGGAGGACGGTGGCATAAAAACCCAATCCTCGCTCATTTTATCTGACTTTTATTTTATCCCATTTAAGGTAAAGAGTCATAGGATTAATAAAAAGATCCTTGATTTCCTATTTTGATGATTAACCATAAAAATAAAATGCAACTTGATTCTTTTCCAATGGAAATTCAAAATCCAATTGAAGTCAATCAAGATATTCAAAATTTTCCCCTTCAAGATTTGACTTCTAAAGGAGAAGTTGAATATAAGGTCTTATCAGATAGTAACTTCTCCCAAAAAAAATTCATGGATATCTATCATGATAGATCATATAGATTCTTACTCCCATTTAGAAAATGATGATATATTGTCTACAGAGAGCACATACCCTACCAAGTTCATTCTCCCGACTAAGTTAGGTAGGTATAAATTTGTGACGGTAAAGTTTTTACCCCCATGCTTCCTCTACAAGATAAAGGGAAACAAGTTGTTTCAGATGATCAAATTCAAATTCCTACTTAATAACCTACTTTTCCTTCCACTACACCAAGTTTTGACCTCAATGTTCAAAAGGTTGACTACAATATTTTGGCTCATCTTAGGAAGTTGCCTGTTAAGTGAGTATCAATACAGAAAGAATCAGCCGCTTGATCTATTTAGGTATTATTTATTTTTGGACATCGTCCAGGGCATCATCCTGGACGATGTGATATAATTATGCCTAAATTAATCTGGAAATTAAGGAAAGCAATTAAGACTTGATTGATATGATCACATCATCCTGGATGATCGCATGATCATTCAGGACGATCAGCTCAAAAGCCTTAAGTTTTTCCTGGATGACTAAAATCATATAGTGTCTATTCAGTGCGTTGGTATGGATGATTTTCTCATTTTTGAACTAATCATTCGGGACGATCATGAGATCAGACTGAAAGATCAAGCCAATTTTGAATCATCGAGAACCCTAACCAGTGTGATGGTCTGGATGAAATTTTATAATTTGAACTAATCGTTTAAGATGATATAACATTGTCCTGGACAATATGAAGAAATTTTTACTAATCATCCCAGACCGTTACAACTGATTAGGCTTAAATTGCACTAATCATCCAAGACGATATTAATAGCATCCTAGATAATAAAGTTGGCAAGTTGTAATTAATAGGCTATTCTGAAGCTCTTCTATTTAAGAGCTCGTATTCTACTCTTTGTAAGATCTTTTACTGCTGTCTTGACCTGAGAGAGCCAAGAGGAGAGGGAGAGAGAGGGAGAGAGAGGAAGGAACTTGTGAGGGGGAGTTTGTGAGAGGTTTTAATAATGATTGTTCCAAGAAAGGTTCCAAGGTGTCTTCTCCGATCGTCGTCTTTCATCCTTGGGGGTTCAAGGGAGGTATTCTTCAGCAAACAATTGAGGTTCTCTTCCTACTTCAGGAGGAAGCAAAAAGAGTTAGGTTCTCTTCCCCGCTGGGGTTAGCGGAAAGGAGTTTTTGTAAGGGCTTCTCCGCCTTGTTGTGGGAGCAAAAGGAGAGTCATGATTTTTAGTGTAATATCCGGAGGGCGCCTCCAAGGAGTGGACGTAGGTTGACTTGACCGAACCACTATAAATTCCTATGTTATTTTTCTACTATTTTCACATTCACTTTTTCACACTTTCATTTTTGTTGTGGTGAACTTGGTTAGAATTTCTAAGTTTTACTTTAAATATTTTTAAAATTTTGTGGTTAGAATTTTGTGTTTTACTTTAAATTGATTGTGAAGGAACCAACGAAGTTAAGCAATCTCGATTGAATATTCTTTTGCATGATTACGAATGTTTTTGTATGAAACCTTCTAAATCAATTTTTGAAATATATACAAGGTTTACTCAATTCATAACTTCTTTGCATGCCTTAGGAAGAGAACTCACTAACTATGAAAAGGTGAACAAAATTTTAAGATACTTGCCTTCCTCTTTTGATGCTAAAATCACTGCAATTACTGAATCCAAAGATTTGAATACTTACTCGATTGATAACCTACTTGGATCACTCATTGCTTATTGAGTAAGGGGTGAATCAAAGAAATCTTGATGCAGGTGAGAAGAAGAAGGAGAAAAATGTGGATCTGAAGGCCAACAACACTGGAACTAATTCTTCTGGGTCTGAAAGCGATGATGTTTCCTTAATCATAAGGCAATTAAAAAGATTTCTAAGGAAGAAGAAAAAGAATCATCAAAAGTGGAATAAAGGTAAGGGAAACAAAAATTTTAAGAGTTCTAATGATATAATTTATTTTGAATGCAGGAAGCCAGGACATGTCAAAGCTGATTGCCCTATACTTAAGTCTCACCCAAGCAAGGAGAAGGGTGAGGAGAAACCCAAGTTCAGGAAGGACAAGAAGAAATTCCAAAAGGTGTTCTGGGTGGATTCTGCATCGGACTCCTCTGAGATCGAAGCTTAAGAGGAAACAACAAACTTGTGCGTAATCACAGATGATCATCTTAGTCAAGGTGATTAAGAAGAGGTATGTGAGCTAACCTATGAGCAACTCCTTGAAGTTTCAAAACAAATTCATGCATCATATAGGAAATTTAAGAAAACATATGACAGCTTGAAATTGGAATTTTTAAATTTATAAAAAAAGCATGAAATTCTTCTTAAAAATCATTCTACAATTAATAACAATCAGATATCTTTACTTGATAAGTTTGATGTATTAAACAAAAAATATGCGGATTTATCTGATGCTCATAATTCTTTAAAATCATCCCATGCTGAGTTAGAATAGGAATTCAAAAAGTTGGAAAATTTAAAAGCTTTTGAAAATAAAATTCCATCATTTCATAAAAAGAAGCATCACATGAGTAGATTAGTACATCCTTTACCTAGGGTTAAATGTTTTTCATGTGGCATGCTAGGACACATAGCACACACTTGCACCATTTATGGTAGTACACATTGGGTGCGGAGACCCAAATTGCATGATTCACAGTATAGCACATATGTATTGTATTCTACTTTCCATAAGAAGGGACCCAAACATGTTTGGGTTCCTAAATCAGACATTTGATGATTTTGCAGGAATGATCTCACAAAAGGCCTCATGAGAGCATGTGGTACCTGGACAGCAGATGCTCACGACACATGACTAGAGATGCTAATCAATTCATTTTGCTGGAGGCCAGGGCTGGAGGCAAGGTTACTCTTGGAGATAACACCACCATGAAAGTGGTGGGCGTATGTATAATTGAAAACTCCAAGAACCTTTTGATTGAAAATGTTTTGCTTGTAGATGGACTGAAACATCATTTGCTCAGCATCAGTCAGCATTGCGATAAGGGCTTCATCATAAATTTTTTGGCAAATTCATGCATTATCAGCTTAAATTATAACACTATTTTGCAGGAAAAGCGGACCAACAATATTTACATGCTTGATTTAAATAACATTGAATGCGCTGCATCATTTTGCTTAAAAACTACTTTTGATGACAAATGGTTGTGACATAGGAGATTATGTCATGCCAATATGAAAACCCTTAGAAACGTGACCCAGAAAGACCTAGTTAGAGGTGTCCCCAAACTTAAGATTTTAAAAGACCACCTTTGTGATGCCTGCCAACTAGGAGAGCAAGTTCACTCCATTTTTCACTTCATTACATTAGCACCTCTAAACCTTTAGAAGTCCTTCACATGAATTTGTTTGGACCCATTAGCACTTCCATATTATAAGGGAAAGTCTATGATTTTGTGATTGTCGATGACTACTTTAGGTTCACCTGGATTAGATTTCTGTCACACAAAAATGAGTTTTTTGATGAGTTTAGAGCCTTCTTCACTGGGATTTAAAAAATTTAGGTTGTGAGATTTTGACCATCCATAGTGACCATGGGGGAGAGTTTGAAAATGAGATATTTGGAGACTTTTATGAGGATAAGGGGATTAGCCATAACTTCTCAGCTCCTAGGACCCCTCAATAAAACAAGGTAGCTGAAAGGAAGAACCGGACCTTATTGGAAGCCGCTAGAGCCATGCTTACTGAGTATTCACTTTCAAAGTACTTTTGGGCTGAAGCGGTTAACACAGCTTGTTATGTGTTGAATATGGTGAATGTTAGAGGCAAACTAGATAAGTCATCCTATGAGATACTTAAGGGTAGGACACCCAATCTTTTCCACCTTCATGTCTTTGGTTGTAAAGTTTTCATTCACAATAATGAGAAGTCTCACTTAGAAAAAATTTGACCCAAAATCTGATGAAAGAGTGTTCTTAGGATATTCTAGTGTTGGGAAGTCCTTTAGGGTGTTTAATAAGAGGACACTAGTGGTGGAGGAGACTACTCATGTAATGTTTGATGAATCTAATTGTAGGAAGTCTAGAGTTGAGAATGAAGATGAAGTTGTAGAGATTACCACTGAAAATTTGGAGAAAAAGGGTAGAACCCCAAAACACTGAAGGACTAGGTGAGATTACCCAAGGAGTAGAAAGTGCATATTTGGAGGAAAGGGTTGAGCCTAAACACACCTTACCAAGAGATTAGAGATATTCTTTGAGTCACCCAAGAGATTTGATCTTATGAGACCCTTTTGAAGGTGTGAGGACTAGACATGGACTTAGGAAGGAAGTGAACCACACTGCCTTTATCTTAATGACTTAACCCACCAATATCAACCAAGCCCTTTCTGATGAGTTTTGGATCTTAGCCACGCAGGAAGAGTTGAACCAATTTGTTAGGAATGATATTTGGGAGCTTGTAGAAAGACATAAGGTACAAAGTGTAGTTGGAACCAAGTGGGTCTTTAAGAATAAGGTGAATGATTCTAGTGTGGTGGTTAGGAATAAGGCAAGATTGGTGGCTAAGGGGTACAATCAAATAGAAGGAATAGATTTTGAGGAGACCTTTGCTCCTGTAGCTAGATTGGAAGCCATTAGAGTGCTATTAGTCTTTGTATGTTATAAAGAATTTAAGCTTTTCCAAATGGACATTAAGAGTGCCTTTTTAAATGGGGTAATAAAAGAGGATATGTTTGTAGAACAACCCCTAGGTTTTGAGCATTCCTAATTTCTAAATCATATTTTTAAATTAAAAAAAGCCTTATATGGATTTAAGCAGGCACCCAAAGCTTGATATGAGAGACTTAGCACTTTTTTACTAGAGAGGGAGTTTGTTAAGGGGAGCGTAGACACCACCCTTTTTCTGAGGAGAGTAGGAGAAGATTTACTCTTTGTTCAGATCTATGTCAATGATGTATTTTTTGGATCTTCTAATAAGAGGCTATGTGATGATTTTTCTAAAATAATAAGTAGGGAGTTTGAGATGAGTATGATGGGAGAGTTGTCCTACTTTTTGGGATTTAGCATAAGACAATTGGATGATGGAACTTTTTTGAATCAATTGAAGTATATAAAGGACATCTTGAAGAAGTATGAAATGGATAAAGCTTATCCAATTAATACTCCCATGACCTCCAGTGTTCAGTTGGACAAAGACCCTAATGAAAAGTCTATTGATCAGAAGAAGTACAGAGAGATGATTAGATCTTTACTTTACATGACTTCTAGTCGACCTGATATCATATTTAGTATTTATCTCTGTACTAGATTTAAAGAATATCCTAAGGAATCCCATCTGATTGCAGTTAAGAGAATTCTTAGATACCTTTTAGGGACCTAAAACTTAGGAATCTGGTACCCTAGGCACAACACTTCTTTTGAGATCATTGGATATTCTGATTCTGACTTTGCAGGGTGTAAGGTGGATAGAAAAAACACTTCTAGAACTTGCCAATTCATAGGACGGTCCTTAGTCTCCTGGTCTAGTAGAAAGTAAAACTCTGTTGCACTTTTCATTGCTGAAGCTGAGTACATAGCTTTCGGAAGTTATGTGGCCCAAGTCCTTTGGTTGAAATAGCACTTTGTGACAACACTAGTACCATATGCATTTTTAAGAATCCTATCCAATATTCAAGGACTAAGCACATTGACATAATGCATCACTTTATTAGAGACCATGTGACTAAGGGAGACATTGAGTTACACCATGTGGCAAATGAGAACCAATTGGCTGACATATTTACTAAACCACTGGCCTTCGACACTTTCAGCACTTTAAGGACCAGATTGGGTGTGATTGACATAAATGCATGAACTTGATTTCTATTGATTTCTGATCTGTTATCTGCTGTTTATTTTATTCCTGCTACTTTATTTTTGTAGTTTTTCTTTGTTTATTTTTGTAGTTATTTTTTGTTTTTGGTATTTTATTTTTGTATGCTTTAATTTGATTTCCTAATCATGACTAAATTGATATCTTATGCCTTGTTTTTGCTTTTGAAAATTTGTAGTCAATGTTTTACATCTCTTAATTTGCTAAAGGGTAAAAACATTGATGATTGTGTCTCTTTCTCTAACCTATTTTAGTGGTGTAATTTTGTTTTCTAAACAAAAGTCTATTTTAAATTAACAACTGGATTTTATAATTGAGATTTTTTTTACCTTGCTACAGTAATCTAGCTTATATTTATAATGACCAAAGTCTTTATGTTACTTCAAGATTTCTCGTTATCCTGTTAATGCATTTCTCATATGATTTTTTTATTTTATGGTTTGTTCTTCCCTATATTTGAGAGTGAGTTTTTCTTCTCTAATATTTAGAAGATATACTCACAACTAAGAATATTTAAGAGTTTTTGAAAGAGAATTTATTTTGCAAAAAAATAAAAAATAAAAAAAAGTGGTCAATGATGACAAAAACAAAAGATGAGCAATGACGCCAAATTGAAAAAAAAAAAACAAAGTGTATCAAAAGAAAATTAAAAGATGTGCAAAGTGCACCGTTCAATGGACAAGAGGCATAAAATGAGCCCATCAAAAGCAAGCTCTCTACTCTTTTCAAAATTTTAAAGCTTAGAAGAATTCATATATCACTTGAGATGTGCAAAGACTTGATTTTAAATTTTGCAATTGTAACAAACTACTTTGATACATTATTCTATAAGATGTTTTTCTAAAATCAAGTCTTGAACATATCTCTTTTTCTTATCCAATTGATTTTTCTGAGTTAGGTCTTTTGATTTTAAAAGACGACTATGCCCTAAAAGAAGTCCGAGCTAAGGGTTATCATGATCAAATATTTTACCGTTTTCAGATTTTTGACATTGTTAACTCATTTACTTACAAGTCTTTAAAATCAATCACATGGAGACTATGTCATATTCATGCCTTGATTAAAAAAAACCTTTATTTCTTTACTAGTTTTTATGTCTTTTACATATTTTATCATTATTATTTTTAGTTGATTTTTTTTTTATTTTTGGGCCTTCTTGGATCATCTCTATCTATCCTTTATTCTCAAGTTTTTGTCACATCGTCCCGGATGATATACATATCATCCTAAAAGATTGGTTCAATTCTGCACAAAACGCCCATCTACTGAATGTCGTGACACTTCTGCTCTCTATCATTCTGGACAATTTATTATCATCCTGGATGATATGATCGACAGCTGCTTCAATCAGTCCTGGACTTTGTTTTTTCATCCTGGATGATGCTTTCTATAATGGTAATCATCCCGAATGAATCACTGTTCATCCTTGACGATACATGTGGAAATATATTTAAAACCTTAAATTTGGCTGGTACGATCCATTATTGGTCATATGTCCTAGATGATTCACCTGTTCGTCTTGGACGATACACGTGGCATGATTTTTAAATATTTTAAATTTGGGCGGTATAATCCATTATTGGACATCGTCCTGGACGATCCACCTAATCATCTTAGACGATCTGCTTTTTCAACGGTCGTCCAGATTGTCGCCTCAGGACAATCACCTATGTCTAATCGTCCCGGACGATATCTGATCATCCCGGACAATCCCACCGCCTTTTTGACCAATCATCCAGCTGCAATAATTACACCAGATCATCATGGACAATCTGGCCGATTCTTTATAAATTGACCCTTCCAGCCAATTTTCCTCACTTAAAACTTCTCAAACCACCTTGTGATCTTACTCTTGTGCTCTACCTTCTGATAATGGCTGGAGGAAAATGCTCTCGTCACCCATCCTGATGTTCCTCGAGGGCCACTCTGGACCCTCGTTTCCTTGAGGCGGATGATCAAGCCACCTACCAGCGCTACAAGGCGGCCGAAATCATAGTCTCCCAGACTATCAATCCAAATATTCTCTCTTATCCAGTACTAGACTTATTTTCCCATACCTCCTTTTGCTTTCCTCTGATTGTTATTGTTTCATTTAATTATGAGTTTCTCTTTGAGTTCTTTGCAAGTCTTCGCATTAATACTAGTTTTACTTCACTTAGCTCATATGTGAATCAACGCCCTATCTAGATCACATATCAAGATTATGTGAAGATTTTACAACTTTTCACCATAGGGGATAAACTTTATACCCTGTGTTTTGATCCTGATTTTGACTGGGCTACGGCCAACCATTTTCTTCGTAACTCTAATGCTCATTTTCACTTAGGCGAGGCTAGCACCTTGCTCAAGGATGCTAGGACCATCCAGCACATCCTTCGTACTTCCATAATTCCTAAGGCTGGTGATCGTGTTCACATTACTCCTATTCTTTCGATCACCACCACATTTTAGCACATCATGAATTCAATGCTACCGACCTATTTTTTCATTTCATTAAGCATTTAACTTCAATACCTAGGGCATAGGAGGAATACAAATCTAGCCCTATGACATATCATTGCTTATGTTCTAGAATTCAAATACAACCTCCAAGACCCTGATCCTCCCAATTTCCAGCCAGCCTTCTATTTCAACAATTCATTTCATATTCTTTATAGTACTCGTCTCCACCCGAGAAATGAGGAAGCCGAGGCAGCTGAGGAGGCAGAGGCTCCCCCACCAGTTCCTACACCTGCTATGCTTCACTAGCACTCTTAGCTGGATGAGCTGGTAAAGCATTTTGATCAGTGGGAAGCTCAGTTCGATTCTTACGTAGCACACCTATAGCAGCAACATGCTGAGGACATTGCCTGATTCGACACCTACGTTGCACACCAATAGTAGCATCACGACCAGGACATGGCTTGGTTTAGGGCATAGTTTACTATGCTGTCCATCTACTTCCAGTAGCCACCACCACCACCACCTCCTCCTTTTGATGATCAGGAGCCATCATTTTTCTAGTTTTTTATGTTATTTTTTACTGTAGTTTGTTTCTATTTTTGTTGTTTAGTTTCTATTGTGTCTTACTTTCCTCATCCTTTTTGTGATGTCAAAAAGGGAAGTAGTTTGCTATACCTTGTGCTTTGACTCTGGTATTTAGTTGACTGCTTTTCTTTATATTGTTTCTATTATACAGCCATAACTACTTAGAATTCTCTTGTTGTGTTTGCGATCATCAAAAATGGAGATATTATTACATATCTATTTTTTAGAAATCAAATTTTGATCATATTAAACACTTCTATTTTACTACGACTGTCTTGCCTACTAACATTTTAGGACCACAGGATCAAGACTGCAATTTAAACCAGCTCAAGATTGGGTAGATTAGGTCTGAGTCATTCAGTAAACATTTTTCTTTCTTGAGTCAATTTTGTAATAAAAGTGGATCCTGATGTTAAGTAACCTTGCGCACACTCACTTGAGGGAATTTTTTTTGTCTGTACTTAGAGTTCTTTATTTTGAGAACATCAACCAGGATGATCCCCATATCATCCTGGATGAAATAACTAAAATAAAAATCCTAATTACGACATCCTGGTTATGGCAGCTGTCATTAAGAACATTATCCTGGATGATATTTTGCATCATCTTGGACGATATGCTCAATATAGAAAGAATCAGCTGCCAGATCAATTTAGGTATTATTTATTTTTAGACATCGTCTAGGGCATCATCCTGGATGATGTGATACAATTATGCCTAAATTAATCTGGTAATTAAGGAAAGTAATTAAGGCTTGATTGATACGATCACATCATCCTGGACGATCGCAGGATCATCCAAATTGATCAGTTCAAAAGCCTTAAGTTTTTCCTGAACAACTAAAATTGTACAGCGTCTATTCAGAGCGATGGTCTGGATGATTTTTCCCATTTTTGAACCAATTGTCCGGGATGATCGTGAGATCATCCCGAATGATCAAGACAATTTTGCATCATCTAGAACCCCAACCAGTGCGATGGTCTGGATGAAATTCTATAATTTGAACTAATTGTCTAGGATGACATAACATTATCCTGGACGATATAAACAAATTTTTACTAATCATCCCATACCGTCCCGACTGATTAGGCTTAAATTGCACTAATCATCCAGGATGATATTAATATCATCATGGATGATAAAGTCGGCAAGTTGCAATTAATGGGCTATTCCGAAGCTCTACTATTTAAGAGCTCTTGTTCTACTCTTTATAAGATATTTTGTTGTTGTCTTGACCTGAGAGAACCAAGAGGAGAGGGAGAGAGAGGGAGAGAGAGGGAGGAACTCTTGAGGGAGGTTTGTGAGAGGTTTTCAAAAAGATTGCTCCATGCAAGGTTCTAAGGTGTCTTCTTCGATCGTCGTCCTTCATCCTTAGGGTTTTAAGGGAGTTCTTCTTCAGTAAATGATCGAGGTTCTCTATCTGCTTCAGAAGGAAGCAAAAAAGAGTTGGGGTTCTCTTCCTCGTCGAGGTCAGCAGAAAAGAGATTTTGTAAGGTCTTCTCTGCCTTGCTGTGGGAGCAAAAGGAGAGTGAGGTTTCAATGCAATACATGGAGGGTGCCTCCGGGGAGATGATGTAGGTCGAGTTTACCGAAGCACTATAAATCCCTGTGTTCTTTTTCTTCTATTTTCACGTTCACTTTTCCGCACTTTGAATTTTGTTATGGTGAACTTGGTTTGAATTTTGTGTTTTGCTTTAAAGATTTTTAAAAAATACAAATTCACCCTCCCCTCCCCCCCCCCTCCCCCCCCCCCCCCCCCCCCCCCCCCCCCCCCCCCCCCCCCCCCCCCCCCCCCCCCCCCCCCCCCCCCCCCCCCCCCCCCCCCTCCCCTCTTGGTTAGCCTTGGGCCAGTTCATAGGGCTTAACATCCCTACTGAACATTCACAAGTGCATCAGTCAACATTATGAATGTAAAGACTCTCACATATCTTAAAGTTGATATAAGTAAGCTTACTACTTATAAGTTAGTTTTAAGTGGGTTTAACAAAAAAGGAGACAAGGATTTTGGTTCAATCACCCTTCTTTTAGATATTGGTGAACTAAATATACAAGCAAGATTTCATATAATTATTTCAGCAATATCCTTCAATGCACTTTTAGGTAGGCCCTAAATTCATGAATATATAACGATTCCTTTACCCTACACCAATGCATCAAGTACAAATATGAAGGCATTGAATATGTGATTAAGGGTGATTTACAATCATTTTCCATTAAAAAGATTGAGATATATGAGGATGTTATATAATTTGCACCGAAAGGCTCCTCTGCCAATTTTAAAGTTGAAATGAAGATTGAAAAGAAAATAAGTGAGCAAAGCTAAAAATAAAAAAAAAATTAAAAAAAAAAGTGAGCAAAGCTCTAATCAAAGTTAGGAATCTAAAGGTGAAAAATAATAAGATAAAAAAAATATAAGAATCAAATAGTGTAGATTACCTCAAAATCATGTTCCTTAGGCCTCCAAAGATGTAACCTCAAAGAGGTGAGAGGATGACCCAAAGGGTACGTAGTTGAGGCCATGCTTCACTTGAAAGAAAGAAAACCATAGGGTATATTGACCATGAACCAAGTTTCGATGAAGAACTAGAAAAATGGAGTGCTTCAATTCCTTTTGATTACCAGAAAATATTTCCTCCTCTAATATTTAATCTCACTAGATGTAGATGATCCAAAAGTTCAAAGTGATGAGCCTAAACTAATAATGTATAAAAAGCTTAGTAGGGGAATTAAAGCCTTAACCTTAACCCCACTATTTTTTGGTACGGTTGCAGGGTTAGTAATTTAGGACGCTCTTAACTTAGATGGTTAAGTAAGGAAAGTCCAAAAGTTCTATCCTGGCTACTCCACCTTAGGGAAAGAAAAGGATGTAACCCTTCAGGAGGTAGATTTCAATGAATTAATGGAATTACCTTTTTGGCTACTTCCCTGTTAGTGCTAGAAGTGTTATCTCTAATGATCTAGTGCCAAGTCGATGGACTAAGGGTCAAGCTAGATATCACGAAAGCATCTAAAATTTAAAAATAAATAAAATAATTTAATCAGTGGTATTTGCTTTGATATCATTAGTTCATTTGACAATGATAAATACTGCTTAATGATAGTCATCCTAAATCTAAAAATGTTCCTACTTAAGTCTTGAATTCACTTAACAGACTTTGTTTGGAGATTTTAGATGACTCCAAAGAATTTCAAGTTTGGGATGTGTTGCAACCCTTGATTCAAGGATTATAATTTTGATGATAGTAAATATTTCTATGTTTTTGTTTCTCTACTATTCCTTGTCTACTACTATTTTAGGTCTATAAGATCAATTATAAATCAAGCCAGCTCAAGATTGAATAGATTAGGACTGAGTCAGTCAGCAAGTGTAATTCTAGTGTTTTTATCTTTTTTTTTTAGTCAAAAGTAATAATGTGGATCCTGATACTTAGTAACCTTGCACACACACACTCAGGTGAAGAAATTCTATAGGCTTAAGATTTTTTTTAATTTGAATCATATCATATAGGACGATCCAAAATTATATTAGATGATCAGATAAAAATAGAAACCCTAATTAGGGCATTCTTATTAAGATTGCCAAATTAAGCAAATCATCCTAGACGATATTAACATCTTGCTGGATGATAGGTTCAAATCAGAAAGAATCATTCTCAAACTCTTTTAGGTAAGTTATTATTTTATCAAATCATGTACAGGATGATCCCATATCATCCTAGATGATTCATTACAATATACCTAAATTAGTCAGGTGATTAAGGATTGATTGATCGATCATTATATCCTGGAAGATCGAAGGATCATCCTGGATGATTAGTTAGAAAAATCTTACTTTTTTCTTGAGTCTCTTGGATGAATGAGCAATGTTCTGGGTAATATTTATTTTTTTGAGCTAATCATATAGGATGATCAAAGAATCTTCCTATATGATAAATTATTTTTTCATCATTCACAATATGTATAATTTAGATGAACAGAATGATATGCTAGATGATATTTATTATTTTGAACAAATTATACAAGATGATCCAAAAATCATCCTAAATGATATGTTATTTTTTCATCGTCCAATAGGTATGGTCTAGAATAAAAGAATGATGTGTTGAATGAAATTTATTATTTTGAACTAATCGTATAGGATGGTGTACATATCATATTAGATGATAAGAATAAACAACGCATCTAATAGTCTATACCTCCCAGATCATCTTGTCTGAATGAACTAAAATACACTGATCGTACAGGAGGATCTATCAATTATCTTGGATAATATTTAACAGCAAGTTGAAAATTATGGAAAAATTTAAGCCCATCTATATAAAATCTCTTGTTTATTCAACAAGAGATATTTTTCTTCTATCTTGACCTAAGAGAGCCAAGAGAAAGAGAGGGAGAGCTTGAGAGAGAGAGAGAGAGAGAGAGGGAGGGAGGATCTTGTGAGGGGGAGTTTATGAGGGGTTTACAAAGTTTGCTCTAAGCGAGTATCCGAGTCATCTTCTCCAGTCATCATCCCTATTTTCTTTGAGGCTCTAAGGAGGTCTTCTTCAGAAATCAATCATGGTTCTCTGCCTGCTTCAGGAGAAAGCAAAAGGAGGATTGGTTCTTTGCCTCATTAAGGTTGGTGAAAATGAGTTTGTAAAGGCTTCTTTGCCATATTGTGGGAGCAAAAAGAGAGTCACTGAGTTTTAGTGTAATAACTAGAGGAGAGGCTCCAAGGAGTGGATGTAGGTCAAGTTGAGCAACAACAACAACAACAACATTAAGCCTTTATCCCACTCTGTGGGGTCGGCTACATGAATCCTTTTTCTCCATTGTGTCATATTAAAAGTCAAATTCTCATTTAAATCTAATAAATAAAGGTCATTCCTAATATTTTCTAACCAAGTCTTTTTAGGTCTACCCCTACCTTTCTTAACATAAGTCAAATCTAATACCTCTACTCTCCTAACCGGGTCATCAGAAGGCTGCCGTTTTATGTGACCAAACCATCTAAGGTGACTCTCTCTAATCTTATCTTCTATTGGAGCTACTCTATCCTTTTCACGTATATGCTCATTTCGTATCCTATCTCTAAGGGTAAAGCCACTCATCCACCTGAGCATCCTCATCTCTGCCACACTTAACTTAGTATTATGCTTCTATTTTAATGGCCAACATTCGGCACCAAAAGCATTGCAGGCCTCACTACCATCTTATAGAATTTTCCCTTAAGTTTGATGGGTACATTTCTATCACATAACAAGCCTGATGCATTCCTCCACTTCAACCATCCAACTTGAATTCTGCTGATAATATCTCCATCTATTTCACCTTCACTCTGAACAATAGATCCAAGATAGCTAAAACGTGTACTCTTATTAATGACTTGATCTCCCAAAGTCACAATCCCCTCACTAGGTCTATTACTACTAAAATTACACTCCATATATTCCATTTTGAATCCTTTAAGAAATTGTGTAGGTCATGTTGAGCAAACCACTATAAAATTTGGTGTGCTCTTTCTTATTACATTTCAACATTTTAATTTCTGCAGTTTATTTTATGTGGATGATAGTCTAGTTTGATGTTTTAAAATATTTTAAAAGATCATGATTTTTATTTAAGAAAAATTTTTAAAACTACCAATTCACCACCCCCCTCTCTTTTGGTTAGCCTCAGGCTATTTCTTAAGGGCTTAACAACTCTAACAATTTTTTAAGTGATATATTAGAGCAGTATTCAAAAAATCTAGTTTCTGAAACTTTTGAATTTTGATCTATGGTTAACTTTGGTAACAAAAATACTACAGAGGGTATTCGATTACCCGACCACTATTATTTGATGATATATCTTTTGATTTTTGGAAAAGTCGCATGTCCACGTTTTAATAATCCATTGACTATCGCATATGGTTGCTTGTTAAAGAAAATTATTCTCCAACAATACATGAAATCAATGGCATAAAAATTGAATTTTCATTTATTGAATGGACTTTTATTGATAGGATTTAGTACAACTTAATACAAAATACTGAAACTATTTTTTCTGTGTTTTGAATTCTGAGGAATATATGTATGTCTCGACTTGTGCTACTGATAAAAATATGGGATAGATTATGTATCACTTATGAAGGCACACAAATTATCACCTCCCTACATACTTTAAGAAGAGAGCTCACTAACTAAGAGAAAGTTAATAAAATTTTGAGATGTTTACCTTCTTCCTTTGATGGTAAGATAACTGCTATCACTGAATCCAATGATTTGAATACTTATTCCCTTGATAACTTATTTGGATCAGTCATTAATTATGAGCAAGGAGTAAACAAAAGATAACTTGTTGCATGTGACAAAAAGAAGGAAAAAAAATATGGCACTGAAGGCTAAAAAAATTGATACTAAGTCTTTTAGGTCTGAAAGTGATTATATGTCCTTAATCACTAGGCAATTCAAAAGCTTTCTAAGGAAGAAATAAAAGCATCATAAAAAATGGAACAAAGGTAAGAGTAGAAAAAATTCTAAAGGCTCTTCTGATATGCTTTGCTTTGAATGTAGGAAGCCAGGATATGTAAGAGCTGATTATCACCTAAGAAAGGAGAAGGGTGAGGAGAAACCAAAGTTAAAAAGGATTAGAAGTAGATTCAAAAGGCTTTCTATGCAGATTATGCATCTGACTCCTCTAAGATTGAAGTTGAGGAGAAGACAAAAAAACTTGTGTTTGATGGTAGACGATCATCTTGGTCAGTCTGACCAAGAAGAGGTATGTGAACTAACCAACATTCAATTAATTAACGTTTTTAAGAAAATTCATTCATCATATAGGAAACTTAAGCAATTGCATGTTAGTTTGAAATTAGAGTTTTTAAATTTACAAAAGGAGATGAAGTTTTGCATAAAGATCACTCTACACTTGATAGCAATCACATGTCATTAATTGATGAATTTGATGAGTTAAATAAAAAGTATTTTGAGTTGGTCATTGAGTATGATTCATTGAGTATGATTCATTGAAAGAATCCCACGCTACACTTGAAAATGATTTTAAAATATTTATAAATAAATCTGAGAGTAGGGACTACTATTTAAAAGTTAATAATGGTATTTTAAAAGTGCTAACTCATTTTTTAGAGATGAATTGAATGCAAATGAGAAAAATAGGACTCCACCCACACCTGAATAATTTTTCAATCTAAATTCAAAGCTAAAAGTTTTGAAACCTAGGAAGAGGCACTATAATTGAATATATTAGTAAATCATTTTCCTGGTGTTAGATATTTTTCATATGGCATGTTAGTTCACATCTCCTATACTTACATTATTCACCGTAGTATATGTTGGGTGTGGAGATCCAAATTATATGATTCAATCATAACATACATGCATTGTGTTCTTCTTTTCATGAGAAGGGACCCAAACTTGTTTGGATTCCTAAATATGATATTTGACTATTTTATAGGTATGCTCTCATATAAGATCTCATGAGAGCATGTGGTACCTGGACAGCGGATGCTCATGACATATGACTTGAGACGCCAATCATTTCGTTTTACTGGAGGTCAGGACTAGAGGCAAGGTCACTCTTGGAGACAACACCACCACAAAAGTGGTGGTCACAAGTATAATTAGAAACTCCAAGAACTTTTTGATTGAAAATGTTTTGCTTGTAGATGAATTGAAACACAACTTGCTCAGTATTAGTCAACTCAATGACAAATGGTCCAGCATAAAATTTTTTTCAAACATATGCATCATTAGTTTAAATAATAATATTATCTTATAAGAAAAGAGCATCAATAATATTTACATGCTTGGTTTAAATAATATTGAATGTGCTGCTTTATTTTACTTAAAAATTGCTACTAATGAGTCTTAGTTGTGGTATAGGATGTTATGTCTTGCTAGCCTGAAAACCCTTAGGAGAGTAACCCAAAAGGACCTAGTTAGAGGTGTCCCTAAGTTTAAGTTCACTAAGGACCACCTGTGTGATGCTTGTCAACTAGGAAAATAAGTTCAATCCTCCTTCCATTCCATTAAGGACATTAGCCCCTCTAGACCCTTTAGAAATTCTTCACATGAATTTATTTGGACCCATTAGCACTGCCAGCTTATAGGGAAAAGTTTATGGATTTGTGATTTTCATTAACTACTTGAGGTTCACTTAGATTAGATTTTTGCCACATAAAAATGAGTCTTTTCATGAATTTAAATTCTTTTCCACTTGGATTCAGAAAAAGCTAGATTGTGAGATCTTTATCATGTACAGTGACCATGGTGGAGAGTTTTAAAATAAGAGATTTGAAAACTTCTATAAGGATCAAAGGATTATTCATAACTTCCCAGCTTCTAGTATCCCTCAATAGAATTAGGTAGCTCAAAGGAAGAATAAGACCTTAGTATAAGCCACTAAAGCCATGATTGCTGAGTATTCTCTTCCAAAATACTTTTGGGCTGAAGCAATAAATACAGCTTATTATGTGTTAAATAGGGTGAATGTTAGATTCAAACTAAATAAGATACCCTATGACATCATTAAGGGTAGGACACCTAACCTTCCCACCTCCATGTCTTTGGCTGTATGTTTTCTTTCTTAATAATAGGAAATCACTTTTAGAAAAAATTGACCCAAAATCTGATGGAGTGTTCATATGACATTCAAGTGTGGAGAAATCCTTTAGGGTGTTTAACAATAGGACATTTGTAGTGAAGGAGACTACTCTTGTAGTGTTTGATGAATCTGATCCTAGGAAGTCTAGAGTTAAGGAGGAAGATGAAGTTGGAGAGATTACCCAAGAAGTAGAAATTATAAATCTAGAGGAAAGGGTAGAGCCTCAAAACACTGATGGAGTAGGTAAGATTATCCAAGGAGTAAAAATTACAAATTTGGAGGAAAGGGTAAAACCTCAAAATACTTTACCTAGAGATTGGAGATATTATTCAATCATCCTAAAGAACTGATCTTAGGAGACCCTTTTTAAGGTGTTAGAATTAGGTATGGACTTAAGAAGGAAGTAAATCACTTTGCCTTTATCTCAATTAATGAACCCACCAACATCAATTAGGCCCTTTCTGTTTAATTCTAAATATTAACTATGTAAGAAGAACTTAACCAACTTGTGAAGAATGATATTTGGGATTTAGTAGAAAGACCCAAGAATCAAAGTGTAGTAGGAACCAAATGGGTCTTTAAGAATAAAATGAATGATTCTGGTGTGGTGATTAAGAATAAGGCAAGATTGGTGGCTAAGGGGTACACCAAAATAGAAGAGATTGATTTTAAGGAGACCTTTGTTCCTATATCTAGATTGGAAGCAATTAGAGTGCTACTAGCCGTTGCCTGTTATAAGGAATTTAAGCATTTCCAAATGGATGTCAATAGTGCTTCTTGAATAGGATAATAAAAGATGATATGTTTGTATAACAACTCCTAGGTTTTGAGAGTTCCCAATTTCCAAAAAAGTTTAAACATTAAAAAAGGCACTGTATGGATTAAAACAGGCACATAGAGTACGATATAATAGGTTTAGCAAATTCCTACTATATAGGAAGTTTGTTAAGGGGAGCATAGACACCACCTTTTTCTGAGAAACGTAGGTGATGAGATACTCATTATTCATATCTATGTTGATGATATACTTTTGGATCTTTTGATAAAAGGTTATGTGAAGATTTTTCTAAAATAATGAGTAAGAAATTTGAGATGAGTATGTTGAGAGAATTGTCCTACTTTTTGGGGTTTAGTATGTGACAAATGGCTGATGGAATCTTTCTTAATCAATTAAGGATATCCTGAGAAAATATGAAATGGATAAAGATAAGATAATAAACACTCCCTTGAGCTCCAATGTTTAGTTGAATAAGGACTCAAATGAAAAATCTATTGATCAAAAGAAGTATGAAAGAATAATTAGATTACTAACCGACCTGATATAGTGTTTAGTGTTTATCTCTATGCTAAATTTCAAGCTGTTCTTAAAGAATACCACCTAGTTGCAATTAAGAAAATTATTAGATACATCTTAAGGACCTAAAACTTAGAAATTTGGTATCATAGGCACAACATTCTTTTAAAATTATTAGATGTTCTTATTCTAAATTTGTAGGGTGTAGGGTGAATAGAAAGAGTACTTCTGGAACTTGTTAATTTATAGACAGCCTTTAGTCTCCTGGTCTAGTAGAAAATAGAACTCTATTTCACTTTCCACTACTGAAGCTGAGTACATTACCTTAAGAGGTTATGCGGCCCAAGTCCTTTGGTTGAAGCAATAAATTCAAGATTTAAGATTACTCGTAGCCCCAATTTCAATTCTATATGACAACACTAGCGCCATCTGCCTCTCTAAAAATCCTATCCAATATTCATGGATCAAACATTTTGACATAATGTATCACTTTATTAGGGACCATGTTACCAAAGTAGATATTGAGTTACACCATATAGCAACCAAAAACCAATTGGCTAACATCTTTACTAAACCACTAGCCTTTGACACATTCAACATCTTAAGGACCATATTGGGTGTGATTGACATAAATGCATGAACTCGATACTTTTCAAACTCTAAACTTTTTGTTTTCTAATTTTTATTTGTTTTTGTTTCCTGATCTTTATTTTGTTTCTGACCTTTTTTTTTTTAATTATTGTTTTTTATTTATTCACTATTATTTTATGTGTTTTCATTTCTGATGTTTCTATTTTTCTTTCAATTTTTTTTCTTTTGGCCACTACTGAAATGATATTTTATGCCTTATTTTTATTTTTGAAAATTTGTAATCAATGATTGACTTCTCTAAATCAGTTAAAGGGAGAAACATCATTGATTATTTTCCTTCTTATAACTCCTTTTTAACGTGTAATTTTCTTTTCTAAATGAAAGTTTATATAGAATTAACAATTGGACTTTTCAATTAAGATCTCTTCTATCTTGTTATGGTATTCTATCTGATATAAATAATGTTTAAAGTCATTAAATCACTTTCATGGTTTTTAATCTTGTTGTTGCATTTATAATATGAATTTGATTCTGCTTTGCAGTTTACATTTCTTTATATTAGATAGTGAGTTTTTCTTTTCTAATATATGGAGCATATTCTTACAACTAAGTGTGTTTAAAAGTTTTGAAAAGAAGCTAGCTTACAAATATGAAAAGAGACATAAAATGAGCCCGAAATAATAGAAACTGAAAGATGTGCAATGATCGACAAAAAAATTGAAAGATACAAAAAGTATATTAAAAATCAAAAGATGCGCAAAGTGCACCAACCAATTGGCAAGATGCATAAAATAAGCCCATAAGAAAGCAAGCTTCTTTCTATTTCAATCCTTTAAATCTTTGAAGAATTCATATATCACTTATTATTTTCAAAGACTTGATTTTGAAACTCATGAATGTGACTAATTACTTTGATATATTATTTTATTAGTTATTTTCCAATAAAGAAGTTTTGAACAAATCACTTTTTTATATCTGATTGCTTTTTCTTAGTCATATATTTTATTTTCAAAAGATGGTTTGCCTTGTAAGAAGTCTGAGCTGGGGTTAATAAGATCAATTTTTTTGCTGTTTTTTTATTTCAATGAAATTAACTCAGTTCTAATAAATTTTTAATCCAATCAAATAAAAAATTTATCCTATTCTTGCTTTAATAAAAAAATTTATTTTTCATTCTATTTATCATTTTTATCATTTTTTTATTATTTTATATTTGATTTTTACTACTTTATCTTTACTTTGGGGCCTCTTATAATCACCTCCTTCTATTAAGAAAATCTCAATTTTTTATCTCATCATCCTAGACGATATTCATATCATTTTGGACGATATCATTAATCCACCCTTCTTCTTCCATCTGATGGCTAATCTGAATAAATTATTTGAGATCATCCTGAACGATCCTCATTTTCATGGATGATCTGATCAAAACCTGCATAATTATCTATGATTGTCCTAGACGATCCACATAGAAAAAATGATTACACATTTTAAATTTGACATGTATGATCCATTATTGTCTATCATCATGGACGATCTACCTAATCATCCTGGATTTTTTATCAATGGTCATCTAGGTTGATTCATCTGGAT
This sequence comes from Dendrobium officinale, assembly GCA_019514585.1. Classification (NCBI taxonomy): domain Eukaryota; kingdom Viridiplantae; phylum Streptophyta; class Magnoliopsida; order Asparagales; family Orchidaceae; genus Dendrobium; species Dendrobium officinale. Next base: position 37,342,094 of record CM033699.1, on the reverse strand, counting down.
GATCGCCTAAGTCTAATCATCTCGAATGATGTCTGATCATCCTGAATAATAGGACTGCTTTTTTGCACCATTTTCTTGGACGTCATAAACTTGCTAGATAATCCTGGACGATCCTGTGATCGTCATCAATGATATGTCCTTTTCTTTATAAATAGCCAAATTCAAATGTTTTTTTCTCACCCTCCAAACTTTCAATTCTTCTTTCATTCTCCCTTAAGCTTAAAATCATTGTCAATGGCTAGTGGGAAAAGGTCTAGGGTGGCGACCAGCAATTTTTCAAGGGTATATGTCGACCCTCGTTTCCCTGAGGCTGCTAACCAAGTCGCCTATCTTTGATACAAAATTGTTGGGATCACACCCTCAAGGATCATAAATCCTTGCACACTCACTTACCTGTTCATTAATCTGTTCACTCATACCTCCCTCACTTGTATTTTGACACTAGCTTTCCCTTTCAACTCTGAACTCCTCTATGAGTTATTCGCTTGTCTTAGGACCAACTCCACCTACAATGCCCTACAATTCTATGTATATAAATGCATAGTTGAGATCACTAATCAAGATTTCCATGAACTCCTCCAAATGTTCACTATTAGAGATAAGATTCACATCTTGTCTTCAGATCCTAATTATGACTGGAGTCCTTCCAACCACCTACTGAGGAATATAAGTGTCTCCTACCATGATGGGGCATCAAGCACCTCAGTCAAAGATGCTAGAATAGTCTAATATATTCATCAAACTTTAGTAATCTCAAAGGTTACTGATTGTGTCCACATCACTCCCCTACTCTCAATATCCACCTTTTATATAATGGCCCATAGGGAGTTCAATGCCGCTGATCTTCTCTTTCGATACATTGAGCAACTTACTAGAATTAAAGATCCAGGGTATAAAAGAAAGCCCAACCTTGCCTTAGGAAACATCATAGCTTTCATCCTAGAAACCAAATATAATCTTCAATAACCTGCCCCACAAGATTTTTAGCCTACTACTATACCAATAGCTCCTTCCATGTTCTTCAATGCACCCACCTCCATCCGGGGAACAAGGGAGCTGAGGGAGTTTAGGGGGAAGCTACTCCTACACATGATCCTACACCTATTCTGATCCACCAGTAGTCATAGCTGGATCAATTGGTGGAGAGGTTCGACTAGTGGGTGGCTAGGTTTGACTCTTATGTTACTATACAAGAGCAGCAGCATGAGGTGGATCCTACACCAGCAGCTGCAGCATTACTAGGATATGGCCTAGTTTGGCAAGAAGTTTGCTTCCATCTCTAGTTTCTTTCAACCACTACCACCACCTTCTTCACCTAATCAGGGCCCTCCATACTTGTAGACTATTTTTTGTGTGATACTTTTGTGTTGTGGTTAGCTACTATTTTGTATTTTCTATTTTCTATTTCTTTTATGTTTCCTCCTCCTTTTTTTGATGTGAAAATGGGGAGTAATAAGTTAATTGTATAGTTATTTTTTATACTACTGCATTCGTGTTTGTACCACCCGTTTGTTTTTAGTAAAATTTGAATTGCCTAGTTCATATTATTCTCCTTTACTTTATGTTTCATTAATCTACTTAAGTTGAATTTTTTAACAAATGTTTACCATCATAAAAAGGGGGAGATTATTGCAAATCTGGATTCAAAGATTATAATTTTAATGATAGAAAATATTTATGGATGATTCAACTCTTTTAGCTTTGTTCTAATTTTAAAAAATCATATAGGATGATCCCATATTGTCCTAGACTATTCATTACAATCATGCCTAAATTAGTTAGGTGATTAAGAAAAGTAATTAAGGTTTGATTGAGCGATCATATCATCCTGGATAATCGATAGATCATTTTGGATGATTAGTTTGAAAAACCTTAGTTCTTTCTTGAGTTTCCTGGATGAACAGAACGATGTTCTAGACGATATTTATTATTTTGAACTAATTATACAGGATGATCCAAGAATTATCCTGGATGATACATTATTTTTTCATCATCCAAAACATGTATGGTCTAGACAGATAGAAGGATGGGTTGGATGATATTTATTATTTTGAACTAATCGTATAGAATGATCCAAGAATCATCCTTGATGATACATTATTTTTTTTTATCATCGAACATGTATGGTCTGGATGAACAGAATGATGTGTTGGATGATATTTATTATTTTGATCTAATCATATAGGATGATGTACACATCATCCTAGACGATCAAAACAAATAAGGCTTCTAATCATCCAGCCCTCCTAGGTCAGCTTGGCCCAATGAGCTAAAAATACACTAATCGTACAGGATGATCTGTCAATCATCCTATATGATCTTTAATAGAAAGTTAAAAATTAGGGAAAATTTTAAGCCTATATATATAAGATCTCTTATTTATTCAAGAAGGAATCTTTTACTGCTGTCCTGACTTGAGAGAGCCAAGAGAAGGAGAGGAAGAGCTTGAGTGAGAGAGAGAGGATCTTATGACGAGGAGTTTATATGAGGTTCACAGCAGTTTCTCCAAGTAAGGATCCGAGTCATTTTCCCAGTCGTCATCCCTTGTTCCTTAGAGGCTCTAAGTAGGTCTTCTTCAATAATTGTTAAAGGTTCTCTGCCTACTTAAGGAGGATGCAAAAGGAGATTGGGTTCTATTCCTTACCAGGGTCGAAGGAAAGGAATATATAAAGTCTTCTCGACCTTATTATGGGAGCAAAAGAAGAGTCACTAAATTTTAGTGCAATATCCGGAGGAGAGGCGAGGAGTGGACGTAGGTCATGTTGACCGTTCCACTATAAAATATGATGTTCTCCTTTGTATTACATTTTTGCATTTTAATTTTAGCACTTTATTTTATGTGGGTGATTGTATGGTGTTATGTTTTAAATATTTCAAAAGATTTTGATTTTTGTTTAAGAAATTTTTTAAACTACCAATTTAACCCCCCCCCGCCCCCCTCTTAGTTAGCCTTAGGCTAATTTATATGGGCTTAACAACCCTAACAAACTTTCAGGATGCACCCCCTAAATTTAAAGAAGAGATTAAATTGATAATTGATGAATTAAAAGAGATAAACCTTGGAAGAAAGGATGATCCTCACCCCATATTCATAAGCTCACTGTTACGTTGGGATGATTCTAAGGGTCTGATTCAACTCATTTTTTTATTTTAGATACTACTTCACCTGAACATATGATGAAATGATGGGTTTGTCTATAGACATAGTATTTTATAAACTTGGAATCTAACACAATGCAATTCTAATAAAATAAGCTCTTTGACGCATGCTTTTATAGATCGAGAAATAAGTCATTTTTGAAGTTAAAAAATTGGTCGAGGCTGGGTTTATTTAATAGGAAAAATACCCATCCTGGGTATCCTGTGTTGTACCATTTGAAAGAAGAATGGTCAAATTCAAATATGTTTTAACTATAAGGATCCAAATAAAGCATGTCCCAAGGATGCATTTCCTTTACCCATTCCTAAACTTATGGTGGACATTGCCTTTTCATACCTTATTTTCTCCTTTACAGATGGCACATCTAGTTGTAATTAAATCAAGATGGATCCAGAAGATGAGAGAAACACTGCATTTAGAACTCCTGTATGAATCTTCTATTATAAGGTGATACTATTTTCCCATAAGAATGTTGGTGCGACCTACAAGTGGGATATGACTTATATCTATGACAACTTAATCCATAATCAAGTTGAGTGTTATGTTGATGATTTGGAAGTCAAGAGCAGAGTAAAAGAGGCTCACCTATATGACTTAAGAGTCTTTTTTAAGAGGTTTTGCCACTACAATCTTAAAATGAATCCTTTAAAGTGTGTTGTTAGTGCCACCTTAGGGAAATTTCTAGGTTTTGTATTGAGGCATTATGGAATTGAAATCAATCCTACCAAAATCTAGGGCATCTTAAATATGCCACCACCTAAGATCCTTACTCAATTAAAGTCTCTTCAAGGTAGGTTGGCGTATATATGAATGCTTAAATCTAATCTTTATGGAAGATGTCATGCTTTCTCTGTCCAAGCAAAGAAGGACACTAAGTTCATATTTAATAATAAATGTCAGAATGCTTTTAACAACATCAAAGAATACCTTACCAATCCTCTTGTCTTGGCAGCCCCTATTCTGAAAAAACATTTCATTCTTTACACTGTGACCCTGGATGAGCCATTAAGCTCCCTATTAGCCTAGGTTAATTACGAGGGAAAAGAGCATGCCCTCTACTACCTAAGTCAAAGACTTCTTTCCACCAAAATTTGGTATCGTTCAATCAAGAAGCATTATCTCACCTTTATTTTTACAAACCAATAACTACAACATTACATGCTTTCTCATCAAGTGAGTTTGATTTCCAAAGTCAACCCATTGTAATACATTATGGCCCAACCTACATTTTCAAGTCATTTAGCATGGTGGTCTATGATATTGCTTCAATTTGAAATCACTTTAATTCCCCTGCATACTATGAAAGGGCAAGCCATTGCTGAGTTCCTTACAACACACCCGTTGCAGGTGGATTCTCCTTTAAGTGATGATAAACTTGAAGAACAAATCATGATTTTAATGGAATTTGATTATCATATCTGGGAATTATATTTTGAAGGTGCAACATCCTCTCAATAGGGTAAAACTCAAAAAACTACATTTTCAAAAAAGCAAGATTGGTATGATTTTCATAACACTAGATAAATGTATGATGCACTTTTCTACCACTTATAAGAGCTTTGCATGACTATCAAAGCTGAGTATGGAGCTTTGATAACTAGCTTGGAACATGTAATCCTGATGGAGATTAAAGATATTAAAATCTTTGGTGATTATCAACTCGTAATTAACTAAATTGTAGGAACCTATAAATTTTTTAATCCTAAACTCCTCAAATATCACCAGTATACTAGTCACATAATCGAGCATATTCTTGTTGTAACTTTAAATAGGGTTCCCCATAAAAGCAATTCTATAGCAAATACCCTAACCAATCCTGCAAAGGAATTTGCCTGTCCTGGAGAAGACTATATTCCTATATAGATTCAAGGTAATCAAGTCTTATCTTCTATAGATTTGGATCATATCAATAAGTAGTCTTTGCATGTCCTATCTGCCTCCTCAGCAAGCAATAAAGAAGATGACTGGAGGCAACCTTTAGTTAACTACCTTCATGAAGTTAAACTTCCCAGGAACCAGATCAAGAAATGTGCCCTCTTGTATGCACTTGTGAATAATATGTTATACAACTAATCTCTTGATTAGATGCAACTACATTGTTTAGAAAAATGAGAGGCCTTGAAGATCAATAATAAGGTTAATTCTTGAGCATATAGTGCTCATCTATCAGGTTCTAAGATGACATTGAAAATCAAAAGATTTGGATAATATTGGCCTACGATGATTGATGATTACATGAATATTTTAAAATGTTGTCTTCAATGTCAAGTATATAGTGTAATTCTACATGAGCTGCCTAACTTGTTGCATCCCATGATAGCTTTGTGACCCTTTGAGAGTTGGAGAATGAATCTTATCAGGCCAATTGATCCTCCTTCTTCAAAAGGTCATCGATTTATTTTAGTAGTGACTGATTACTTTTCAAAGTGGGTGGAACTAGTTCCCCTATATAATGTAGCATGACATAATGTCATGGATGTTCTTAATGACCATATCATATATCAATTTGGCATGCCTGACCAAATTATAACTAATAATAGATCCGGTTTCAAGTCAAAAACAATTAATAATTTTATAAGGCGCCATAGTGTTGAATGGATATACTCAACAATATATTACCATTGCGCTAATAAATTTACTTAGGCCTTTAACAAAACTATAGTATAAATCATCAAAAATACTTTAGATCATAATAAACATGAGTGAGATGAGAGGTTGGTGGAAGCCTAGTAGATCTATAGGACCACTTATAGGACCTCGACCCAATTCACTCCATTCACATTAGTGTATGGGTCTGAAGTCATACTCCCACTAGAAGTACAACTTCTTTTGCTTAGAGTTACGATCAAGAATCAAATCACTACCGAATGAAAAGCATGACTCCGAATAAAAAACTTAAAGACCTTGAAAAGCATTATCTCCAAGCTCAACAAAGTCTATGTTTGTATAAATTTCAAATGATTCGAGCTCAAGATAAGTTAGTGCGACATAGAACCTTCCAAGTAGGAGACTTGATTTTGGTTTATTGGGGGCCTATCTTAGCTCATCAAAAGATCGGTGGGAACTTTGAACTAACATGGGAATTAGCCTTTATCATAGAGACAATTTATAAAGGGGGCACATATCAATAAGTTGATGTAAAGGAAATCACCCAATGTTACATATCAATGGGCATTTCCTTAAGAAATACTATGCTTTAAGTAGCTCAAATCTTTTTTAATTGATAAATTATATTTCATGTTATGAACTAAGTTCAATAAATTTAAAAAAAAATAAAATTATATATATATATATATATATATATATATATAATTATATATATATATATATATATATATATATATATATATGTGTGTGTGTGTGTGTGTGTGTGTGTGTGTGTGTGTGTGTGTGTGTGTGTCTGTGTGTGTGTGTGTGTATGAATAAATTTGATGCACAGGAGTATGCGAATTATAGAGGAATTAAGTTAATGTGTCAAACTTTAAAACTATGGGAGCGAGTTATGGAGCGTAGGTTGTGATGTGATACTATTGTTTCTCAAAATCAATTTGGATTCATGTGAGGTAGGTCTACTATGGAAGCCATACATTTATTGAGAGGTTTGATGGAGAAATGTAGAGAGAATAAAGATGATCTACATATGATATTTATTGATTTAGAGACAGCATACGATAAAGTTCCTTGAGAAGTGCTATAGAGAGTTCTTGAAATGAAAGGAGTTAATAATTCATATATTCAAATCATTAATGATATGTCTATATGAGCTATTACTTGTGTTCAAACACAAGGTGGTTTGACCATGTATTTTCTTATTTTGGTTGGATTACATTGAGGATCAGCCTTAAGTTCATATCTTTTTGCTTTAGTCATGGTTGTTCTCACTAAACATTTGCAAGAGAATGTACCTTGGTGTATACTTTTTGTTGATGATATTCTTCTTATTGGTAAGACTAGAGAGGGAGTTGATGGTAAACTTGAATTATGGAGATCAACTATAGAGCCTAAAGGTTTTCGCTTTAGTAGATTTAAAACTGAATATATGGAGTGACCTAGTGATGGGATTGTGACTTTAGGTGATCAAGCCATTAATAAGAGTACACATTTTAGATATCTTGGATCTATTGTTCAAAGTGATGGTCACTTTGATGGAGATATTATCAGTAGAATTCAAGTTGGATGGTTAAAGTGGAGGAATGCATCGGGCTTAATGTGCGATAGAAAAGTTTCCCTCAAACTTAAGGGAAAATTCTATAAGATTGTCGTGAGACCTGTAATGCTTTATGATGCTGAATGTTGGTCATTAAAAGAGAAGCATAATACTAAGTTAAGTGTTACAGAGATGAGGATGCATAAGTAGATGAGTGGCTTGACCCTTAGAGATAGGATACAAAATGAGCATATACGTGAAAAGGTTGGAGTAGCTCCATTGGAAGATAAGATTAGAGATAGTCTCCTTAGATGGTTTGGTCACATTAAACGGAGGCCTTCTAATGACTCGGTTAGGAATGTTGAGGTATTAGATTTGACTTATGTTAAGAAAGGTAGAGGTAGACCTAAAAAGACTTGGTTATAAAATATTATAAATCATTTCTTTATTAGATTTAAATGAGAATTAGATTTTTAACAGTACACAATGGCAAAAAAGGATTCATGTAGCCGACCCCACATAGTGGGACAAAGGCTTGATGTTGTTGTTGTTGTTGTATATATTATGATCAGATTCGTATAGTACGATTAGAACAACTTTTCAAATTCAAATTTTTGCCTAATTTAATGTATGGAGAGCTTTCTAATTATAATAGATTGTCTAGTATGATGTGATGTTTATAATGTATGGTTAGCTATATTTAAAATATATTTTTACTAAAAAAAAATATTTTAATTAATTTCTGTAACACCAGATCGTACAGTACAATGTACATAAAAATTAAAATATTTAAAAATATTTTTTCTCCCCTTATGTGTATGTTCATGGCCACAAGGCTAACATACTTCCTTATAGGACTTAAGTTAAAAAATTAAAAATAAATAAATGAAATTATAAACTCATTTAACATAATATATTCTACCCGATTTTTAACCCTATATCTTCAAAGAATGGTGAATGTTGTACCATAAATATTAGTCAACACAAACAAATATGCTCTATAAATATTAAGAGAAATAAAGAGGTAATAAATTATTTTTACTTTCATCAAGATCATAAACTTGAAAACCCGAGTTGCAACAATCTCCCCCTTTTTGAATCTTTCATGGTGTACCTGAAATATTAGTCAGCACAAAAATAAATATGTTCTAAAAGTATTATGAGATATAAAGAAGTAGTCAATAATATTTTTATCATTAAAATCATAAACTCGGAAGCTCGAGTTGCAACAATCTATCCTTTTTTATGATGAAAAATATTAATGGTTGAATTTATAAAGAAAACTTAATATTTTTACCTTTTCTTTACATTTGTTGATGCTTATGCTTCAACTTCAATAGACTTTCAAAATTATTTATTATCAATGCAATCTCTTTACTCTCATCATCTACTATGCCACATTCATCCATGTATTTGGTTTTTATAATTATAGTCTTCTCATCACATGCATCCAAAAGTATTTAACTCACACTTTTCTTGTACGCAATGAGTGAGCCTATTAGATTATCTCTAGAAAAAGCATTCAAATTATTTGATTCACACATAACCATAATATTGGCATCAAAATTATCAAGTAAAGAAAGAATAATTTTATTAATCTTTTTAAAGTTTGAAAGTTCTCTATCTAAAGTATACAATGATGTTACAATCTAGGTAAATCTAATAAACATGTCTAAGATAGTCTCATAAGGTTTCATGTGAATAAGTTCATAATCACGTAATAATATGTTTAATCTAGATTGTTTGACTTTATAACTACCTTTGTATGTAATACATAGTTTATCCCTAACTTCCTTTCAATTGATACAGGTAGAAACAATCATATAATATTCAAAAGTTAAAGCTAAAAAAAATAATTCAAAGATTTAGCATTTAATTGAGCATTAATTTTTTCTTCTCTACTCCATTCAGTAAAAGAAATATTTATTTTGACTCCAACTACAACAAACGATGGGACAAAATTACCAATTTGAATTATATGCCACATTTGATAATCAATTGATTACAAGAAAGTAGAAATGAAAATTTTCTAAAAATCAAAAGAAAAATTTTCAAATAAAGGGGGTCATGTGATTGAATAGTCTTCTGTATTATTACGATTTTCAAAATGTGTCATGATCAGTTTTCACAAGGATTTTTATAAACTATTTTTGAAACCCTACTCTGATTCCACTTAAAAATTCTTGGTGGTTGTTAGATCTTAATAGACTGTCCCTAAGGCTCAGAAATATGGAAGTAATACTATCATCTGATGTGAAAGGTAGTACACTTATAAAATATAACAAAGATGGTGATGATAATATAATCAATATAATATAATATCAATCATAAATTTTTAACCATGTAATTATCATAGAAAGTAAAATGCAAAAAAATAAAATGCAGAAAATAAAAATAAAAAGAACACACCAAATTTATAGTGATTTGGTCAAACCATAACTTACGTCCACTCCCCAAAGTCACCCACTCTATGTATTGAACTATCACTATAGTTTCTTTGCTTTAGCCCCTACAGCTAGGCAGAGAAGCCCTTACAAATAATCTTCCACCAACCCAATATAGAAGAGGTATGAACTCCTTTCACACCTAGAGAACCTTGACTCCTTTTCACCCTTCTAGTAATATAGAGAACCTGGACTCCTTTTCACTCTCCTGGTGAGGTAAAGAACCTTGAATCACTTTTACCTTCCCTGGTGCGGTAGAATAGTTGGGTTCTTTGACACCAAAGAGATCTTCTTCTTCTTAAAACTTCCCTTAAGACAAACCTTGAATCTGATGGTACATAGTAAAAGCTTGCTGGATCAACCATGTTAAACCCCATCCAAACTACCTTGAATCCCACAAGGATCTTCTCCCTCTCAACCTCCACCCTTTCCTCTCTCCCTATCAAGGCTCTCACTTTAAGTTCTTTCCAAAAGAATAAAGACTCAATGCATGCCAAAGACACATACAATGTCTTTAGAGAAATCATAAATAAAGGGCTTAAAAAAACCCTAAAAAATCATTTCAATCATCAAAGATCATACAATACAATAGAAGTATCACCCATTATTATGTGCAAAATTTGACTTATTAGTACTATACAATCATCAATATGATTGATTGATTATATAGTACAATTAATTTACCTATAATGCAGTTTGTTAAGGACGAATCATCGGATAACCAACATCATCTTTGTTTATCTTACAATATGATCCGGTTCATATAGTACGATTAAAATATCAAAATTAAATAGATTTAAATTACAAATCACAGGATTAAATTTTGCAATATTTTAAATATTGCATGTAAAATTAGGTTTGTATAATATGATTAGAATAACTTTTCAAACTCAAATTTTTGCCTAATTTAATGGACGGTGTGCTTTCTAGTTAGAACAAATTATCAAATATGATGTGGTGTGTGTACTATATGATTAATTATATTTAAAAAGTATTTTTCCCAAAAAAAATAAAATATTTTGATTAATTTCTATAACACTAGATCTTACAGTGCGATCCATATCATGCAATATAATATAAATAAAATTTAAAATATTTAAAAACATTTTTACTTCCTTTATGTGTGTGTGTGTGTGTTCGTGGCCACCAGGCTAACATACATTCTTACAGGACTTAACTCAAAAAAGTAAATAAATAAATGAAACTACAGACTCATTTAACATAACATATTCTACCCAATATTGAGCCTGAATCTTCAAAGATTAGTGCTTGGTAGACCTGAAATGTTAGTCGATACACAAATAAATATGATATTCAAATACTATAAGAAGTAAAGAGGTAATCAATAGTATTTGTTATCGTCAAAATTATAAACTCAGAGGCTCGAGTTATAATAATTTCCCCCTTTTTGAATATTCAAATAACTGTGTATGGTATACCTATCATATTAGTCAATATATAAACAAATATGCTATAGAAATACTAGAATATATAAAAATATAATCAATAATATTTGTTTTCATCAAAATTATAAACTCGAAAGCCTGAGTTACAACATAATTAAATTAGTAAAGTCCTTTTACAAAGGAAACAGTTTAGTATTAAGACTAGCATGCATCTTTTTCAGCTTCCTATATGAATCTTGAATATTTTTAAAAATAATGTGTAATTCATTATAGGAAAGTTGGTAAACCTCATCTTGATCTGATTAATTAAGATTTTCATTAACCATAAGACATAGGTTTGTTACCTCCTCCTATGCTTCTACATCTAATGATTCTTAAATGGAGTAGGCCCAAAAAGCTTTATGCTTCTTTTGCTTGCCCCTCTTGAAATTTGGCATCTCTTTGCCCTTCTCCTTGATTGGGTGAGTCTTCAGGTTTGTGCATTTAGCTCAACGGTGGCATGGTTTCCTGCAATCGAAGAAAATTATATTAGACGAAACTTTAATATTTTTTTCTTTTACTTTTGCTTCAATTGTGTTGATAATGTCTCTATTTTATTTTCAAAAAACTCTTGAACTATTATTTCATTAAGGAAATTCCATCATCCTCCTCTATTATAGAACTATCGCTATCCAAATTATTTTCTTTTAGTAATACATTTCTCTCCTTCTTCTTCTCTCCTGCATTACTTTCCTTTAACTCACTCCTTGTTCATAGGAAATTAGTGACCCAAGTAAATTTTTAATGGAATAAATATTTAAATCTTAGGATTCAATAATTATAGTTATCTTAGCATCATAAGAACTAGGTAAACAATATAGATTCTTATTAAGTTTTTCAAATTTTTATAATTCTCTACTTAGTGCATGTAAGGATGTCAATATCTAGGTAAACTTAGTGTATATTTTGGATATAGTCTTGTTAGGTTTCATGTGAAAGAGTTCATGGTCATGTAGTAGAATATTTAGCCTAAATTGTTTAACTTCACTAATTCCCTCATAAGTGATATATAATATACCCCAAATTTCCTTCCTCATGTAGAAACTCATATATATTTTTCAAATTTAAAAGCACAAAAGAAATAATTCAAATATTTAGCATTTAACTATACAAGTTCCCTATCCTTATAACTCATTTATTAAAAAGAATATCAGTTTTGACACCATTGAACTTCATGTGATAGAAGTCAATAGCAGTTTGAATCATATAGTAAAAGGATTGTAAACATGCAGACAAACATAGTTTCTCAAAATCAAAAGGAATATTTTCAAACAATAGTGGATGAATTATCGAATAACCCTACATAGTGTTACTATTACCAAATGAGCCATTTATCATTCTTTAAAAGTTCTCTAAAACCTAATTTTTTAAACTCTCCCTGATACCACTTGAAAGTTCATGAAGGTTGTTAAACAGTAAGGAACTAATACAAGACTCAACAAGAGGGGGTGAATTGATAATTTTAATTTTTTTCACAGCTTCAAAATAACTATAATAATACTTTTAAAAAGTTTTCAAAAATTAAAAGTAATAAATTCTAATTGATTGTGAAAGCAAATGAGTTTATCAAAAATATTGATTTAACTATGATGATATTTTGATTAATGAAATAAAGTGATAATCTTTGATTTTACCAAGCAGTTATAATAGAAATAAAATGTAAGAAAAATAAAAATATTAAAAGAAAAATAAACACTAAAGATTTTTATAGTGGTTTGGTCAATCTTCATTTACGTGCACTCCCCAAAGTCCACTTTGAGTACTGCACTAACCATTAAGTGACTCTCCTTTTGCTACCATAGCAAGGCGGAGAAGCTCTTATAGATTCACTGTCTTCAAACTTGATATGTAGTGCTGGATTCTATGTCACCCTCCCACTAATGGTAGCAGACCTTGACTCATTTTTCTCCCTCTTAGAGAAGACGGAGAACCTCAACTCTTTTTCTCCCTCCTAGAGATGACAAAGAAACTCAGCTCCTTTTCTCCCTCATGGAGAAGGCAGAGTACCTCGAGGAATTGATTTAGAAGCCTCTCTCCTAAGAGATCCTTTAAGAAATCACCAAGGTTAAACGAGGAGCAATGGTTTAACTAACCAGGAGGAACCATGTGATCCCCTCACGCTTTCTCTCCCTCATGCTCAACCTCACCTTCTCCTTCCTCTAAAACTCTAGATTTCTCAAAATCTCTCTCTTAGAGTACCTTTAGCAGTCACATAATTCTCTAACCATTATGAAGAGAATCTTTAAACTTTTCTTAAGTGTTGGACTTCAAGAAACCCTAAAAATTTAATTTAGCTTTCATTATTCTTACACTATGATTTGAGTTTGTATAGTACAACTAGTTCAAAAATTCTACCCATATAATATGATGTAAATAGTTTTTTGGATGAATTATTCAACTTTTTTAAGCACATTGAATAGTATAATCCAAGGATCATCTAGTATAATATGTTAGCTTTTCTCTCTTATTCATACAGGATGACTCCCAAAATGATTAGAAATTATCTCAGTAAGTCATCCTGTATTATGATCATTATACAGTTCAATTAATTGATTTTAAGTAGGTCATCCAATACGATAAGAATATCATAAAATATGATTAGTTCAAAATTCAAGGTTTCATTTGGTATGATTTTTAGGACGATCAATATTTATCATTGAAAATAAATTGGTATGATCAATATCTTATATTATGAATCAGATTGTACTATAGGATTAGTTCAAAAATTAAATTTTGAATATCTTGCTTTATTTATTTGGTGGCTATGGTTTTAAAATCTTAAAGAATTATACATTATGATCCATATCATATTTTTCGATTAGTTCACAGAAACTCATTATTCAATTAACTGTAAGCCCATTCTTTTTATAATAATCATGTAATATGATTGTAAATTGTACAGTATGATTAATAAAAAAAAATTAGCTTTTATAATTTATATCACTCCACCTATATGTGTGTGTGCACAGCCACCCAATTACATACACTCTTATTTGGTCAGACTAAAAAAATTGAAAATTAAAAAAATAAAATTACAGGCTTTATTTACTTGATATTAATATCCTACCCATTCTTGAGCTTTCAATAGGCTTGAGCAATGTATGTCTTACCTTTAATGTTAGTGCTCACAGATAGAAGAAATATCTAAAATATTCAATAAAAAAGTAATAATTCAATCAATAATGTTTGTTATCATTAAAATCATAAACTAAAGGTTCTGGATTATAATGTTTACATATCTAAGGAGAACCCTTTAAGAATAATGCAGATTGGGTATATGCTCTTTATTGAGGAGAAGGTGAAATATATAGATTTTTATGTATGAATCAACATATTTTTTTTGTGGAGTCTAGTTGATATTCTTAGAGTTTAAACTAAGATAATCTTACATTCCCTCAAGGTAGACCCAACATGCAAACTGATGATCCAAATAAAGTGATTTTTTTGCACTGAATCGTAAATAAGCAATTAAATAGGAAGTTTATAAAATTCAAGAAGATGGTTTCAAATGTGAAGTATATTATCTCATTTGTTTACAAATATCATTTTAGTTAAGAAAGCTTTTTGATCTTGGAGGATGTGTGCGGTTTATATAAAACATAATAAAGCTTGCATAAAGGATACTTTTATACTACCTCGTATTGATCAACTTTTCAACATCACATCCGAGCACCAAATGCTAAGTTTTGTTGATGATTACTTTTGCTGCAACCATATAAGGTTAGATCCAATAGATGAGGAGGAAACAACTTTTCAAATAGATAATGGGTTGTATTACTACAAAGTAATGTCTTTAAAATGTAAGAATGCTGGAGCTACATATCAGCACCTCATGAATAAAGTTTTTAAAGACCTCATTACATGCACCATTGAAGTATATATAGATTATATGATTATAAAAAGCCTTAAAAGTTCATAATATATCTCTAATTTGGAATAATGCTTTTTCATTCTTTAATGTTATAGCATGCGACTCAACACTGCCAAGTGGGATTTTGGTGTCACATCAAGAGAATTTTTAAGATTCATGGTTACCCATAAGGGGAACAAAGCTAATCCTAAAAAGATTAAGGCATTAAAAGATATGGTGCCTCTTAGAATTATTAAAGAGGTACAACATTTGAATTGAAAAATTTTGGCTCTATCTTGTTTCTTGGCCCTCTTGGGGGATAATTATTTTCCCTTTATCAAGAAAATAAGAAGTTATCATTACTTAGAGTTTTAATGGACATATGAATGTTATACATGCACCTAGTTGTCTTTTCTTCATACTATAAACTCAATTATGGTCTGAGAGGATAATGTTATATAGTGTCCTGTCTATTATATTAGTAAGATCCTCTCTAAGTTGGAGGGATGTTATATATTGATAGATAAAATAATATTATTTTTATTATTTTCAACAAGAAAATTGCATCTATATTTTAAAGCCCATATAATTAGAATATATACAAATCTCATCTTAAGAAATATTCTTTAAAAACTTGAGGCATCTAAAAGATTATTCAATTGGTCAATGAAACTAGGAGAATTTAACATCCATTTCATGCTTTGATCTGATATAATGTCATAAATACTTAGACTTTATTGTTGAATGTGCCATCCCTTTCTCCAATGAATCACTTTCCCTTCCTTATCTATCCCATTATTAAATGTTATATATTGATGGAGATTATAGGAGTTCTATCATTGGGCGAAGAATTCTATTGATCTCCCCATAGTAGGTTACCTTTTAATATGGACTCCGCCTAAACTTCCTCATGACTAATAATATTGTTGAATATGAAGCTCTCATTACCGGACTAAGGTTGGCCATGGATTATAAGGTGAATATATATATAATTCTTATTGATTTGTAATTCTTTATCTTTCAAGTGAAGGGAAATTTTGATGCCCACAACCCATAGTTAGTATAGTATTACAATATAGCAAAGTTGCTTCTTGCTTACCTAAAAAAATATCAAATCATTTATATACCCTGGATGTAAAATGAACAAGCATATACACTCTCAAAACTTACCACATCAATAATAGGAGATCTTTCAAGAGAAAGTGTATCGAGGAAATACACTTTCTTAGTATTCAAGGACCCTATGTTATATAAATGATTGATGAGTCAAGAGAGCCCTCTTAGATTAATCCTATCTTATCCTTCTTGCAAAATGGGATGATACCCAATTATCCGACAGTGATAGTGAAATTTTTTAGACATGTGAAAAACTTCACCATCATTGGTGGAGAGTTGTATAAATGAGCCTTATCAGGACATATCTTACGTGTCTCCAATCCTTAAAAGCTTTTTATATGCTATAAGAGAATGGACATATGCAAAGAACTTTTAAGTGGGAGAGAACTTGCTCTCAAAATTATGAGATAATGATTCTTCTGGCCTTAATAAATAAAGATGCACTTGAATTCACAAAAAGATGTAATAACTACAAGCTTCACTCTAATCTCACCCATTATCTTACCATATAGCTCTCATCATTCCAAAGTGCATGGCTTTTTTGAATAATATGGATTGATAAAATGTGACCCCCTTTCCTATGGTTTCTAGATAAGAAAAATTATTATCTTGGCTTTGGACTATTTCACTAAATGGGTAGAGGCCAAAGCCTTTGTACAAATAAAAAAAAAAACTAAATGCTAAATAATTTCTTTGAAAAAATTTATTATGTAATTTTGTCCTTTTTGTGAAGATCATCACTAGCAATATAACTTAATTTACTGGAAAAATCTTCATAAAATTCTACAAAGATCTCTATATTTAGTTTGTGTACACGATCATGGCCCATCCTTAAACTAATTGGCAAACCAAGTTTTTGAATTTAAATATACATAAGGGACTAAAAACATACCTTGGTAAGGTCGGGGTGTAGTGGGCTAATGAACTCCCAGTTATTCTTTGGAACATCCACACTACTTCAAAAACTCCAATAGGAGAAATGCAATATAACATTATTTTTGATAGAGAGGCCACCATCCTTGTCAATATTGGAGTCCCAAGCCTTAGAGTATAAACTGTTGATTTCAACAATAATGATCAGAAACTTTAAAATAACATGGATCTTCTTCGAAAAGAAAGAGACATGACTTGACTTCATACTATATCTTACCACCAAAGAATAGCTCACCACTATAACCAAAGAGTGAAACATTGGTGCATCTCTATTTGGGACTTAGTTCTGTGTATCCTTGAGATAGCTTGGAAAATACCCCAACATAATAAACTTCACCTCCCCCCCCCCCCCAAAAAAAAAAAAGGCCCTTATATATTGACAACTATGATTAAGCCTGAAACATTCAAGCTAAAGGATGCTAATAGGAAAAAGCTACCTAAGACTTAGAATACTAAGAATCTTCACAAATATTTTCAATGCTATTAACAAAGCTACCTACCATATAGCCTACATACTTTTTGAATTGTACAAGTTATTAGATAGCACTCACATGTCTCCTAAGTTATGTCATAGTATCAATGTATCATCTTTTCTAAAAAATAAACCTTTAATTTTCTCAACTCATTTTTTTGTCTTCTTCTCCAAACAAGATCATAATAATGCTCCTGATTTGAGAAATCTTAATTATTGGATAATCAATCCTAGAGGAATTTTATCTGACCTCTTCCATACAAGCTAACGTAATTAAGCAATTATTTACCAAATAATATTGGATAGGTCAAACATCTTTGGTTGATTTTACCCGAACTCTTTCACCAAGGTTAACATCTTCAAGAAATATTTTGTCTAATAACATTGGAAAGGTCAAACATTATAGGTGGTTGTATATCAGCCTCTTTGTAGCTAGTTAAATTTATCAAGTAAATTTTAACACCAAACTTGAGATATGTTAAAATATATTTGGTATGCTCTCTCTCTTAATCCTTAAAAGATATAAGGCTACCTATATGAGAAGCCAAATTTAATTATATGCCCGCCAATCACAAGGTAACCCATTATTATACATTAAGAAATAATATTCATTTAACATCTAGATATATACATATAAGGTAACCAAACATACTAAAAAAATCATAAAGATTAAAAAAATAAAACCACTCAATAATGAAAAATATTAACTAATCTCAACATCTTCATGTCTTTCTCAACTCATTATCAATGTCATCATCATCTAAATCTAAAGGAAATTCCTTAGAGGTTGGGCTAGGAGGCAACCCTTGAACCACAAACTCAATTTTACATTGTATCTATCAAACTCTTTTTACGAAGTTATGAATAAAGCCTTCCTCAAGGCACTGACCCTCTATATACCTCACTTCAACATAAAATATGTTACCATGACCTTACTAGATGTGATCTTAGCTCTCTCGATGATTATCAGAAGACTTATTGAAGTCCTCTATAACCTTTAATGATATACCCTCTATGTAAGTTTCAACATGTAATATGGTTGCCTCACTCTAAAAAAGATGATCTGGTAATCTTTTATTCTATTCTTCAAGAGCTTCTTTGTTAGTCTGAATAGCATTCTTTTCTATTATAAGTACTTTTAAAGCTTCATTTTCTAATGAGTTTTTGCATGAGCCTCATTACACTCATTATTAAAGTAATCTATTCTTAATTTTTTTTAAAGAAAATATAAGTTGACATTGTCACTAGTTCTTCTCTACACTCTACTAGTTGGCTTTCTAATCTTTAATTTTTACATTCAACCTTTGTTTATACGCCTCTATAGATATTTAACTTTCACAAACTTGTCCTTCCACTCATCTAGTAGTGTTTTAAAACTGGCATCCAAGTTCATCTTTTGGATCATCTGCAAAAGGAAGAGAGGATCCAGATAACTAATTATTCCATTTGCAGTTTGTCATCTGATGTAGATAAGCTTTAGTAATACTACATGGATAGGTAACTTTAAGGGCCCAATAAGCGTTGCAAACAAACCGAGCTGAGCCGAGTATGTGAGTGTTCATGTTTGTGTTCATTTATTATCATCTTGTTCAAGTTTGATTTGTGTTTGATTCAAGCTTTATTATTTCTGTTCATATTTGGTTCATTTAAATTAATGAGTGTTTATATTTAGTTCATATTCAATTCATGTTCAGTTCGTTTAGTGTTTATCGAGCTTTAAACAAATAAGCCTTTAAAGAACTATAAACGAGCTCTACTTCTAGATGTTCATTAACTTAACAAATAAGCTTTATCAAGCCTCCTAACAAATAATTACATCGAGCATGTTCACAAACATATTTAGTGATTTTTTTTTAAATATCAAACAAGCACATTCATGAACATATCTAACGAGTATACTTGAGATATCAAATGAGCATGTTCACTAACATATATAACTAGTTTTTTTGAGCTGCCAAATGAGCTAGTTCACAAACAAGTGATGTATGATTCATCTTATATTTATTTATGAATATTTTGAACAAGCAATCAAGAAAACATGGTCAAATGTGAAATATCTCTTGTACATGAATCAAACACAAATTGAGCTTTTACCGAGCCTAATATCAAGTTTTATCACGAGTTTTAAATGATGTCATTCATGAACATAAATTAGCTAAACACATTAGTGTTCAAGCTTATTTATTTAAGGATTGAGTATTTAAAATATTGTTCAAGTTTATTTGTTTAGTTAATTAAACTATTACAAACGAGCTTTAATCAAATCAACAATGAGTAGCTCATCGAACATTTGGTTCGCTTGCAGTCCTAGGCCCGATCCCACTATTGAAATTAAGAGTAACAATATTAATCATCAAGGGACATACAACTTCCCTTCATCCTTTGCCATCCCTTGGCAATATCACTATATCATTCATCTTTCTTCTTTTCAAGGAGGAAGATCTATCCTCCCTTTGACCTTCTTAGGGATTTTTCGAAAAAAACATAAAAGCATTGGGACTTTCTTCATAAGCTTTCTTAATTTTTTTCAATTTAACTAGATGATAACTTTCAGCCTCAATGAATAAACCAACCTAAAAAGATTTCTCCTTAACTACATACTGGCTAATATAGTGTAGCTCCTACAAATGACTATTCATATCAAGAAAATTTAGGATTTTCAATATCCCACCTCTCTTATATAAGGTAAGTTTGGCAGCTCCTTAACCTCTCTCATCTTTCAAAAATGTCTCACTCATTCTTCATAATAAAGAACAACAAGACCAATTTTTAAAAGGGTCATGCTTTAAAAAATTTGACCATTTTTTACTAGCCCAACATGAAATGCACGCTTGAGAATCACTTGTGAATATACACATCTTTGATAAATGCTCAACAATCAACAATGCCCTATGCTCCCCAAAGAAAAATTTCAAGCCCACAATAATCATAACAGCTCTGCACAAAAATTCAATCAACGTGATATGGCACGCTTTGAAGATCCTGACTAACCTAAGTTCTTGAGGGAACCTTAGCTTAGAACAAAATGTCATCTTGTATCTTATAATTCACATGTGAGGTGGGTCCCATGCCTAGCTAAACCTTTTAGGGGCAACAATCACTCAGTTATTGGGCAAATAAATTTTTTAAGAATAACAACTAAGCCATCTGAAGTAATAGAGAACACAACATCATCAATAGATGTTGACCTTCTATTTTCATCAACCTATAAGATCATGAGATGGTTCAATGATCCAATAAAAGAATGAAATTTTAATAAAGAAACCCTTTTTACCTTTGTAGTCGAGGATTATGCTCTTGTTCCAACATGAAACAAGTAGTTTGGACAACTTCGGACATGTTTGTTGACCCATTGCTTGGAGAAGTATGCATAAATAAATAAGTGCTCGAATAATATTATAATCATGGTATTAAGACATTTTGAGGAAGAAATTTAATGTGGTATAACATAAGAAGGAGATGAAGAATTTATTAAGAGAAAGAATATACTTGGAGGATTCTTTGAGTTCTTCAAAAGTCATTTGCTTTTGGATAAATCTACACCACTTCCCTAGACACTACTCATGACACTTTCACTCTAGTTTAAAGAATCACCATTAAAAGGAGAGAAATAGAGAATGAATAAGAGGACCGGACTTTGATCGCTAACGATGGTATATGACTCTTACTGGGCAATGTTTTCATCATTTTACGGGGGAAAATAGTAACTTGTGTAAGATGGTCGGACTTTGATAACCTCCAAAAGTATTAAACTCTTTTCAACACTAAGATTGTGTAAGAGGATCAGACCTTAACCATCACTAATAGTATTTGACTCTTTATGGATCATTTTATGGGGGATAATTTGAGCTTGCGTAAGAAGAACAATCTTTAATCATCGCCAAAGATATTTAACACTTTTTTAATGACCATCTAATGTAGGGGACGGGTCTTTGATCGTTATTGATCGTATTCAACTTAGGGGTGTAAGTGAGCCGAGCTGGCTTGAGTTCAACTCGTTTATGGGCTATCGAGTTGAGCTTATCGAGCTCACGAGTTGAGCTCCAACTGAAACTAGAGCTCATTTAATAAACAAGCTCAAGTTCGAGCTTGATGAGCTCAGCTCATGAGCTCAAGAGCAGACTCAGATAATTATTAATATTTTAAAATAATTTTATTTTATTTATGAATTTTAAATATTTAAAAAATTTTAAAAAAAAATGCAAAAACAAATTTCTTAAATTTAAATATTTTTAAACCGGGCTAAATTTAAAAATCTCACCGAGGGGATGAGCTCAAGATCAAACTCTTCTTTTGAGCTCGACTCGAGCTCGAGCTTAGTTTGAGCCAACTATATAACTAATGAGCTGAGCTTGATAACACCACTATTAGACTCGGATAGACTCGTTTAAACTCCTAATTCAACTCTTACTTGATCTTAATCACCCCCAGTGATATTCAACTCTTGTTGATAGGTACCATATGTAAGAGAACCAGTCTTTGATCATTGCCAACGGCCTCCAAATTTTCATCGGTCTATTTTTCTCTCAATTTTTTAGAAATTTTTTTGGACAAGCTCAAGAAAAATATACTTTTTCCCCCAAGCAAAGTGAGGTATTTATAGATTTATGAAGGGGAGAATTTGAATTTTTTATTTTTTAATATATTTATTTATTTTGATAAATTTTAAAGACCAAAATAATTTTTTTATTTTTCCAAAAAATTAGAAAGTACAAAAATTAAAAATAATAATAAATATTATTATTTCATTTTTCACAAGATCTTTTGGAATTTTTTCAATTTTCAAATTATTTAATAAATTATTTTTGTTTCTAAATTATTTAAGGAAATTACTTAAAAAGTAATTATTAAATATAAAAAAAGGGAGTGGAGCAGCATTGTAGTGCACCCATTACACGATCAAGTGAGCCTCTACAATTGAATTGAAAGCCAAAATTACCTTGATTAGCACAAATCTCAAGGCATATTTAAACTGAATTGTTCATAATTAAAACCATGATAATTTGAGCTTTGATCTCAACAACTTACGATCGAATTGATAGTCTCAATATAATGAACTCAACGACGTTAAAATCAATCTAATTCAAGACCAAATGGGCTAAAATTAGAGGCATAAAACATATTTAAATGTTGTAGAGCATTAATTGGACTACCAAATGACATCCAAATATTGCATATTTAGAATCAAATCAAGCGGCAAGATGAGACGAATCCAACAAGCCTGAGATAAATTAATTATGACATCATTAAGGCATATAGATGTTGAATGAATGCTCATTGATCGAGGGAATAAATATGAGTCATCCAATGAAGCACTCGGGATTTGACCTAGATCTTCTTTATATATATATAGCATGTCACTCTTAAAATATGTAAATAGGTCTCCACTACCTACATGAGGGAAACCTTTTGTCAGAGATTAGAGAGAGCTCCAAGGCTTAGAATATCCTAAAGCTCCACTTGATCACTAATCGCACCGGCCACCAATACCCACCAAATCTCCTCCCAGCTGCCAACAGCCGCTGGACCTTAGCACGACCGCCTACCGTCACTGCTGGACCTCCACTTATCGTCTATTGTGGTTGGAACTCTGCCAAAAATTCACCCGATTGTTACCACCATACTTATATCCCCATTCGCTTGTCAACCATGGTCCTTAGGCTGTTGTCACCCAACTACGGTCCTTTCACTACTACTAAATTAGGCTTTCACAACACTTTTTAAGACCTATTACAACGATTTAAATAACTACTTATTTATTAATAGCAGTTTAGAAAGTGCTACAAATCTGCGGCATTTCTCGATGGTATCTTTCAATCAAAGAACAAAAGATAGCATAAAGAATTACCGTTTGAAATTGAAAGCATTGCTTGATTACAAGAGACAATATGACTAAGATCGAGGTTGTAGTGCTGGAAATTAGGAGATACCAAATAGGTGTTTTACAAATGAAATAGCAAGACTCACAGAGATATTTGAAAATTAAAATTACACCAATTTGATCTCTCATATGGTATCATCGCGAGATAACGATGACGAAGTTGCTGTATCAGTCGGCTAAGGCACAACATGAAAGGAGTAGATGATTTATGAGTGGCCTTGCTTAGCCGACGATTTGCAAATCGCTGCTACAAAATATTGAAGTAACTTCAAATTTTTTACTATGATTTAACAGCGGTTAAAACCCCGTCTATATCTATTTATAGTGGCGGTTTTGAAATCACTCTTATAAACTGCTACAAAAACATTAACAATTTGGCAGTGTTTCAACCCCCTCGCTTGACCACCGTCATTTAAGCTCCTGATCATCGGTACGAACTTCGACCGATTCCCCATACTATTGTAATTTTCATTGTTCTCAAGCTAAAGAGATGAGTCAACCTTTGTAACGTACTTAAATATAGAGAAATTTCTTGACATGGGAAAGGCCCCATAGTTTTTCCCTTTTCGGGTTTTCAACATTAAAAAATATTTGGTAGTCCTAGCTCTTGCAAATCATCTATTTGTGTATTGGATATTCATTCATCGCTAAGATAAATCTCTCTTTGAACCACCACGAATCTACCAGCCCATAAGAAGATGAATATGATATATAAAAAATTAATAAAAATTTATCTTACCCTTAGCTCATAATAAATTAAAAACTTCGATATAAAAATCTAAAAATTATTAGCTTTTTCTCTAAATAAATACCACAAATAAAAAATCATTCTAATTTTTTGTTAAAAATAAGTGGAATTTAAAAATAAGTTTTATAATTTTAAATATTTTTTCCCTATAAAAATATCCTCTCTCTTGCAAATCGGGCAAAAATCCCCAATCATGTTATCCAAGCTAGCCAAAAAGCTCAATGATTTTGACCCCGGCTTCCTCCCCGCGGCGGCCGGCGAATTCTTCTTCACCTTCCTCTTCGTCTTCATCACCGTCAGCGCCGCCATAGCCACAGGTACTTAATCATACACATCCCCTTTTATTTTCTTCTTTAATTAAGTCTCGATCCGAATTAAATAATTATAAACTTGATTAATTCAGCTAAGATGAGCGATGGGAAAGATAGCATCCCTGGATTAATAGTTTCATCGGCGGCTAATACGCTGGCCGTGGCGGCGATTGTGTCGGCCGGATTTCAGATCTCCGGCGCTCATCTGAACCCAGTTGTGACACTTGTGATGGCTTTGGGTGGCCGTATAAGCCCGCTTCGACTGCTTTTCTATTTTGTTCTTCAGTTGCTGGCTTCTTCTCTTGCCTGCTTGGTTCTCCGATTCATCTCCGGTGGGATGGTCAGTTTTATTTATTTATTTTTTAGTTTTAGTTATTTAATTTTTAAGCTAAAGATCTTGCTCAAATCTGCCTGAAATAAATTACAAACAGCCCCTGAAAAGTGATCAAATAGATCTGAAAAATTATGGATATGCTTTAAAATATGTGATTGATATTGCATTAATTTTAAATCTAAAAAAAAAAAAAGAATTTTGGGGATTTTAAATGATATTGTTATGAGATTTTTTTTTTTTTTTATGCATGATTTATTAAATCTCATCATTAAAATTTGAGAAGTTCTTCATTTATAAATTTTAATTAAAAAAATTTTTTTTAATGTGGTCAGATTAATCAGGCTATAGATTCTTTTCATAAATTTTTTTTTAAAATTCTTGTCATCGATTGGCTTTTTTTAGGGCCTATTTAGTTGGGTGTTTTAGGTTCTAATTTAATAGAAATACTAAGTTTGGATTGTGAGTTACTGTGTATACTCATAATTCGGATATAAAATTATATCTGGACTCTGAATATAATAATTTCTAATTATGACAACTTTTAAGTTATTTTATTTTTCAAACATCAAAAATGATTTTATTTGGGTGTTATGTTTATGATTTTATTTTTTATAATTTTTCCCAAAATTTGTTATTAAAATTTAATATTGACAATCATAATAGTAAAGTTATTTTTTTTATATAATAATTTTCACAATCAATTTTATCGTCCCAAACAGATCCTTTGTCCTGATTTAGGAGTAAAATTTGTCAAATGAATTTTAAGGAAAAATAAGTTAGAATCTGCTGATAAAAAAATCAAGATGTTTGAAAAAGTCGATAATATATTTAAATATCTGATAATTTATTTATATTTTAATTTTTAAACATGAAAATTGAGTCTTGATGCAAAAAAAATTATTTTTCAGTGACAAATAATAAATAGGTTGTAAAATTATTGAATTTATTTAAATTTTATATAATATAAGTTTTAAATAATTATATATATATTATATTCATATTAAGTCATTCTATTTATATATAAATAAAAAAAAGAATATAAAATCACAGTTTGTTTTAAAATACTATTTTCTCTTCTTAAGCTAAATTTTGGTTTTAGTTATTTTTAAAGAAATATAATTTTTTAAAAAAACATATAATTCTTCTCTTTTTATCTTATCTCTTTTACGTTTTTGTACGATTAAAAAAATCTTTTTTTTTTTTTGTCTATTTATTTTGCTTTGGAAAAATAAAGAACTTTTTTTTTATTAAAAAGTAATGAGGAATCGTCAAAAGAGAAAATCCGAAGAAAAGTTCCTCAATTATTAAATGTATGTCCCTATCATCAAATAAAAATAAATAAATTAAACATGTTGGATAAAATATTTTATTATTATTTATCATAAAATACACATGTATCTTAAAATGAAAATTCTAATGGAAGTAAAAAATTAAAAATATAAAAAATTAAAAATAAAAAAATCCCGATCTAATAATAAATAATATTTTTTTTCAGGAAATTCCTGTGCATGCACTCGCATCAGGAGTAGGATCCTTTCAAGGATTAGGCATGGAGATGATTCTCACTTTCTCTCTCCTCTTCACAATATACGCCACCATGGTTGAGCCGGCAAAGCATGTGGGCCATGGGCATGGCCCACTGATTGTTGGACTTTTAGTTGGTGCCAATACGCTTTCAGGTGGGCTTTTTACAGGCGCTTCCATGAACCCCGCTCGCTCGTTCGGGCCGGCTTTGGTCAGTTGGAATTGGACCAATCACTGGATTTACTGGGCCGGACCTATGGTCGGTGGCGTACTTGCTGGATTTATCTATGAGCGGTTCATTATCATTAGGCCTTCTTCCTATGCTGTGCTGTCTACTGGAGTTGAGTCTGTTTGAGGGGAAATTATTAAGTTCGGACACCGGACGACGTTCAGAGCTCAAAGAAAATGCATCATGTCACCTCCTACTTGGTACTGAGCTCTATATGAGCTTGGAACTTCATAGTACCGAGCAGTACAGTGCTCGGTACTGTGAAGTATCAAACTCAATACTTCATAATACTAAGTTCAGTGTTACTCGGTAATGTGAAGTATCAAATGGTAAGCTATGTCCCGTGTTCGAACTCAATAATCTCTCCTATTTAAGTAGGCTATAGTTATTGTTACTCCAAATTTCTTGTATTTAATTTTCTTGTACTTTTTGGTTGTTATTATTCTTAAATGGTGACTGAAATCATAATTTACATTCGTACTATTAGAATGTAAGATGATGAATTTGATAATAGATAGAAATTTGATTTTAGTATTTTATGGGGTGTTGCAATCATCTGTAAAAAAATTGTTCTATAATAAAAATAGTATTTTTTTTTTTATTAATTCTTGGGTATCATAGTTTTTTTTTCCTTTTGTTTTGAAAATATGTTATTATATTTTTTTTATAATTATCGACCTAATGAGTATGATTGCGAAAACTTAAAAAAAAATGTTATAGCTAAATAAAAGTGTGACAGCTACCTTGAGAATAAAGATGTGGAACAATTGCTTCAAATTGTTCGTTAGAAAACAAAATTTATGTAATGTTATTGAACTTTGAAAAACAAATCTAACAAAAAACCATTCTAAATAGGCTCCTAACAAGTCACGTAACTACATTTTGAAGTGAGAGAAGCAGTCATTTTCTAGTGAGAGAAGATTTTCAAAATTCTAGTTTCCTGCTTTTCCGCGAGAAAACTCCGATGATGGAGGAAGAATGCCGGCTACCACCGGCGAACTATCCTCCTTCAACCTGTCATTCTTCTACCATCCCTCTTGGAATGGTTGGAAGATCTGGAAGGTCCAAAGATGAGACGAAGCCGATTGAAGCATCGTTGCAGAATGGTCGTCCAAGGAATTCGACATTGTGAATTCGTGAAGGGTTTCAGCCACCAGTTCAGCAAGATGCAGTTATCGAAGGCAAAGGGAAGACAATCGAAAACACTCAGGTTTTTTCAAAATCACCTAATCAGAAGATGTTAATTCTGGTTCAGGGGAAAAATGAGAGTGAAGCTTCATCATCTAGATTGAAGTTGAAGGTGAATAGATTTTTCAATCCCAATGTTGCTGAAAATATCGATATGGTTAATGAAGGCGAATTAAATCATGATTTGACCCTTGTTGAAAACTCTGAGCCTGTTATTTGTGGAAATGGAATAAATTTGAACAAGCCTGCTATAATGGCAATGTTGAAGAAGGGAGAAAATCTGGCTTTATCTCAACAATTTTCTAACCCATGGATGTCAACTGCTCGTATGAAGGTAAATCCACAATTTACTTCTGTTGAAATGTCTGATGATGGAATAGCAATCAAACTTAATGAAGACCTTGCAAATGCAAATGCTCTAATATTGAAGAACTCATTGGTGGTCAAAGTTTTAGGAAATAACATTCCTATTCCTGTTTGCTGTTGGGAATTAAGAAGACAATGGAGCAAATTTGGGTCATTCCATTTGACTTCATTGGGCTTGAACTGGATTTTATGTTCATTCTAGTCACAAGATGCTTTGGAAGGTGTGATGAGTGGAGGGCCATGGTATGTTGGAGGTTACATTGTGAGAATAGACAAATGGACTCCTAATTTCTCCCCTCTTTCATTAAAAGGATTATCCTCTCCTATTTGGATCAGAATGCCTCATCTCCCTTTGTATTGTTGGGATGAGATGAATATTACCAAGATTGCTTCAAAGGTTGGTTTTCCTTTATTCCTTGATGGCAATATGTTCAAATGGGGAAGAAGAGAATTCGCTAGAGCTTGTGTGCGAATAAATCTAGATGAAAAATTGCCAGGTGGTATTTTGATTGATGGCATGGGAGGGAGATTTTTTCAAAAGAAAGAATATAAAAAAATTTCCTCATTTTGTTTTCATTGTGGAAAAATTGGACATAAAATCAATTTTTGTCCAACAAAGAAGGAAGAAAAAGAAAGGGAGGTTAGTAGTAATAATAATACTGGTACTCTTAATAAGGAAACAAAGGATATAGCGGTGGAAAATTCTCAAGCAGGCAAAGATGAGTATGGGCCATGGATTCATGTGGCTTTCAAAAACAGGAAAAGAAGAATGTTCAAAGTTAGAGAATCTAACTTAAAGGAAAAGCAAGATGATCAAATTGAAGCTGAAGTCATTGCTAATTCAAATTAGATTAGGGAGAAGGCAGTACTTCACAATTCACCTACTGAAGTGGTGAATGTTAACAAATTTAGTGTGCTCCTGGAAAATTCTGAAGACAAAGAAGAGGGAGAAAGTGAAATGGAGGAGGAGGATAATCCAAATAACTTAAATCCTAATGTACAAAATCTGGAGGAATTGGGAAATGCGGCAATTAATAAAGATCAAAATTATGGATCAAAAATTTTAATTCCTGAATTTCAAATAGGAAATTATCTGGATAACAATTCTATGGATGGAAGAATATTGGAATTTGTTTCAGAACAGAATTCTGAAGATGGAGCTACAAAGACTGGTATACAAATTGAAGTGATTACTATTTCAAATGAAGCAAAGAACAATTCTAATAGTAAAAGCAAGACAAAACTAGCCAAAGAGATCAAGTTTCTTGGGCCGGTTGGTGGGATTCTGAGAAGAAGGAAATTAGAGGGTGGTGGTAATGTTGCTGCTGGGGGGCTATCCCC
This sequence comes from Dendrobium officinale, assembly GCA_019514585.1. Lineage (NCBI taxonomy): Eukaryota > Viridiplantae > Streptophyta > Magnoliopsida > Asparagales > Orchidaceae > Dendrobium > Dendrobium officinale. The sequence goes on along the minus strand of CM033699.1, from coordinate 37,312,605 downwards.
ATTTGTTTCTTAATGTCTTCTTTTTTTCTCTGGAAATGTAGAGGAGTTCTAAAAAAAGAGGCTTCTCTTTACCTTCGGGAGTTGGTTAGAGATCATGGAGTTTTTTTCATTGGGATTGTAGAATTCATGCTATCATGTTTAAATAGGGAGGATGTTGATAAAATTATTGGGGAGGAATGGGATTTTTTTCATCACCCGGCTAGTGGCACTTCAGGTGGTATTCTTGTTCTATGGAGGAGTCTCATGGGTAGTTTTGAGGTGTTATTTGATTCCTCTCAGGTGGTGTTTGGGAAATTCCAATCTTCTATTGATGAATGCAGAAATGTTGCTACAGTATATGGGAGTAAAGAAGTTGGGGCTATAAGAAGTTTGTGGAATAGCCTTGAAAGTTACTTGGATAGTAATGTTCCTACATTAGTAGGTGGGGACTTTAATTGTATTTTGTCTACTCAAGACAAAAGAGGGGGGAAGAGGTTCACCTTTTCCAGAGGCCCATAAGAGATGAAATCCTTTTTATCTAACAATGATTTGCATGATGTAGGTTATATTGGACCAATATTCACTTGGTGTAATAATAAAGATGGCAGCTCAAGGATATGGGAAAGATTGGATCGTTGTTTACTGAATTCAGTAGCGCTACAACAAGTTCCTAATTCTTATGTAAGTCACTTGGCTAGAGTGGCTTCGAATCATTCTCCAATTCTCTTTAATATACACCATACTAAGAGGCCAATTCAAAAATACATCAAATTTGATGACATATGGAGAAAGTACCCAGCGGCTTGGAATGTTGTTCTCAAAGCTTGGAGGAGGAAGGATTACGGAAATTCTGCTGAAATTCTGAACATGAAACTAAAAAAGATCACTCAAAGCATTGTATTATTGGAATAAGAACAAGGTTATGGAGCTTTCCACATTGAAGAACAACTTGAAGAAGGATATAATGGAAATGCATATGATAGAAAGTGAAGATGGCATTTCTAAAGAGGAGCTGATGTTACTAATAAGTAAAGTAAGGGAGCTTAATGTAACTTTATCTAGGTTATCTATTTTGTGGAATCAAAAAGCTAAAACAAGATGGCTACAATAAGGTGATACTAATTCCAAGTTTTTTCATGATTATGCAACTACCAAGAGAAATGGTAACCTAATTAATCAAATCAAGGATGAACAAGGAGTCATGGTGAATGAACAAGAACAAGTTGAAGCAATTTTTACTAATTATTTCCAAAACAAGTGGAGACAGAGAATCTGCTCTATGTCAGATTGGCCAGAAAAGGGAGATCAGCAAGTTGTAAATGATGCTGAATGGAATCTATTGAATGTAGACTTCACCCATGAGGAGATGCATGAGGCTGTAAGGAGCTTGGGAAACAATAAGTCTCCTGGTGTGGATGGCATAACCGGATCTTTTATCAAGTTCTATTGGAACATAATCAAGGATGAAGTATGGAGAGTTGTTGATGAATTCTTCACACATGGAAAAATGCATTCTCAATGGAAAGACACATTAATTGTGTTAATCCCAAAGGTAAAGAGTCCAATGACTTCATCGCAATATAGACCAATAAGCTTATGTGAAACAATATACAAGGTAATTGCAAAAATGCTTATGAATCGTATCAAATTTTTCTTGCCTAAACTAATCACAGAAGATCAAGTTGCTTTTGTTCCCGGGAGATCTATGTTGGACCATTGCTTATTGGCTCAAGAGGTCTTCAACAAATTCAGATTTTCAACTTGTAAAAAAGGACTTATGGCGATAAAGGTGGACATGGAGCAAGCCTATGATAGCATGTGCTGGCCAACTCTTGAAAAATCTTTGAAAAGGTTTAGTTTCCCTCCTAAAATTATTATACTTATCATGGAATGTGTCCAAAAAGTTAGATATTCTATTTTGATTAATGGAATAAGAACTAATTGGATAGAAGCTGGAAGTGGGTTCAGGCAAGGATGCCCATTGTCCTAATACTTATATATTATTTGTACACAACTTCTTTTTAATTCCATTCATCAAAGGGGCAATGATTTGGGAATCAAAATCTCTCCAAAATCTAAAAATATTACACATCTTCTTTATGCCGATTACGTCTTGATTTTTTCTAAAGCAACCTTGGGAGCAGCTTATTGTTTAAAGAGCATCTTAAATAAATTCTGTGGATGGACCGGCCATGGTGTAAATCATTTGAAATCTCAAATTCTACTTGGGAAATCAGTGAAAAGGAAATTAAAGAAAAAAATTTCTTAAAAATTGGGATTCATGATTGTTAAGGAGATGCATTATCTTGGAATCAAAATGGCTTTGAGAAGATTGGTAAAAGCTGATTTCAGAATTTTATTAGACCAAGCATTGGAAAGGCTTAATGCTTGGGGTAAAAGGCACTTATATTTATCGGGTAGAGCTTTACTCATCAAAATCTCGTTTCTTTCACTTCCTATTTTCTTGGCAACGCATTCTTTGGTTCCCAAAAGAATTTTATATGATTTGGATAGAATGTGTAGGGAATTCTTATGGCATAATAATAAAGACAATAAAGGCTTACATTATGTATCATGGGAAGAACTTTGTAAACCAAAATCACTTGGAGGATTTGACCTTCATTCATCGGTTAATAAAGTTGGTCCTTTGAGATCTAGACTAACTTGGAGATTCATTCAAAATGCTAAGTTCTTATGCAGTTGTATTATCATTTCTAAATATGGGAGTGATGTATGGCATGGGAAGGTTAGGAGTGGTCATTCTACAACTTGGAAAATCTTGGTGGAGGGAGCTAAATTTTTAAAGAATGCCATTAGATGGAGATTGGTTAATGGTATCAAAGTGAGTATCTTGGAGGATACATGGATCTTTTATAAACCTCTTAACAAATGGCTTAAGTTTGTCAATTGTAATGATCTTCAAAATGAAAATGTTAGCAAACTTATTTCCAAAGAAGGTTGCTGGAGGGAGACACAATAGCATAATTTTTTCAATGAAGATCTAATTGCTATTATCAAATCCATAAAGATCATACCACAATTGAAGGAAGATGGCGTAGAGCTTACCAAGATACTATCAGGGAAATCTGTTACAGCAATTTCCTTTGAAGCTTGGCTAGAAGAGCACGGACAGAGCAACATTTCTGATAAGGAAATGATTGATGTGTTCAACAGCATTAGGAAATTCAAATTGATTCCTAAAGTCGAAATGTTCTGGTGGAGACTATGTAAGAATGCTCTTCCTACTAATTCCTTTTTAAACTATAGGAAATTATTGCATTCGAATGTATGTCCTTGTGGTTGTAATGAAGTGGAAGATCAACAACATGTTGTTGTTTTTTGTAAACAACTCAATCAAATTGTACAGAAGTTACGTGAATGGGGATTTCAGATTCCTAATTTTTACTCCTATTCTAATTGCTTAAAGGAATTAAGGAGACTGTCCATGAAAAATTTGAATATAGTTAAAATATATTGTACAGCAGTTTACTTTTCATTGAAAAGAAGAAACCAAATTAAACTTGGATTGGACAAGTCTTTAGTTTAGTTTTTGGCAGCAAACACATTAAGCTCTTTTATGCAAACACAATAATCCAATTCTCGATAACTGGGATGCTAATCTCCATAAGGAGTTTGTAAATCGATAGTGTCCCCCACCCCAAGATTGGATTAAGATCAATGTGGATGCTACTTTGAAATATTCTTACAATGGAGGCATTGGTGTGGTTATAAGAGATTCTAAAGGACTATTCCTTGTTGCATTTCGTAAAATGTTGAAGCATTGGGATATTTCGTCTCTTGAGCTTCAACCATTTTTTCTAATTGGAGAACATTTGCAAAGATGGATGCTTCGATATAAAGGAGTCATAATTGAAGGAGATAATAGCAATGTAATCAAATGGCTTCAAGATTCTTTGAAGGTGAGTAAATGGAAGCATTCTCAACATTGGAATGAAGAAATTCTTTTTCTCAAAGACTTCAATAAGGTAATTTTTCATTTGATTACCAGAAATTGTAATAAAGTAGCCGATTGTTGTGCTACTTTAGCTTTGAATTATAGTTTTTCTTTTGATAGCTTCTCTAATAATGACATTCCTTCTTCACTCTTTGAGCTATTGAAGGAGTGTGATTATTATATTTAGTCTTTGTACCGTTATATACTCTTTAATGATATTTGCAATTTAAAAAAAAAAAAAAACTACGTTTTGAAGTGAAGAGAGCGAAAGATCGAGTTTATCTAAATTTTAAGAGTGATGCAAAAGCTTCTATAATATATAGTATTATAAGAGAATTTAAAGTAAAAGTTTAATATTATACATAGCTATATTGATATTTCTCTTATATATTCAAAGATGAGACAATCCAAGCCCCCTTGAATCCACCGTTACCCTTAATGATAATAGATGAAGCACAATCAAATTTCTCAATCTTATGCTTTTTGTATAAAATGATACTTTCCTTCGGTAGATGACAAATTAAAATTTTAAATTTAATATGTCATTTGATGATATCAATTAGTAGTCATAACTATCAAGTATAAAAACTATAAACGCATCATAAGTTGTATTTTCAACATGATATTAATATTTTTCTAATTTATAAGTAGTATAATTTGGAATAAAAATTTACAAAATAAATCTTTTTAATAAAAAATATTATTAAACTCACTCTATAATCAGCTCACTTATATCTTAAATAACCTTAATGTATTAGCAATTAATGGGACAAAAAATATTGATTGCAACAAATAATTATATGAAATTTTAAATTTTTTTAACCTCCAATTGGAATATTAAATTTTTTTTTAAATAAATATTATTTTGATTGATGTTGATTTAGTGCAACTTTAAAAATGCTACAAAAGTGTTGATTGGCAACGGCACAACTTGTTAGATAATTCACTTTTTTATTCTAGGAAGGACTATATTGCTTTTGTAGCCAAAGATATTTTATCTTTTGAATGACAAGTGGAGTGTGGTACCACCTAAACTAAATACTAACGCTAATTATCAAAATAATATTATTAGAATGGTCAACTAATATGATTAAAAAATTTCATTATATTAAAATAGAAATAAATTTAATATATATAAAATTTTAATAATTTTGGTGTCAAAATTTAAAAATTTTAATAATTTCCACTTGCAAGATCTCTCAATTCTCACTTCCAAATACTCTAATCACTCTTAAGAGAAAATTTACAGTAGTAGTAGGATAGTTAGTTTTTAGAACTCTTATATAGGAAGGACAAGAAAAACCTTTCAGAAAACTAAAAATGTCAAGTTGAACGTATTTGGATCGTACAATATGATCATACTTCGTACATATGAACATTTCAAAAAATCCTTGTATGATCCTGTACAAATTAATTTCATACTCTATCTGTCGTATGTACGAACGTATATTGTATAGTATAAACAGTTCAAAATTGAACAAGTTCGTCTGATACGATTTCGTATGAGCCCATTTTGTACACTGGTCATCATCTGTACGAACCCTACATCGTATAGTATGAACTATTAAATGAAATCATGCTTCATATGGTATGAACATGGATAATCCCATTTCATACTCTAGACATTGTCTATATGAAACCAAGTTTGCACAGTATGAACAGTTCAAAAAAGTTAGGTATTCATCGGATGAACTAGTACACACGCATTTTATATGCTAGATGATGTTTGTATGGACTCAAGTTCGTACAATATGAATAATTTAAAATATTTAGGTGTTTGTATGTGACAAACTGGTACACACCCATTTTATACTCTGGACATCGTCTATATAAATCTCACTTCGTACAGTATGATTAGTTCAAAAAATGGTCAGTTCGTTCAAGATAAATTGGTATATATCTATTTCGTACTCTAGATGTCATCTGTATGAATCTAACTTCGTACAGTATGAACAGTTTGAAAGAAATTTTCTAATGCATGATTTAATTAACTTAGTTATGGAGGAACTTTCAGATTAAATTATCCAGTATGATTCAAGATCGTACAATATGATTAGTTTAAAAATAAAAGTTTTGAATCACTCTCCTAGTATGTATGAGCATGATTATCCAATTATAATCACACTTTCTTAGACTCAAGATAAAGAAATAAAAATTATAGAATTTAATTATAAGAAACCCTAATATAATCTATCTTAAAGTCTTCGACAGCCTGGAGTATGATTTTTCTGAAATGTTAGTACACAAAAACATAAATAAAAATTTTCCAATATATGTTAGGAGAAACAGTAATCAAAATAATAATATTTTGTTATCATCAAAAATTCACATAATATTAAAACTTAATTTTGAAAATTATGTTGCAATAATCTTCCCCTTTTTTATGATGACAAAATAATTATTATTTGAGTTAACAGTTAAGGTAATTTTTCTCCTATACTCCTTGTAAATGAACGACTAATTTAAAATAAGGAATTCCAATGAAAATAAAAAAACAAAACAACAAATAAAAAAGAAATAAAAATTTAAATAAAAACAACACAACAAAACACACACACAATAACACAATACACACATCACAAAAATCACACAACAAATAATTATAACAAACATCAAACAACTTCAAACAAACAATACATCAAATAATAACAATACAACAAATAATAACTAATGACTCTCTCTTTTAACAATAGCAAAAAAAGGTACATTTTAAATGATAAGTTTTTATGCATAAATCAAAATAGTTGATGAAGAAGAAACATTTAAACTAATTGTAAATACTACATTAACTTCCTAATGCGAAAAAGAAAAACTCAAATTTTAAATTAAAGAACGACTAAGATAAGAAAAGTCAACCAAATTCAGTGTTCATTCTACACAAATCAAATAAAAATAATTATTATAAAAATCACAAAATAAAGATTAATTAGTTTCTAATTCAATAGTGAAGATTTTTGTCGATTATATGGATTTTTTTAAGAGATATAATGATAAAGAAAAGAACAGTATGAATTTTTCAATTGGCAACATTACACATCTTTTTAATTATTTGTGGCACACTTTGTATATCCTTTTAGTTTGGGCTAATTTTGTGCCTCTTTTCACTTTGATGAATATTACATATCTTTTTAAACAAGTGGCATATTTTGTTCATCTTTTCAAATTTTTCATGCTTTGTGCATCTTTTTATAATTTTGATCTTTCCAATATTAATAAATCTTAACACAAAATATAATAATTAACCAAAATAAATATTATTGAAAAGAAATAAATAAAAATAAGGCATCTATTTTACAATAATTATAGCTAAATACTATTTATCTATAAGAACATGAAATTGATCTTCTAGTCGACATCCAGTCACAATGTAATTTAAAATTTTGAGAGATTAAATTTTGCAAGAAAATTAATTTATAGAGAAAGGTAATTCAAAATTCTATTATAGAGATCAACTACAAATGATTTGGCTTCAAAAATATAAATATTTCAAGAAGAGTAATTTCAATACATGTCAAAACATCATTTCATAATTCCATTCATCATTTTAAAGACATACAAATATTGCATCATACTATAAATTGAAAAACCATAATATGAACACATGAAATCATTAAAAAAAACTCAAAATCAAGTATAAAAATCTCAACAGTAAGTACAACACAAAAGTAATAACTAAAATTCAGAGGGGCCTTAGTCTAAAGGTGGCTGAGGACTAAATATCGTAAAGTGGTTATTGATCGTAGCTACATTACAGTTAACTGAGTCGAATTGCCCTCGGTTCTACCACATGCCTTTGTTGTACCTCATATCCTGCTAGTTTAGGTGATTGTCAATTTGATCAAAATGAGATTATAGTTTATAAAAATGTTGGACTATTTCTTGATAGAAATTTTGATTAGATCTAGGTGCAGGTGCTAGAGCTGGGGCTCCTTTTCCATTTGAATCTTCTCCCTTAGAACTTTGATTTCGACTAAAAAGTGTCTAAAAAGAGGCATCGATAAAGTAAATGGGAAGTTGAGTGGGAGGATCATAATGGATTAGGTTGTACTTTTTCTCTAAAATATAGGGCATCTTGGTGTCTTAAGGCCACATGTTTTTCCTCTTATTATGAGAAAGTCTAATATCATAAAGCTTATAGATATAGTCCATGATTAGCTGGGCTTTATGAATAAGAGTTTTGGTCATGATCAAGTATGTGATAGTAGATAAAAGAGGGGTCAAATTGATATGATCATCAACTTTGGGAATGATAGAAGTTCTCAAGTCATGCTGGATGATCCTGACATTCTGGTTAAGGCTATACACATGACAAAGATGGCTTACTTGTGTAACACCTCTAAGAGTCTGGTTTATTTCTGACCAATCAAAATCTGCTCTAGATGTTATGATGTGTGCTCTAACACCTTAAGTCCTAAGGTGAAGGAAGTTTCCTTGATATTCCTTAGTTATTTTAACATACTGCTTAAAGAGATTAGAGGTCATCCTAGTATGATTTTGATTCACTTTCATGTTCGCAATAATATTTTAGAAAGTTTTTTGATGATAGGCGTATATCAAGGTAAGGATAAAAGAAAACAGAGTTGAGGAAAAAAGGGTCATAACAAAAAAGTTTATGTCACTTTGAATAAGGAGCCGAGAGGGGGTAATCTTGGCTGCAGCGAAACGATCGAAGGATTCCTCATTTTTCTTAGAAAGGAAGTTCTCATCTCTGCCAGAGCGAGAGAATGATCCCATAAACGTACGAGGATGTTTTCTACTGCTGGCCATTCCTAAAGTTTGGACGACTCCAAGCTACTTGTAAGTCAAATAAATGATGATACAAAATGTGTGATTTGATATTACAGAAGTATCCCTATGTGGTAAAGGTAGAGATTCAATTTGAATGCTTCAAAATAACACAAATTTCTAGGGAACAATATTAACTCACCGTCCTATTGTCAAACTTGGGTAGCTTACTAGGAGACCAACCTTAAGGTGTCATGACCGAATATCAAAGAATACAAAGTGATGCATGTAGAGGTGGAGCATTCTTTGACTTGGATAGATCACTTAATAGCATACTTTAAGATGGGAAAAATCTAGCTCTTTGAAAGAACTTACAATATTTTTTAAAAAAGGCGTGTTGAGTGCCAAAAGATCACTTTAATGCTATGTTGCACTGATACACCTATTTATGAAGGAATGTTGTATGTGACACACCGATACACAGAAACACCTCTGATATAGCACCGATTTGTCGGATACAACTTTGTAGTATCAAATTAAAAGACTATTTATATACTCGTGTCCACTGAAAAATAAATAAAAAATATAAAAAAATACCCGTCGTATTTACTTCCGCGGCTGCAAGCGAGGTTCTCTCATTTCCGATATGGATTTAAGTCTCTTGTTTCTATGAGAATATTAGAAATTGCTAATCTTTGACTTGATGAGCCTGAATTAGAAGCTATGATATTTATTGAAGATGATATAGAAGTTCAAAGACAAACCACTGAAGAAGCTACATTAATTAAGATCCTTTTCTTATTTTGCTACATTAATTTATCTTATGCATAATAGCAAAAGTTCTTATATATCTTTCAAGTTTTTTGAAATCTTGCCATTGCATTTATCACATGATTTTGATTTTGTGTTGTGGATTGTTCTTCCCTATGTTAGAGAGAGAGCTCTTATTCTCTAATATTTGGAGGATATACTCACAACTAAGTTTTTTTTTAAGGGTATATTAAAGAGTTTCTAGCTTGCAAGAGTTAAAAAGGAAAGAGGCCAATGAAGCCAAATTGAAAAAAAAAACTATATACACAAAAGTGTATCAAAGAATCAAAAGATGCTCAAAGAGCCAATCGAAGTGACAAGAGATATAAAATGAGCCCACTAAATGCAAGCTATCCTCTCTTTGCTAAAACTCTTAAAACTTAGAGAACTCATTGATTATGTGATGCTTTCAAAGACTTGATTTCAATTTCCATGATTAAGAAAAATTACATTGTTTTATTAATTATGAGATATTTTCTTTGTAAATAAGTCTTGAATAGATCTTCTTATACTATTTAGTTATTCTGAGTTAGGCCTCTATTTTCCAAAAGAATTTTGTACCCTGAAGGATGTCCGATCTAGGGTTAACAGAATCAGATGTTCTACCTTCTTCTAATTGGGATTTGTTAAACTCCTTGATCTCTTGGAACTTTAAAAGTTTAACTTTTTGAGAAATTCTCATATGATGCCTCCATAAAACAAAAAAAATTAGAAAAATTAAAATCCAAAATATTTGGTTTTTGTTTTTTCCTTATATTTTTTGCTTTTTATTACTATGTTTTTTGTCTGTTTTTCTTTTGTTTTATTTTTTGAGGGCCTTGATCATCACCATCTTTTCCTTGGTTTCATTTTCTTGTCATATCGTCCTGGCCGATACGTTTATCGTTCTGGACGATAGGACAAAATCTCTTCAAATTCCATATGATGACCTTTTCTGTGCTTGCTATAACTCATCGTTCTGGACGATCTTATATCGTCCTGACCGATCTGATCGAACTCTGTTACAATCATGATGATAGTCCTGACCGGTAGAATATTATGTCTGGCCGATGCATTTTATGTGCTTCATCCTGGCTGATACACTGGATCGTCCTGGACGATCCACGTGTCAGCACGTTTGAATCCTTAAAATCGGCCCTGGACGATCCATTATTGGACAATCGGCCGGGCCGATCCACTGTTCGTCCTAGACGATACACGTAGCAGTGATTTAAAATGTTATAACTTCGGTCGGTATGATCAATTATTATGCATCGTCCTAGACGATACACCTAATCGGCCCGGACGATCTATTTTTTCAACGGTCGTCTGGATTGACTCCTCGAGACGATCGCCTGTGTCTAATCGGCCTGGCCGATATCTGATCAGCCCGGACGATCGGACCGCCTTTTTGACCAATCGGCCTGTACGCAATTATTGAGCCATATCGGCCTGGACGATTCTGCAATCGACCAGGATGATATGGCCGTTTCTTTAAATTCTGGCCGTTCCAGCCATGATTTTTCACTTTCCACCCTTTCTCCTCTTGTATTTTCTTGCTAACTCCTCTCTATGGCTAGTGGGAAACGTGTCCGACAAACTTCTGGGAGTTCTTCGAGGGCTAGGATTAACCCTCATTTCAGGGAAGCAGAAGATGAAGCCGCCTACCATCGTTACAAAGAGTGTGGGATAACTATCTCCAGAATCATCAATCCTGCCCACATCTCATACCCGGTAATGGATCTTTTCGCTCACACCTCCCTTTGCTTCATTCTGTCTCTCGCTTTCCCCTTTAATACCGAGTTTCTTCAAGAATTTTTTGCAAACCTTCACAACCATTACAGCCCTGGCCTCCTATGTGAATCGACGCCCTGTCAAAATCACATATCAGGATTGTGTTAATCTTTTACAGCTATCCACCACCGGGGATAAGCTGCACTTAATCGCTTCTAATCCTGACCTTGACTGGTCCACGGTGAATCACTTCCTTCGCCAGACTAATGCACCTTTCCATGTTGGAGAGACTAGCTCTTTAGTTAAAGATGCTAGGACAATCCAACATGTCCTTCGCACCTCCATAATTCCAAAAGCCGGGGACAGAATCCACATCACCCCTCTACTTTCCCTCACTATTTTCTACATCATGGCTCATAGAGAATCTAATACTGTGGACCTAATTTTTCGATACATTGATCACTTAACCACAATCCACGATCCAGGTCACAAGAGGAAACCCATTCTAGCCTTAGGACACATCATAGCCTATGTCCTTGAAACCAAATACCAACTTCAGTATCCTATTCCACCAACCTCCCAACTCCTTCTACTCAAACAGTTCCTTCAGTACCCTTCACAGTACTCGTCTCCATCCTGAGGAACCTCGGGGGGCTGGAGAGGAGGAGGCTCCCGCTCCCTCTCCCTTTCCTGACCCTGTTCCTCTACACCAGCACTCACCGGTTAATCAGTTGATAAAAAAGTTTGATCGATGGGAGACCCGCTTTGACACCTACGTTGCAGCACAGGAGCAGCAACACTCTGAGGACATTGCCCGCTATGAGCAGCACCGCACTGAGGATTTAGCCCGATTTGACAGTTATCTTACTCACCAGCAGCAGCATGACCAGGACATCGCCTGGTTAAATGATCAGTTTACCAAGCTTGCCAGCTACTTTCAGCAGCCACCTCCACCACCTCCATCAGATGATCAGGGTCCTTCGTTTTTCTAGTCTGTGTTTTTCTGCTGTTTATTTCATGTTTTATGTAGTTTGCTTGTTAGTCTTTGTTTGTTGTGGTGTTTTCTCTTATATCTGGACCCTCTTTTTGTGATGACAAAAGGGGGAGTAGGGTAAGGTAGGAAAAGTTGTTGGGTTTGTAACTTTGAAATTCTAATGAACTTTTTTGGATATTTTCCTACTTGTGTTTGCCATCATCAAAAAGGGGGAGATTGTTGTAAATATATTTTCATGGCTTATGTTTTGATGATTGACAAACACTATTTCTCTTGGGGACTGCTTGTTGCTTCTAACTTTTCAGGAATCGAATATTGGACGAACCGACAAAGCCAGCTCATGAGTGTATAGGTTTAGGGTTGAGTCAGTCTGTACTTTTTTCACTTATTGAGTCTACTTGTAATGGTCAAAGAGACTGATGCTAAGTAACCCTACACACACACTTGAGAGACTTAGAATTTCTATTTTTACTCATATCAGCCAGGACGATTTTTACATCGTCATGGACGATCAGGCTTAAAACAGAAAAGTCTAAATAAGGATTCTTAATTAAGGCAGCCGTCATTAACATATCGGCCTGGACGATACGTGTATCGGCCAGGACGATAAGCTCAAAACAGAAAGAAGTTGCCGCCATAGACAATTAAGGTATACTGTATTTTTAAATTATTGGCCAGGATGACATTGATCTGTCTGGACGAAATTCTCAAATTATTCCTTAATTGATCAGGAAATTCAAGGGAGTAATTAAGGATGATTGATACGATCATATCGTCCTGGACGATCGCAGGATTGGTCAGGACGATCCAGTCAAAAACCTTAAGTTACTTCAGGACGATAAATATCGGCCAGCTCGTATCCAGGGCTATTCTCAGGATGATTTTCCCATGATTTGAACTGATCGGCCAGGAAGATTGTGAGATCGGCCTGGACGATCAAGCCAATTTTCAATCGTCCAGTCTTACATCCAGGGCGATGCTCTGGCCGATCTTCTGAGTTTTATACTAATCGGCCAGGCTGATGTCCATATCGGCCTGGACAATAAAGTCGGCAACTTGCAATTAATGAGCTCCTTTGAAACTCTTCTATTTAAGAGCTCTTGTTCAACATTTTTGAGGACCCTTTGGCTGCTGCCTTGACCTGAGAAGGCCATGAGGAGAGAAAGAGAGAGAGGGAGAGAGAGAGGATCTTGTGAGGGGGAGCTTGTGAGGGGATTCACAAGGGTTACTTCAAGGATCACTCTGCTTGTTCTTCGTCTAGAGTTTCTCGTCCGTGGAAGGGTTAGTAGAGGTAAGGAGTTAGCTTTTGGTTGTGGTTCTCTGCCAGCTTCAGGAGGAAGCAAAAGGATATAGGTTCTCTGCCTTGCGGGGGTGGCAAAAAGGAGGTTCTTGTGAGGGCTTCTCCGCCTAGCCGTGGGGGCTAAAGGAGAGTCACGTTTTGTAGTGCAATACTTGGAGGGTTCCTCCAATGAGTTGACGTAGGTCGAGTTGACCGAACCACTATAAATTTCTGTGTTCTTATTTTTTGCTTCCGCACTTTTAATTCCACATTTATTTTTGTGGTGTGATTTTGGTTTATGCAATTTTTATTCTTTGTAAAAAGAAATTTTTAAAATACCAAAACACCCCCCCCCCTCTTGGTTAGCTTGGGCCAGTTCATAAGGGCTTAACATCCCTAACGAACTTTCAGAAATAAGAAGCCATAGTTAAATGGAGCACAATGTAAGAAAATATATTGAATTTAAAATATTTGGGATTGCTTCGATGAATGCAAAACAAATGTTGATAATTATCTTTTTTTTTAATTTGATTTGAAGTAAAATGAACGAAATATAAAGTTCAACATTAATTGATGGTGACTATTGGTAGCATGCAACGATTAGTAGCATCAGTAGTCGGTGGTGGTGGTCGGTAGGTTGTTGTCAACCTCAGCCGACAATGGCAAAACATTACTTGGAATTGCAGCTTGGATATCTTTGGTTTTTCACAAATGGGGCTCACACAAATGAAACATAAACCTTTTAGAGGTGTATTCAATGCAAGCGGGCCCTCATAATTACCAGCTTGCATCTCAACTAATTAACATAAATTAGAACGTTTCAATTTGATAAAAAATAATTCTTTATTTAATAAATAATAGGAGTAAATATTCCAAATAAAATTTTGAGGGAAAATCTATTTAGCTTATTCAATTCCAATGCTTTGGCATGAGTTTTGTTACGTCTTGAAATATTCGCGGTGGTAGAGAGATATAAAGTTTTACGTCTTAGCTTTATACGAAGATTCAATACTCATACAAATAAAGGAATAGGGATGTAACATTCATACGGGACACCGGAGTTTTTACATGAAAACCCCTGAAAAGGGCAAAAACCATAGGGTCTTGCCTAGTTTAAATGAATCCACTAGTGTTTGAAGTTGATTACAAATAAGGCCATTCCTTAGGGGGGAGGCATTGGCTCGATGTAGCAAATATACATCATATAGTGTGTATTATATGGTGGTAGTTAGAAATCAGTGTTGATATGTTCATTTGGTTGGCTTGACCATAGTTGACAAGCAATGTTGGTTTGAAGAACTGTATTCGGGCTACGGTGGTCGAAAGGATCATAATCAGGTAATAGAGGTCGAAAAGGCCATAGTTAGCGAACGATGGAAGTTAAAAAAATTGTATTCGGGTTAAAGCAATTGGGTAGATCGTAGTTTGGAGATGGAAGTCGAAGAGACTATAGTCAGTGGGTGACAAAGATTTGACTGATAGTAGTCGATAGGTGACTAAGGTTGGAAAGATCATAGTTGGGTGAAGGTTGTTATAAGGACCATATTCAAGTAATAAAGGTCGGAGAGATTATATTCAAAGCGTAAAGAGGATGACATGACTGCAGTCAGGCGAAAGTAGTCGATAGGATCATAGTTGAATGACAAAGATCATAAAGACCATAGCCAGGTAACGGTGGTCAGAATGATCATACTCGATAACAGATGGAGGTCATAAAAACTATAGTCAGGTGATGATAGTCAGAAGGACTATAGTTGGATAAATGTTGTTGGAAGGATCATTATTGGGCACTGGAAGTCAGAAGACTATAGTCGGTGGCCAATGTTCATAATAAAGAACTTAGTTGGGTGACGGAGGTCAAAAAGACATTAATCATAAGCTGAAAATAGTCTGAAGGACCATAAGTGGGCAACAGAGGTTATAAAGACCATAGCTGGAAAGTGACAGAGGTTAGAAAGACTGCAGTTATTAATCAGTGGTCGGGCGTAAGTCTGGCAATACAAGGTGGTCGGGCAAAAATTTATAGATACTCAGTGGTTGGGTTAAATCTATCATCAGTTTGTGGCATGATGTAATTCCGACAATAGGTTGTTACTAGGCAAAAGTCTAGCGACAGTATGTGGCTAGGTGTAAATCCAGCGACACTTGGTGAACGAGCAAAAATCTAGTGACAATCGGTGGCTGGGTGTAAGTCCAGTGATAGTTGGTGGATGGATAAAATCTCGCAATAGTCGGTGGTTGAGGAGTTTAGTGACAAGAGAGATGTAATATGTTTTTAATTTCCTCATTAATGTGAAGAATGAGGGGTTCTTTATAGTTTTTTTTTTTTTTTTGGAATGACATGCCTAGTAAATAGAGAGAAGATTATGGGCAAGCTTGGAGTGTTTTGAATAGATGGTCGATATTGGCTTCCTTGATCAAGGATCATTATCAAGTATTTAAATATAATAAAGATATTAGAACTTTGAGATCTTGTGCCTTTTGGATTCATCTCGTTGAGCCACTCGACTCGACTATAAGCACATCACATTTAGAAATCATTTGGTCATCCAATCTATGGTTTGAACCTTCCAAAAGCACTTTGGGTCTTCAATTTGGACTCATTTGGGTTCAGATTGGGTCAAATTTGGTGTTGTTGGTTTGTCTTTTCGAGACATTTAGTTTGACTATAAGTTTGTTGAAATCAATGTTTAAATTGTCGTAAATTTTATTTTGAAAGTTTCCAACTCAAATTTACCTCGAGTTTTGTGCATGATCAAGATTATTTTTTCGTTATATATCAAGTTTAAATCACTCAAAGAGAATAATTAGTATTGAGTAAACTTTTTTATTAATACTTTATATATAGGGTGTGTGTGTGTGTGGGGGGGGGGGGGGGGGGGGGGGGGGGGGGGGAGTTGAGGGAACATTTGTATCAATTAAGATAAAGGCACATATGCACCACATAAGCAAACTTCAAATCCAAAGCCTCTTTGTTGGTAGTCAAATCTCCCAACTAACAAACCAAAGTGAGCGTCATCATAATTTACTCTCATTAACTAGTAGATAAAATTATTTCTCCCAAGTGATGAATTAGTAAAAAAAAAAAAAAAAACTCTCACGGTGTGTTAACTTCCTATAAATTTTAAAAATAAAATTGTAGTATAAAAAAGGCACATCTTTTTTAATTTTTAAAAAAAAAAAGCTAGAAAAGTTATTAATGTGTTTATTATGCTTGTTCTTCATTTTAATTATGCATAGGATCAGTTTACTTGAGAACTTGTCATAAATATGATCAATTTTTTTGTTTTAAATTGGTTGATTCAAATTATTTAGTTGTTGTCTTATGAATAGATGTGTAGTACTACATGCATGCATGGATAAAGTTCTCATTTTTATAAGCTATCTTATCTTGAGAAAAGATATGGTAAGAAACAATTTGTTTAAATAGAATTCACAAACATTTTTATCTGATTTGAACTTCAATTCAGTCTATTAGAGGTGTCAATTATTGACACGACTCAACAACCTGACCCGAACATGACCCTAAAATCTGAGTTAGGGTTGGCCCCTTTATCAAATGGTCCGAATTTCAATTTTTGACCTGCTTAAAAAATAGATCAGGTTTGGGTCAACCCACTAACCCATAATTTACCCAGGATTGACTTGACTGCCATGTTCCAACAGTCAATGTCGTAGCCTTACCCTAGTCCTCACATCGAACGGTCGAACCATGGAGCCACACTGGTCACCCAGACACACGTAGTCACAGGCACACTGCTCACCCTTCCCTCGCATGGTCGCTTTCATGTCGCCCACTCCCAGTCACGCTCGGCCTAATCACCGGTCTCACCGTATTGTATCGAACCATAGATCTGCACAGTGCTTGAAGCCTCTCAGGCATGCCCCAGCACGTCGTAAGCTCACACAGCTCTTACAGCCTCGTCCTCGATCAAACCACGCCTGAATTCCGATCTCCATATCTCATTCATGGGTGGGGTTGGGTCAACCTGGTAACCCTCATGGGTCGGGTAAAGTTGGGAAACCTAACCAATTTGAAAAAATGAGTTGGGTTTCGACTGACCCATTTTTGGCTAGGTCTAGTGGGATTCGACCCGAACCTGGCCTGTTGACCCAAATTTACACCCCTAAAGTATATATACACAAACATTTTAATGTGTTTAGTACAAGTACAAGAACACTAATCCTCTCCAAAGACTTGACAATTTACAACTAAAACATAAATTTAGATTTTTACTAAAACTCAAGTCTCAATGTATATCAATAGGAAAACTCAAATGAAGAGTAAAAATAATCATATGATCGAGTTGATGGCCTCAAAACACACTTATTTATCAACTCAAAACACACTTATTTGCATTGGCTTCAATTAAAAATAATGTTATTAAAGTATAATGAGTTAACACCATGACATTTGTCTTTCTATAGGTGTTTAAGTTTCATGTATCAGTTTTAGCATGGAAGTTGTCAAAACAATAAAAATGCTCCTTAATTTCAAAGTGCATATGCTCAACTAGCCCATTAAAAATACAACAGTTTTACTACATCTTTAAATCAAATACTCATACTTGAAGTCACTTAACAAATGCATTAGCAACATTCAATTCTACATTTTCTATTATTAAAATCAACTTATATAGCTTAGGTTAATGGGTAAGTAATCGCTGCTTTTTTTCTTTTAATATAACTGTTAATTTCTCAGGTGAATGTCATAATCAGGCACCCTCATGATACAATATTATTAGTATATGAGTGATATACATAAAAGTTATATATAAAGAGAAAGTTGATAGGTTTAGTATTGCATAAAATTGGTTGAACCAAAATGGTTTGGTTCGAGTTCTTTTTCAATGTCTATCTCTTTTCATCTTAACATGCTTTAACATTTTCCTTTTTTAAATCTCTTTTTGTACTTATGCTGTCATTCCATAACATAGATGTTTGATATTTTTTATTGTTTATGTTCATACTAATCTTTCAACTTAGGCACCATCTTGGTAGAGTAGTATGTCCCTACTCAAAATTTCTTTTCATAAACTTTTGAATGTTTATTATATCGATGTTAAAATTTATTTGCTATGACTCTAAGATGGACTACATGAAATGTATTTTAATTAATTTAAAATTGACTTAATATATTAATAGATTCAGGCGAATAGATGTATTATTTTTAAAAATAACGTGGCCCAACCCAAAAACTGGACTATAAAAGTGGGAATTGATGGCAATTGAAAATTTAGATGCTTATACTAATATTAAATACTAAAAAAATATATGCTCATGAACTTTCTTAAATTATCAATTTTCAATACATAAAAAATCCAAAATGTTTATAAATATTTTCGAATGTTCAATTTAGTTTAATAAGAAGTGTAAATTTTCATCTAACCCTATAAATTACACCTTGATATTTCAAAATTTGTAGCCTAGTCACAAAACTAAAAGCCTCTATACAAAAATTTGCAGTAGCATTCTTCTTCCTCAATACTTCCATTTTTTTTTTTTTTTTTTTTTTTTTTTAGTTAAAACCCACCAACGGGCTTACGCGTTAATATAGGGAAAAGATACAAAATTCTTAAAGGGATCTCTAGCCCGCTAATGCTCCAGAGAGCTACAAACAAAGTCAAGAAAAAACCTAAGGGCCGGAGTTCCCTGTTAATCAAAATTACAAAAATATCTAGTAACATTCTAAGAAACAAAAATAAAGGGATAGACAGAGCTCTAACAGCAAAGCCCAAAACCAACACGCGTATCCTCCCCAAAACGAGCGCGAAGCTCCAAAAACCTGCAAAACAGGCCTGCAAGGATACTAGAGCAAAAATGAGATAAACAGAAATAGTAAATAAAAGAAAGAACAGCCCATTACAAACATCCAGGATAACAAGAGGATCGCAAACATCAGGGCTCAAAAACAATGTAAAAAAGGTGTAACCTGGCACCAAAATGAGAACCCAACAGAGAGGAGAGAAAGAAGGCAAAAAAAGAAAACAAACAGAGCAACCCACTTCAATAGCAGCACGGGCAAAGATCTCAACCCCAATTAAACAACCATCAAACAACAAAGAAAGAAGAACCACCATCACCAACCCCCGCTGAACAATTAGCAGCAGAAAACCAACCAAACCACCCCAACGCTCACACAGCACAAACACCAGCGAAGCAAAAACCACAACAACCAGAGAAGAAGAACAAACAGAGGCAAAAAGACCAGTTAAACACCACCCAGAACAAGGCAAAACAACACCCAACGACATTCAAACACGAACATAGGGAACCTCCCTTTCTTCCAGAATCAAACACCACCCTAAACCCTAGACCAGTTAAACACCACCCTAAACCCTAATGAACCTCCCTTTCTTCCTCAATACTTTCATTATTATTAAAGTAATACATACATAAGGCTAAATTCAACCATTCTAAGGAGAAGAAAGAATTACAAGCAAAATTTTCAGCAAAATCTCACTAACATTTTTCACTCCTTAGATAAAAAGAAAACTTTAAAGGAAGCAATAAATGAATTTACAAATTATTTATGTGAACTATATCATGCGGAAAGTAATAACATTTTTATTATTTTCATGCCTAAATGGTTGCATCTTTCATAGCTTATGTTGGAGTGCATTGACTCAGAAATATTTTCAACTGCCAAGTAGCATGACCACCGGGCATCAAATCACACATTGCTCCAAGAATAAAACCATAATTTGATCTCAAGCAATCCTCAACAAATCTTTATAGCTCCCTCGGATGCATCATTAATCTCTGATGATGGTATTTTCTTAAGTATGAACATCCCAATGATTTCAATCTCTTTGTGAAGCCATTAAATCATTTGATGCATTAAATTATGAAGAAATGAGCATCAAGAATTCTTTGTATGTCTTGTTGAAATCATCAACATAAACAGATGCTTCCACCTGTTAAGAAAATTTTAATCGATCAAAATAAAAATAATAATAAAGTTATTTAGACTCTACACAAATTAAACACCAAGGGAATATTTGTTACATATGAATTCTCCAAAAGCTTTAGTAAACTTAGGAGAACTTCCAATATGTTTCATAGAATCAAGTCTCTAGGAAAAAGTGTGTAAATTTTAGATTGTCATGCATTATAAAATCAATAAAAGTGTTCGAAGTTAATAAATATGAAATTATTTTTAATATGAAACATTACTTTTTAAAGTTTCTTTAAAAGGAAGACAAAAGTTTACATTTTTTTAATGGAAATAAAACCTGAACATATTCATTTAGAACATAATTTCTATTTATTTGAAATTTAAAATCAACCCATTTTATTGGTCGTTATCATATCATGGTTAGCTAAAGCTTTAAAACAGTTAATTTAAAGAACAAGAAATGTTGTGAGAGTAGAATAAGGAATAAAAAATTTACCTTCTCTAATGCATATCTAGCTGCGTCTCTTTCCTTCTCAATCTTCCTTTTACGCTCGGAATTTGCCTTATTTTTAATGGCTTCAACTGTTTTAATTCTTCTTTTTTCTACCCGAAGTATGATGATTATTAAAACAATCATGTCAATTAATAAAATAAATAAAAAACTAATAGCTATTAAATGAGTTATCAATGAAAATAAAACTATAAAAAAATTAACTGGTTTTATCAATAGCTAAAACCAAAGCTCTAGAAATTAGTAAGAAAAAAATTAAGCTTTTAGTTAAATAATTGTTCTACTCATGCTTTAACTTTCTGGAGGTGGTCCATGTGCTATTATTATCAATATATTATCCCCACCCTTATCATGAATAAAAGAGTTCATATTGTTCAACAAATTGATTAAAACTAATTAAAAAATTATTGGTTAAACAAATTAAAATTAATTATGCTCATTAACATAAATTATCATTATCTATGAGACATCTTGAAATATTTATTATAATTGCAATTTGCTTGATTACTCGTTCTCATTAAGAAAATGGTAATATTAAAAAACTTACTCTCTTGTTGTTTTTCCGCGAAATCTTCCTTTTCATGTAGCATTCTACCTGAATTAATTTTGTCCTGAGAAATAAATGCATACATAGTGTGGATTAATGAATGGAATAAAACTTGTTTAATTAAATGAGAAAGAATAATGTAAAGATTAAATCCATCATATCAATCATGGATATCTATTAATGATAACTATAAAACCACCAGAACATAATACCATACTTCATGACGAGTTAAACAAAATATCCCTACTGAAAACAACAAGAAATAAATAATAATAAAAAAGAACAAATTACTACACTCGTTGAAAAATAAATATATATAATAAACAAATAAAAAATCACCTTCTCTATAGCGAGAAAAGCTGAGCCTCGTTCTATTTTTAATTTCTTTTTAATCTCAGAATTTGCCATATCTGTAATGGCCGTAGCTTTTACATTTGTCAATTTGCTTTCAATTCTTCGCTTTTCTGCTCAAAATATAAAGGCTTACTTGAAAAAAAAAAAAAGGCCCATAACACAAATAATGCAAAAATAATGCAAATGAAATGGATCTTCTTACTCTTCTGTTGATTTTGTACAACATCAACATTTTCTGACCTCATTCTAGCTGGATCTTCACTTTCTTTCTAAGAAAATTTCAATCATTTATATACGTAAGTATAATAATTTTATAAATTAGATTAGTTTTCATGAAAAGCGTTATGTCTCAAAGAACAAACAACTTACAATAATGCCAAGTGTTTGTTGTGCTTTCGAAATTATATCAGCAAATCGGGTCATCAACATAGCAACACGAGCAGCTTTTCTTTTATACAATTGAGGATTATCAAAACCTACATCAAGCAAAAGAAATAGTAAGAATAATATATTTTATATATGTTCAAAGTATTTAATTTTGACATATTTAAAATTTTCTATGATATTTATTCTGCTGATTATATATACCCTATCATAATATTTTCTTGCTTTGTCATATATTTCAGATCAAAGGCCTTTATTATTGTTGAATTTCTCAGAGAAATTGAATTCACATAATTCTGTCGTATATTTCATTCAAATGCTATGAATTAAATCTTAATGTTGAAGATGATGAGGCTCCAATGGATGAGGCTCCAATGGATGAGGCTCCAATGGATGAGGCTCCTTTTAACATGGCGTTTGAAGCAGGTTTTGTATTACATTAAAAGGGACTAACTATTTTTATATTATATTTTATAACTATATTTTTCACTGCGGATAGTAGTTTTAAAAATTGATATTACAATCACATTGAATTAAAAAAGGTGCTTAACAAGATGTTAAGCAAAGAACTATTTTTAATATATCCGTTAAAATCTATGCTTTTTTTTTTTTTTGCAAAATTAGCCATAAAATAATCATATTAATTAAAGAATGTTACAAATAAAATGTAAGAAAAAAAAACTAACCGGATGATGAAGCCTGGTTGAATGCATCTCCTGAGCCGATGCGTTGGTTAGCAGAACCAAATTCAGCCATGAGCTTTCGGGTTATGACCAAAAACAAAGAAAATTACAGTAAAAATGAAATTATAGAACTTTTTATTTTATTGACTTAAATTCAAGATAATTACTTTTACATAATAAAATTTATTATCACACTGTTTTATTTTTTTTTTAAATATGTTTTTTGTTGTTCTAAAGAAAATTTTAGAAAAATTGTGGGCTTAGCGGCCATTTAATTTGCAGCAAAAAGAATCAAAAGTTAAGTGAAATACAACATAAAAATTGCAATATATTGAAATAATTTGATGAATGCAAAATAAAGGGTGATGATTACTTTTTTTTATTTATTTAAAGTAAAATGATGAGTTTTGAGTAATAGTGGGCGGTGGCAAGAGGCACCTTACAATATTACAATAAATTATAGCGATAATAGTCGGCGGTGGCCAACAGTGAGTGATGGTCGGCAACTGCTGAAATTGAGAACAATAAAATATTACTTGGAATTGCAGCTTCGAGACCTTTGGTTTTTCATGAATGGGGGCCACATAAAATGAAATATAAAGCTTTGAGAGTCTCATCCAATGGGATAATTAGCAGCTCAAGTCTTCACTAATTAACGGAAATTAGAAATTTTCAATTAGATAATAGATAATTCTATAGTTAATAAATAATCGGAGTCAATAAAATAATTTATATTCCAAATAAAATCAGCCAAAGAAGCTAAAAAAAATTAGTTTAAATAAAAAATGACCTCATCCTAAGGCTAATTACGTGCGGCATTAATAAGCAAAAAAATTATTATATGAATAATTTTTAGAATTGTATTATGCAAACAAAAAATTTATATTGTACTCCTCTAAAAATAAATTGAGTCACGTTTGACAAAAAATATTTCAGAAAATTTAGAGCCACTTTTTTAGGACTAAAATGGAGACAGCATTGGCTAAAAACTCGCATATATGAAGACATAGTAAGCATTAGTTGATGGACAAAATTATTTCTCATGAGCGATAAATTAGAGCCACATAATCTACTCATTATCAAGATAAAAAGCTCACAACTTGTGCAAGAAAAGTAAATATTAAAATAAATAAAAATTTTGGTCCATGAAATAGATTTTATTATTAAAAGTGGAATATGTGTACTTGTATAGTTATTGAAAATTGGAAAAAAAAAAATAATCATGCAATAAGAAAGAAAAAATTAGATAAAATTAGATAACTGATCACAATACTATTGTAATTAAGAAATTTAGGATTTGAATCCAAACTCAAGTGCTTTAGCTATCATTGATGATATTTTATGCAAAACCTTAATGTTTGGGAGAGATAGAGAGCAAACAAAATTTTCTAATTTGAGCAAAGCTCACGAGTTGCTAAGCTCGTCTATCTGTTTTAAAATATGTGTTGCTCTTATAAAAAAAAAAAAGTCTATTTTTATCTTCAACACTCTTCTTCTCCAACAAGCTGCTATGCATGTCTATTTTTTCTCATTTCACCGGTGAGCAAAGCTCATGAGTTAGTGTCCCGAGTTCGACTTGCAACGTCCCTCTACTGCAAGCCAAGCCCATTGTAACTTCAACAACTAGATGTTCAAACTTCTTTAGTGAGGTAAGCTCAGGGGTCGAGCTTGTGGTCGTTACAACTTTGACGAGCCAAGTTTCATTAACTCAACATATGAGCTTGTTTTGAGCTTGATCTCAAATTCGACCTTCTCTCCAAGTTGACGAGCTGAGTTGTACGAAATTCAGGGATGTGCTTGTAAATTCTCCAATTATAACTAATGATTCTAGCTTAAGTTGTAAAAAACAACCAGTAATTACCATCTAATAATTTAAAATACATGGACCGCCCCAAAAGGAGTATAAACATGGGAATAGATGGTCAATTAAAAATTTAGAAATTTATACTAATATTAAATTAAAAAAAATCTAATGACTTTTCTTAGAGTAAAGTATCAATTTTCAATGCATAAAAAATCCTAAATGTTTATAAAGATTAGGCAACGTTCAATTTCGACTTCGTTTGGGACGACTTTTTTATTGCTTTCTAAAACGGAGTTTTAGTATAAATTTTTTTATTTTTGTACTAAAACTATGGTTTAGAAAGCAGTAAAAAAGCCGTCCCAAACAAAACCTTAGTTTAACTAAAAGTCTCTATACAAAAATTTTGAATAGCAACCAAGGCCATAAACTTCTTCCGCAATACTTTCATTGTTATTGAATAATACATACATAAGGCTAAATTCAACCATTCTAAGGTAAAGAAAAATTACAAGCATAACTGTCAGAAAAATCTCACTGACATTTCTCACTCTGCAGATAAAATGAATAATGAATGGAATCTATAAATAAATTTTTGTACAAATTATTTATGTGTATTCTATATATCATATGGAAAGTAATAATAATATTATTATTTTCATGCCTAAATGGTTGCAGCTTTCATCGCTTTTGTTAGATTGAAATGACTAAAATATTTTCAATAGTCAAGTAGCATGACCGCAGGGATCAATTCACACTGTTTCAAAAATCAAATCAAAATTTGATCTCAAGCAATCCTCAACAAATCTCTATAGTTCCCTCTTATACATCATTAATCTCCAATGATGGTATTTTTTAAGTATGAACATCTCAATAATTTCAATGGCTTCGTGAAGCCATTAAATTATTTGACTCATCAAATTATGAAGAAATGAGCATCATGAATTATTTTTATGTCTTGTTGAAATCATCAGCATAAACAGACACATTGACCAGTGTAATTAATCAAATAAATAAATAATTTTTTTCAGACTCTACAAGAATTAAACACCAAGGGAATATTTGTTAAATATGTTTCATAGAATCATGTGTGCGGGAGAAAGTGTGCAAAGCTTTAGACTATCAATCAAAAAACGCGCCCGAAGTTAATAAATATGAAATTATTTTTAGTATGAATTATTATTCAAAATTTCTTTGAAATGAAGACAAAAGTTCACATTTGTTTTTAAATCGAAATAAAACACTTATTCAATTACAAAATAGTTTCTATTTATTTAAATTTTAAAATCAACCCATTTTATTGGCTATTATCATATCATGGTTAGCTAATAAGATGTCATTAACAAAACCAATATGAAATTACATGCATTCAATCTCTAAAACAATTTATATAAAGAACAAGAAATGTTGTGAGAAAAGAATAAGGAATAACAAAAAATCACATTCTCTAGTCTAATTCATTTCGAGCTGCTTCTCTTTCCTTCTCAATCATCCATTTACGTTCTGAATTTGTCTTATTTTTTTAATATTTCTAATGTCTTTAACATCTTGCAATATTTATAAAAATAGAAATTTGCTTTCTTACTCATTCTCATAAGAAAATGATAATATCAAAAAACTTACTCTCGTGTTGTTTTTCCACAAAATATTCCTTTTTCTGTTGCATTATAGCATGGTTTATTTTTTTCTGAGAAATAAATGCACAATATGAATCATGTACTCAAATTAAAAAGCTAGATTTTCTTTTTATCTGTTGTTTTTTTATCTGCTAGATTTTCTTTTTATGCTGATGTAACCTTTATTTTTGTGTTATTAATATATTTCCTATTAAAAAAAAAATGTACTCAAATTAAAAAAAAAAAAAGATAATTATTGGGGATTGATGAATGGAATATTACTTGCTTAATTAAATGAGAAAGAATAATGTAAAGATCAAATGCATAATATCAATCATGGATATTTTCTTATGTAAAAATAAATATCAATTAATGAACACTATAAAACCACTAAAATGTAATACTAAATCTTCATGACGAGTTAAACAAAATATCCCTACTGAAAACAATAAGAAATCAAAGAAAGAAAAGCCCTAAATTAATCAATATTGCAATGAATGATTACACTGGTTGAAAAGCATTATATATAATAAAATAAATCATCTTCTCTAGAGCAAGAAAAACTGAGCAACATTCTATTTTTAAATTTCTTTCAAGCTCAGAATTTGTCATGTCTGTAATAGCCTTAGCTTTTACATTACTCACTTTACTTTCAATTCTTCACTTTTCTGCTCAATATACAAAGCTTACTTAAATAAAATGGCCAAGAACACAACAAATGCCAAAAAAAAAATGCAAATGAAATGGATCTCGTTACTCCTCTATTGATTTTGTACAACATCAACATTTTTTGCGATCATTCTAGCTAGATCTTCTCTTTCTTCCTTAGAAACAAATACATAATTTTAGTCATTTATATTCGTAAGGGTTGTGGGCTAGATGATAGAGTTAGAATTTTAAGACTTAACATTGTACGGATATCCAGCACACAAAAAGAAGAAAAAATAAACACCAGGAATTTACATGGAAAACCCTAGAAAAGTGAAAAAAAATTGGGGCCATCCATAGTTGAAATGATTCTACACGTGTTTGAATAGATTACATGTGACTGATTCATCTTTAAAATTGAGGATGATCACATTATAATGGTCAACCATCAGATTGAAATCTAGTTACAACTTGAGGTTGGATGAAATTCTGACATCAGCCTTTGACCGAGTAGAAATCTGGAGTCAATTGGCAGCGGGTTGAAGTCCAACATCGATCTGCACCTGTTAGAAGTGCAACATCAATTGGTAGTCATGTGGAAGTTCGGCATCTATTGCGGGTTGGGCAAAAATATGGCGTTAATCATCAGTCAAGCTGATGTTCGTCATTCTTTGGTGGCCCGATGGAAGTTTAATCACAATCAGGAGCTAATAGAAGTTCGACGATGGTCGAAAAGGAGTCTTGTGACAAGAGAATTCTCTTCCTTCTCTTCCTGCTCTTCTTTACTTGGATCCTCTTCCAAGAAAAATGAGGGGTCTATTTATAGTTTTTAAGAGTGGCTGGGCCAGTCAATAAGACGAAGATCATAGATAAGTTGGGAGTAGTTTGAATGGCTAAAGTTGAATTTGTCTTGAGCTCATTGGATTTGTTGTGGATAATTTTTTGGACATTTGAATGTTTTAGTAATATCAGAATTCAGAGATCTTGAGCTCATTGGATTTGTCTCATCAAACCGCTTGATTAGAATATAAGCATGTTACATATGAAGTTCATTTCATAATCTAAATTATAGTTTGAACCTTCTAAAGGTGCTTTGGGTCTTTGATTTGGATCCATTTGGGCTCGGATTGAGTCAAATTTGGTTTCGTTGTGTTCATATTTTTAAGATACAGTTAAATTATAAGTTTGCTAAAAAAAATTTTTGGATGGTCCCAAATTTAATTTGGAAGTTTCAAACTTGATTTTGCCTTAAGATTCGTGCCCGATCAAGATAAAATTTTGATTATATATTAGTTGCCCCTTTATTTTTTGACATCAAAGCTCGAGAAATTTAAAAATATGCACCACAGCCTTTACAAAATTTTTTATATGATTCAAAACTTCAAAATAATCCAATATTGGGCTTAAAGTTTCCTAATAACTTTAAAAGTATCCAAATTGAGTCCAGAACATCAAAAAATTATCCACGGACCCCAAAAAACAATTGATTTGGACTAACTAGGCCAAAAATAAGGCCTGAACTCACATGGGCGGCCGAACCACCAGTCGTTGGCCAGCCTGCCAGCGGTAACCACAGCTAGAGAGGCCCGCATTGATGCGCAGTATTGAGAGCACCCAATTATTAAACTGATTGTAATTATATATATTAATATGGGGTCCATCATTTTTTTTCTTAATAGTGGGCAGCGACACTATAACCACAAGTAATTATTTTTTTTTAACAACTAACTTTTTCTCCTTTTTCTTTTTTAAAGAATTTTTTTAATGATTTAAAAAATTTAAATTTTGATGGACCCTTTTTGAAAAAATTTTTCAAAATAAACTTATAAACAATATTTTAAATAAATTTAAATAATTTTTGATGCATTCTTTTTCCCCTCTTCTTTTTAGAGGATATTTTTGAACATCCCCATTTCCCAAATTCCTTATTTTTAAAAAGATCAATCCACCCCCCCCCCATCCCCCCAACCCACCCCCCCCCTAACCAGTGACTCCCTTATATTTTAAGTACCCCCAAATGTTCTGAAGGTAGGGATTAATTTTGACTGTAAAAAGTCTTGCACTTGCTCTTGTGTGTACTAACATTTCAGGAAAATCAGACTCCAGACTACGAAAACTTCAATTCAAATTCAACATGAGATATTTTGTTTAATTGATGTTTGTCTTTTCTTTGAATTAAGTTTGAAAGGGAGTGATTGTAATTGAGTGAATAAAATCTCACACACACAAATAAGGAGATCTTGAAATTCTATACTGATCGTACAGGACGATATTTATCGTACTGGACGATCTGTCAGTTATCTCCTATAGAGCACTTGGAACGAATAGGAACTTGCTTTGAAAAATTTTCTAAGTCCTATTCGTCCAGGACGAAATTTATTATCGTCCCAGGCGATGGGTTCTCTGTAAAATTTTCGTCCAGACGAATTTTACCATCGTACGAGGCGACCAGTCCTCTGGAAAAATTTTTCGTCCAGACGAAAATAAATATCGTACAGGACGATCAGCTCTCTGGAAATTTTTCGTCCAGACGAAAACAAATTATCGTCCGCGGCGATTGGTTCTCTGGAAAATTTTCGTCCAGACGAAATAAATAATCGTCCAGGACGATCGGCTCTCTGGAAAATTTTCGTCCAGACGATCACATTTTCGTTCAAACGATAAACCGACTTAGAACAGTTTTCAGCAGTTTCTAGAACCGACCTTGTAATAACCGTTCGTACTGGACGAACCAAGTTCGTACAGGACGATCAGCTGTACGAAGTCAGTTCGTACACATATACAAATTGGGTCGTTTCAGATCGTTTAAGTAAAATCGTCCAGGACGATCCAGGATCGTACAGGACGATCCACTGCGTACAGAATTGAAAATTTGCAGTTTTTGGGCGGTTTCACTTGTCTTTTATATAAATAGTCCAAATTAGACTGCCACCCAATCTTTTTGTCATTTGATCTTCGTGCCTCTTGAGAGAATAGCCAAGGAGAGAGTGGAAGAGAGCATTCAAAGGAGGATTCCTACCACTGGAGCGAGAAGGCTTCACTTGGATTGCTAAGGTAAGAGTCTCTACTTGTGAAATTGGATTTCTTCACTCTTTTTCTTTCTTCCTTCTAGATTCTTGTGAGAAGATCATTCAAGAAGGTCCGGTTCTCTGCCGACACTTGGAGAGTGTGAACAGACGAGGGTTCTCTGCCGACACTTGGAGAGTGTGAACAGACGAGGGTTCTCTGCCCACACTAGGAGAGTGTGAAAGGAAGAAGGTTCTCTGCCTACACTTGGAGAGTGTGAACAGCCGTAGGGTTCTCTGCCCACACTAGGAGAGTGTGAAAGGACGACGGTTCTCTGCCGCACCGGGTAGTGGTGAAAAGAGTGTTTTGTACAGGCTTCTCCGCCTTGCTGTGGGTGCTAAAGGAGAGTCACTTTGTGGTATTAGTGCAATACTCAGAGGGTGCCTCTGAGGAGTGGATGTAGGTCTGGTTATAGACCGAACCACTATAAATCTGGTGTCATTTACTTTATAGCTTTTACGTTTCCGCACTTTAAATTTCAGTTTTAATAACTCTGTGGTTGAAAAACATTTTTCTACTAACTTTAAAAGAAAATTTTATTTCGGTTCAACTTTATTATTAAGAGGGTTTAAAATTTTAAAAACTACCAATTCACCCCCCTCTTGGTAGCCTTGGGACATTTACTTAGGCTTAACAACCTAATTACTGGACTCAACAAGTGGTATCAGAGCAGAGTTTCAAAATCATAAGTTTGAACTACTTTTTGATTAACGTAGATGGCTACATTTGGAAACCGAAACACACCTGAGGGTTACTCTATCACTAGACCTCCACTGTTTGACAATATTCCTTTTGATTTTTGGAAAACACGCATGTCTACTTTCTTACAGTCACTTGATTATCGCATGTGGATGCTAGTCCAGGAAGGTTACACAAAACCAACTAGATTAGTTGATGGAATTAGGGTAGATACACCCTATGCAGATTGGACTATAGAAGAACGTGACTTAGCACAATTAAATGCGAAATGTTTAAATAGTTTCTTTTGTGCTTTAAAATCTGAAGACTACATGCGAGTTTCCACTTGTAAAAGCGGAAAAGACATATGGGATAGACTTTGTATTACTTATGAAGGGACAAATGAGGTTAAGCAATCAAGACTCAATATCTTGTTACATGACTACGAATTATTTCGCATGAAACCTAATGAATCTATATCTGACATGTACACAAGATTCACTCAAATTGTCACCTCTTTGCATGCACTTGGTAGGGAATTAACTAATGCTGAAATGGTTAATAAGATTCTTCGTTGTTTACCTACTGCATACGATGCTAAAATTACTGCAATTACAGAGTCAAAAGATCTGAACATTTTATTCTATTGACAATCTTCTTGGTTCACTCATTGCTTACGAGCAAGGAGTAAGTCAAAGAAAGATTGATGCAGGTGAACAGAAAGAAAGGACAAGAATCTTGCATTAAATGTGGAAGAGTCAGAAAGTGAACACTCACAACCTGAGGATGAAGACGATATAGCACTGATGACTAGACAATTCAGAAGCTTTTTAAAGAGGAAGCAGAAGAGACGCCAGCAATGGAATAGAGGTAAGTATAACAAAAATGGCAGGGTTTCTAATGAAGTGATTTGTTATGAATGCAGGAAACCAGGTCATATAAAAACTGATTGTCCAAAACTTAAAGCCACTCCTAGCAAGGAGAAGGTAGAGGAGAAACCAATGGTAAAGAAGGGCAAGAAGAAGTTTCAAAAGGCTTTTTGGGCGGACTCAGCTTCAGACTCATCTGAGACTGAAAACGAAGAAGAAGTCACCAACCTTTGCTTGATGGCAGATAAAGCTGAACAATCAGATCAAGAAGAGGTATGTGATTTAACCTATGATGAACTGTTTGAAGTTTCTGAACACATGCATGATGCATATAGGAAAACTAAAAAGATGCATTCTAGTTTAGTTTTAGAATTGGAAGAGCTTAATAAGGAACACGAAATCCTTAGGAAAGATCATGCTTTAATTGATAGCAACCACATGAAACTACTTGATGAATATGATGACTTGAATAAAAATTTTGAAAATTTAAAATCATCCTATGCTGAACTTGAAAAAGAATTTAAGAAATTTAAGGATGAATCTGAGCACAAGACATATAGAATCAATTATACAAATCGAATCTTGAAGGAAATGAATTCATTTTACAAACTTACTATAAGAGCTCTCGAGGATAATAGGAACCCCCCTAAACTTGAAGATTTTACAAATCCTAAATATTATCCTAAATTCATGAAATCCCTTAGAAGACAATCATATGAAAGAAAACATAGGAATATTTTTCCTAATGTTAAATGTAACAATTGTGGATTTTTGGGACATATATCTCACACCTGCACTTTAAAGATGAAACCTAATTTGGTGTGGAGAACTAAGATGCATAAACCTAGACATATCACACATGCATCTGATTATAAATTTCATAAAGGTGAACCCAAACTAGTTTGGGTTCCCAGGTCTAACATTTGAGAATTTTGCAGGTATACTCTCACACAAGACCTCGTGAGAGTATATGGTACCTGGACAGCGGATGTTCTAAGCACATGACTGGAGATACTGCTCAATTCATAACGCTGGAAACCAGGAGTGGAGGCAAGGTTACACTTGGAGATAATACCACAAAGAAGGTGGTTGGATCAGGTATGATTGGAAATTTGAAAAACTTTTTCATAGATAATGTTTTATTAGTTGAAGGCTTAAAACATAATTTGCTTAGCATAAGTCAGCTATGTGATAAGGGCTATAATGTAAAAATTTTTACCTACTAGCTGCATAATTAGCCTAAATGGGAAAATTGTTTTAAATGGAAAAAGGGTGAACAATGTCTACATGCTAGATTTAAATTGTATTCAATCTCCTACTGCTTTTTGTTTGAAAACTGTTTCTGATGAATCATGGCTTTGGCATAGGAGACTTTGTCATTCTAGTATGAAAAATCTTAGAAGAATTACCCAAAAGAATTTGGTTAGAGGAATACCTAAACTAGACTTTACTAAGGACCACTTATGTGATGCATGTCAATTAGGAAAAAACAAGTGAAGTCCTCTTTTAAGTCCAATAAAGATCTTAGGACCAGTAAACCTTTAGAAATTCTTCACATGGATCTTTTTGGACCTGTAAGCACGGTTAGTCTAGGAGGAAAGGTATATGGATTTGTAATAGTAGATGATTTTTCAAGATTCACCTGGGTTAAATTTCTTTTTCATAAGAGTGAATCATTTGAGGAATTCAGAAATTTTTCAACTTGGATACAAAGAAAACTAGGATGTGAAATAATTTCTATACAAAGTGATCATGGAGGAGAATTTGAAAATGAAAGATTTGAAGATTTCTGTAAAGAAAAGGGGATTGATCACAATTTTTCTGCACCTAGAACTCCTCAACAAAATGGAGTAGTTGAAAGAAAGAACAGAACATTAATAGAAGCCGCCCGAGCAATGTTAGCAGAATACTCTCTTCCTAGATATTTTTGGGCTGAGGCGGTTAGCACTGCATGCTATGTTCTGAATAGGGTAAATGTGAGATCAAATTTGAATAAAACACCCTATGAATTGGTAAAAGGTAGAACACCAAATTTGTCTCATTTACATGTATTTGGTTGCAAGGTGTTCATACATAATAATGGAAAATCTGCCTTAGGAAAATTTGATCCAAAATCAGATGAAGGAATTTTTGTTGGATATTCAAGTGTTGGAAAATCTTATAGAGTATTCAACAAAAGAACTTTAGTCATTGAAGAAACCACACATGTTGTTTTTGATGAAAATGGAAAACATGGAAGAGCCAAAAGTTGTTGAAGAAGAAATTGAAGAAAACTCCCAAAAGATTGATAGATTAAATTTGGAAGAAAATGTGGAAGAAAATATAGAAAGAGAAGACCCTTTGCCTAGAGATTTGAGATTTTCTAAAAATCACCCAAAGGAATTAATTATAGGTGAACCAAGTGAGGGTGTTAGAACTAGGCGTGGATTAAACAAGGAAGTCAATCATTCAGCCTTTATTTCAACTATTGAACC
Source organism: Dendrobium officinale (assembly GCA_019514585.1). Taxonomy (NCBI): domain Eukaryota; kingdom Viridiplantae; phylum Streptophyta; class Magnoliopsida; order Asparagales; family Orchidaceae; genus Dendrobium; species Dendrobium officinale. Next base: position 37,278,621 of record CM033699.1, on the reverse strand, counting down.
CACTAACATTGATCAAGCACTTTTAGATGAATTTTGGATATTGGCCATGCAAGAAGAGTTAAATCAATTTGTAAGAAATAAAGTTTGGGAACTAACTACAAGGCCAAAAGATCAAAGTGTTGTTGGAACCAAGTGGGTGTTCAAAAATAAAATGAATGACTCAGGAGTAGTCATTAGAAATAAGGCTAGATTAGTAGCTAAGGGGTATAATCAAATTGAAGGAATTGATTTTGAGGAAACTTTTGCCCCTGTAGCTAGACTTGAAGCAATTAGGGTTTTACTAGCCTTTGCCTGTTTTAAAGGTTTTAAATTGTTTCAAATGGATGTTAAAAGTGCCTTTTTAAATGGAGTAATTGAAGAAGATGTTTTTGTAGAACAACCTCCAGGTTTTGAAAATTCTAAATTTCCAAATCATGTTTTCAAATTAAAAAAGGCATTATATGGATTGAAACAGGCACCTAGGGCTTGGTATGAGAGGTTAAGCACCTTCCTACTTGAAAGATCTTTTGAAAAAGGAAGTGTGGATACAACTCTCTTTTTAAGAAAAATTGGAAAGGATATACTTATTGTTCAAATTTATGTGGATGACATCATCTTTGGATCTTCAAATAAACATCTTTGTGATGATTTTTCTAAAACAATGAGTAATGAATTCGAAATGAGTCTAATGGGAGATTTAAATTACTTTCTAGGATTTAGCATTAAGCAACTTGAGGAAGGTACTTTTCTTAGTCAAAACAAATATATTAAGGACATCCTCAAAAAATATGAAATGGACAATGCTAAACCTGTTAGTACACCAATGAGTTCTTCAGTTCAGTTGGATAAGGACCTTAAGGGAAAATCTGTTGATCAAAAGAAATTTAGAGGGATAATTGGATCTTTACTTTACTTGACTGCTAGCCGACCAGATATTATGTTTAGTGTTTGCCTATGTGCTAGATTTCAATCAGATCCAAAAGAATCACATTTGACAGCAGTAAAAAGGATTTTAAGATATCTACTAGGAACTCAAAACTTAGGAATTTGGTATCCTAAGTTTAGCTCTTCATTTGAAATTATTGGTTACTCAGATTCTGACTTTGCAGGCTGTAGAGTGGATAGGAAAAGCACTTCTGGAACATGTCAATTCATTGGAAATTCATTAGTTTCATGGTCTAGTAGAAAACAAAATTCAGTGGCACTATCTACTGCAGAAGCAGAATACATTGCATTAGGAAGTTGTGTGGCACAAGTACTTTGGTTAAAACAACAGTTGATTGACTTAGGATTAACTATAGGCACTATTCCAATTTATTGTGACAATACTAGTGCTATTTGTATTTCAAAAAATCCTATTCAACATTCTAGAACCAAACACATCGATATAAGGCATCATTTCATAAGGGATCACGTATCCAAAGGAGAAATTGAACTCATACATGTTTCAACTGAAAATCAACTTGCAGACATTTTTACAAAACCTTTAGCCTTTGATACCTTCAGTACTTTAAGAACAAGGCTTGGTGTTATTGATTTGAATGCTTAACTAAAATGTCTTTGCAACATTGATACTTGTTGTGTTTTGTTTTTGTAATTTTGTGAATTTTGTGTTTTTAATGAATTGTTTTTTGGATTTATGATTTTTTGTTTTATGTTTTCTGTGTTTCTGATTGTTTTTGTTGATTTTGTTAATTTAAAAATTTAAAAAATCAAAATTAATTTTTTGGAGGAAATCGTCCAGGACGAAATATTTTCGTACGGGACGATGTGTAAAGGAACAGTTTGCGAAAATTTAAACCTTTGTAGAGCAGTTTTTTTTATTGGATCGTCTGTACGATCTGTGATCGTCCAGGACGAATTTTTTTTTTCTCTCTCAAACGTCGGGACGATTGAATGCAGCGGTTGAGTGGATAAGACAGTTTTTAATACGAACTTCGTCTGTACGACGAAATTTTAGTTCGTCCAGACGAACATGTGTCGATTCATTGTAGGGGACGGTTTTCAAGAGTCATTAAAACGAAATACTTTTCGATCGTCTGTACGAAATTTTTTTTTTCGTCTGTACGATTGGTCAAGTCAAAAAGCCTGTACGAAGGGACGCATCGTAAGTTGTGTTGAATACGAAAAGCCGTTACATTTTGGACGAATTGGATCGTCTGTACGAACTTACTTCGTCCAGACGAACTATTATGTTTCGTCCAGGACGAATATTTTCGTCCAGGACGAAAGTATCGTTTTCCTTTAAATATGAAGGCTTTTCAAACTTGACAATCACACTTTCAAATTTCTTTTTCAATCCCTTTCAACATCAAATCAACAATGGCCTCCTCTAGCAAAAGACAAAAGGTTTTGGTGAAGAAACCAAACAGGAATGCCCCAGACAACTTTCTTTCCAAGGCAAATGAGGAATCTTTTCCTCGTTTTGCCTCCGCAAAAATCACTCCGTCTCGCATTCTTATCCAAACAGAGTTGAAATTTCGGGTATTGCACCTCTTCGCCTCAACCCAATTTCAGTTCATTCTTTCTCTCGTCCACTTCTACAATAAACAAACCTACCATTACTTTCTAGCCAACATGAGTTTCAATTCTGACCACTCTATCATTAGTTCTTTTGTTTTTAAGAAAAAAGTTGAGATCACCAAGCACGATCTTGGTGCATTTTTAAACTTAAGAACTGAGGGATATAGAGCCCACACCCTAATGTCAGAAACCTCCTTCAAATGGTTTGAAATCAATAGGATAATTAGAGAAAATGCGATTGACAATCATGTTGCTAGAGTCTCAGGTATGACCCAAGATGCCCGAATCATCCAGCATATCCTTAGATCCTCAATTATTCCTAAAGCTGGTGATAGGATTAACATCACTCCTCTCCTTTCTTGTCTAACTTTTTTAATCATGTCAAGACATCCTATTGATGAAGCCCAACTCATCATAGATCATATCTATGGGCTTTCAGAAATAGGACATGCTGATCAGAAGAGGAAGAAGAACATTTCATTAGGGCACTTAATTACTTATATTTTGGAGAAGAAGTACAATATAGTGCATCCTGATGAGGAATATGAAGAGCCAGTTTACTATAACAACACATCATTCAGACTGCTCTTCAAGGAGGAAAAAGAAAAAGGGAAAGCACATGACAGTGCTTCAGAAGAAGAAGAAGAAGAAGGAGTGCAAGCTTCTGCTTCTCAATCAGATTACCAGAATCTGATTGAGAGATTTGATAGACTAGAGACTCACATTGATCAAAGGTTTGATCAATTTGATGCTCAACTTACTCAGCAGCAACATGACATTGGTATCATTAAAGATGAAGTTCATGAAATTAATACCAATGTAATGTTGATGGCCTCCTACTTCAACCTCTTTGGCGGCATACCTCCTCCTCCTCCAGAACAGTAGAATTTTTTTTTTTTTGTGTCTGTTGTTTTTTGTTTTTATCTTATATGTGTTATTGTGATTGTTTTATGTTTTTAAGTTCAATTTTTATGTAATCTTTTCTTTTCAATGAAAGTTTGTTTTTGTTAGATTTGTTTTGAAATGTGGCTAATATTTATGAATTTCATTAGTATTTTTTAATCTACATAGTGCTTAAATTCGATTGTAATTTGAGATTATCTATATTAGAAAATCTAGACTTTCTAAATTTATAATTTGTTTATAACTTGTTGTACTTAGAACTTTTAAATTCATGTCTATTCATTTAGACTACATAAAAGTTAATATTGTTATTGCAATTTTGATGTTTTCTTAGTTTGTATTTCTATGCTCAAATGATATTTATGCACCTAGAAAAATTTGAAATTTTAGATTATAGATTTTGGAAAGAATTGGTCAAATTACTCTTGAACAGTGTACAAATGTACAAAAATCAAAAGGGATTCACAAAAATTTGGCAAAATGGAAAAGAGGCACAAAATAAGCCCAACCAAAGAAAAATGCACAAAAATGTGCTACAAAACTTTGAAAAGATGTGCAAAGCACCACATGAGGTAATTCTCTTCTTTCCAAATTCGTTCAATCTCTTAATTCAAGTTGATCTAATGTTCATTCATATTCTCTTGAACTTTGAAATATAGAATTTTTTTTACATCTGACTTGTAATGATTTTCAATAATCAAAATGTCTAAATTGAATCATGTCTTTGAAAAATTCTTCTTACTTACAATGTTATATCATTTCATAAATTTTATGAATTTCTATGATTGACCTAATATCTTTAGTTTAAAATTACATACCCTATGTCAATCACCATTTAGATTAAATTTTAACAATGAATTTCATATAATTATTTACATTTCTTGTCTTTTTCTTCTTAACTTTTTGTTGCTGTCAAAAAGGGGGGAGAAATTATTAGTTTGTGTATGTTTGTGTTTTCTCTTTTTAGTTGTTCTGTTTGCAAGTTTGCAAGTTTGTGTTAAAATTAAAAAAAAAAAAAAAAAAAAAAAAAAAAAATATTGTTCGTTAAATATTGTTCTTTAATGCCTCCTTATTTTAATGTACTCATAAATTCAGGGGGAGTTTAGGAGATAAAAGATGTGTTTTAACTTGAAAAACCATACTAATAATAATTGTTTTGCCATCATCAAAAAGGGGGAGATTGTTTGAATAGTTGCTATTTGAATGAGTTATATTTATGCAACTTATGTAGTTTTGATGATTCCAAACATTATTGTTCAAATGTATAGTTATCTCCTAACAATGTCAGAAGATTTGCACTTGCTCTTGTGTGTACTAACATTTCAGGAAAATCAGACTCCAGACTACGAAAACTTCAATTCAAATTCAACATGAGATATTTTGTTTAATTGATGTTTGTCTTTTCTTTGAATTAAGTTTGAAAGGGAGTGATTGTAATTGAGTGAATAAAATCTCACACACACAAATAAGGAGATCTTGAAATTCTATACTGATCGTACAGGACGATATTTATCGTACTGGACGATCTGTCAGTTATCTCCTATAGAGCACTTGGAACGAATAGGAACTTGCTTTGAAAAATTTTCTAAGTCCTATTCGTCCAGGACGAAATTTATTATCGTCCCAGGCGATGGGTTCTCTGTAAAATTTTCGTCCAGACGAAATTTTACCATCGTACGAGGCGACCAGTCCTCTGGAAAATTTTCGTCCAGACGAAAATAAATATCGTACAGGACGATCAGCTCTCTGGAAATTTTTCGTCCAGACGAAAACAAAATTATCGTCCGCGGCGATTGGTTCTCTGGAAAATTTTCGTCCAGACGAAATAAATAATCGTCCAGGACGATCGGCTCTCTGGAAAATTTTCGTCCAGACGATCACATTTTCGTTCAAACGATAAACCGACTTAGAACAGTTTTCAGCAGTTTCTAGAACCGACCTTGTAATAACCGTTCGTACTGGACGAACCAAGTTCGTACAGGACGATCAGCTGTACGAAGTCAGTTCGTACACATATACAAATTGGGTCGTTTCAGATCGTTTAAGTAAAATCGTCCAGGACGATCCAGGATCGTACAGGACGATCCACTGCGTACAGAATTGAAAATTTGCAGTTTTTTTGGGCGGTTTCACTTGTCTTTTATATAAATAGTCCAAATTAGACTGCCACCCAATCTTTTTGTCATTTGATCTTCGTGCCTCTTGAGAGAATAGCCAAGGAGAGAGTGGAAGAGAGCATTCAAAGGAGGATTCCTACCACTGGAGCGAGAAGGCTTCACTTGGATTGCTAAGGTAAGAGTCTCTACTTGTGAAATTGGATTTCTTCACTCTTTTTCTTTCTTCCTTCTAGATTCTTGTGAGAAGATCATTCAAGAAGGTCCGGTTCTCTGCCGACACTTGGAGAGTGTGAACAGACGAGGGTTCTCTGCCGACACTTGGAGAGTGTGAACAGACGAGGGTTCTCTGCCCACACTAGGAGAGTGTGAAAGGAAGAAGGTTCTCTGCCTACACTTGGAGAGTGTGAACAGCCGTAGGGTTCTCTGCCCCCACACTAGGAGAGTGTGAAAGGACGACGGTTCTCTGCCGCACCGGGTAGTGGTGAAAAGAGTGTTTTGTACAGGCTTCTCCGCCTTGCTGTGGGTGCTAAAGGAGAGTCACTTTGTGGTATTAGTGCAATACTCAGAGGGTGCCTCTGAGGAGTGGATGTAGGTCTGGTCTGGTTATAGACCGAACCACTATAAATCTGGTGGTTGTCATTTACTTTATAGCTTTTACGTTTCCGCACTTTAAATTTCAGTTTTAATAACTCTGTGGTTGACAAAAACTAATTTTTCTACTAACTTTAAAAGAGGGTGTTCCTTCTAAAATTTTATTTAGAAGTTAATTCTTACTATGATTTCCATCTTTTTCAAGCTAATGATGAGATGTGTTGTTCCCTGAACCTCTCCTATATGGTTAGAGAAATTAAAAACCTGGTGCTTTTTCTATCAGCAAGGATGGTAATGCCTGTGCATCTTGGATGGCTATGTGGGGTTGTAGTCTGAACTATTTTTCTGATTTTATTTGGGACACTAGTCCTTCCCCTCTTCATGGTTTGCTTAATCTTGATGCATGTGGTTGTCCTTATGTTAGATCTTAGCTTTTTTGTCTCTTGGTTGGTGTTCGGGTTTAGTCTCTTCATTTGGACTTTTGATAGCTGGGACTTATTTTACTACTGGCTTATTTCTTTCTCCTGCTAGATGTCTAGGATGTTGTGCAGTGTTTGTATAATTCTTGGAACATTTTATGCTAGTTGGATTATCTATGTTGTGGAGGCTCCTTTACATCTTATTTTTTATTTATGTATGTGATGTTATAATTCTTGCTGGAGGTTTGTTTGCCGTTTTACTAGAGGAATGAACATATGGACTGATGTTTCTCCTTTTATATTCTAGCTTTTCATTTTATTTTAGGACTCTCTGTGCTGGCTCATTTTGTTCTGGGACTCTCAGTGCTGGCTCACTATTTGGTGTATTTTCTTTCGGTTAATTGATTTTTGCTGCTACCAGCATTATGAGCTTCCTTTTTTTAGCTGTTATCTTGGTTAATTTGGACTTGAGCAATGCTTTTTTGGGTTTTATGGCTGATGGGCAGTCCCATTGTTGCTCTCCTACTTTTAGTATTTGGGGGGCTGAAGGTAGTTGTGTGGTGATGGCTGGGCTTTCTTGTTTTGTTTGGGATGATGTTGGTTTGGTTGGTATCACCTAGTTGTTGTCACTTGTTGTTGGTATGGTTGTTAACTGCATGATCTGGTTGTTTTGTACTAGGATGATTTTCTACTGGTTGACTATTTGGTCTAGGTGGATTAGTAGAGCATCTAATGCTGGGTTTTTAGGTTACCCGTGCTATTTTTCTGGGGTAATTTGGTTTGCTAGATGGGTTTTGCCAAGGTGGTTTTGGGTGACCCTGAAGGTAGGATTGAGTGGCTTGTGGATTTCCCGAATGAATTTTTTGTTATTATGCATACTCTGAGCTTTTTTAGTCTTATTTCAAATATTAGATTTTTTGGGAGCCTTTTTTGCACCATATTTCTGCTTCTTAACAGTCAGCAATTGTATTATTATTATTTAACTTATCTTCTTTGTTGGTGTAGCCTTCCTTTTTGTTTTCTCTCTACAGGTGAAGATGCCTTTGGCTGCTTTCTAGAGTTTTTGTAGAAAGATTGAGCTTTATTCCATCTATACTTTCTTTTTTGGATGCTTATCTATAGCATCATTAGAATGTTACTAGGGCATTTTGTATTTTTTCTTAGTGGAGAATATCAGCTCGTTGGTTTTATTTTGATTTATTTTGTAGCTCGTAAGAGCATTAGTGAGCTGATGATCTCCTTTAAGGACATTGTAATTACTTTTTCTATATTAACACATAAGCCCCTTTATGGGTTTTAACAAAAAAAAAAAAACAATAATCTCCACTATTTTATTGGAAACTAATGAATCTTTATTTCATTATTTTTACAATAATTATTTTATTTGATAAGTCTAGAACGAAACCTGGTTGATTTTTTTATCTTAATTGTTCTTTGATTTAAAATATGAGACTTTCCTTATCACATAAGGACATTAATGTTGTCTTTTTCAAATAGTTTAAAATATTCTTCTTTATCATCTATTAGATTTGTCAATAGCAACATACCATTTTATGAGGCACTTCCCTGTGGACCTCCGAAGGAGCACCGCTCGCGGGGGTTCGAATGCAGAGGGTACGGCCGCACTATCCCGTAGGACAAAACGATCGTAGGCCTCTACGCTCGACACGAACGGGTCGATGGGAGGGCAGATTGGATCGCGCATACGACTAACCATTGGGGATAGATGCTGTCGCCAGCACACCCCGATGGGTAGCAATATACACGATCTAGTCACGGGTTTCCCCCACCCGATCCGAGAGATCGAGTGGGGTAAAGTAGATTGCGGGGCCAAGTTTCCCACGGGCGTAAGCCCTCGTGGTTAATTACATCCCGGGCCGGAGCCCGAGAAAACTCTCGATTAAGGATCATACATTATCTTTTTCAAATTGGGATTGGCACATGGGTATAGACTAGGAAATCCTACTCAAAAGGAAGAAAGGTCCGAAGGGCTGAATCAAACATGCGTGGCTCAAACCAGCATTCGGAGGCTCTGGGGCACTAAACAGAAACTGGAGAAAATAAATCAAGCACTCGATCACATGCGTGAGAGAAAGATGGAGGTGGCGTCATCCTGTGACGCAGATAAGTAGGATTTAGGGTCCCTGAAAAGAAGGGGCCTACCTACTATTTAAGGCATACTACGAGACCGAATGTAGTATCCTCGACTCCTAAATCTAGGTTGGACTTAGTGTTCGACACACACTAAGACCAGTGTCCTAGCTAATGCAATGCAAAACCTGGACTTATCCCGGCCTGGATTGGGGGAGCCAGCTAACCACCTAGTCGATTCAAAACCATGCTGTCAAGTCAATTATGAAAGATGGGTGGATGGTATAGTTCTTTGGAAATATGACCGACATCTAGAGAGTTTCCTAAGTGGTCCTAGACTTATGTGGGTCAGATGCTCCTAGCTAATGCAATTAAATTTTAATTAAATTGATTTCTAATGCAATGCATGCTAGTTGAAATGTCAGCTCATGAATGCTATAGAACTTTAAAAATAGGCTTATAGGAAATAATTTTTTGAAAAGACTGGGTCTCCCTAGGTCCGGCACTTCATCCTCATAGGCCAGATTATCCGGACTCAACCCGCAGGCAGGGAGATGTCTTATAACAAGGAAAGAAGAATGCAATAATATGCATGCGACCCCGGACGGTTCCGGCAATTCCCTAGGTTCGTTAGATTTCTATGTTATTTAAAACTTAAATATTAAGTTTTGGTTATGAGTAGAAAAGATTTTGCAGTCCTTAAAGAGCCTAACAAAATCCAGGCGAAAACAAAAGCGACATGCAAGAAAAGAAACCTAGAAAAAGCAGGTATTTCTACTGCGCAATCAGGTAAACACATCAATATAAATCCCAAAATTAATCATCTAAATGTCCATAGGCAAATTGCCCTTATTACACCCCAGATATGCATAAAGTAAAGTGGCCGGGCACCACTGCCAACAACCCGGATTTCTAAGCCTATGACAGACGCCAACAACTTTGAGTGGGATATTGGGTCTTTAAATCTTTAGTCTTCTGGATATCTTCTCCTTGGACTTCTTGGATCTCTTCTCCTTGGACTCCTTGGATCTCTCCTCCTTAGACTCCTTGGATCCGTCGTGGCTTGAATATCCAAACGAAGAGACAATTCCCCCAGTATGGGGGCATTGCCTTTTCTCTTTGGATATCTAAAGCCATCCAGCTCGATCTTCCAAATGGAAGAAGACTCTCCCCTTAGGGATGCCTTCTTCTTTTGGAATCCGAGCTGGATAAGAATATCCCGACTCAGAAGTTGTTTTCACAACTCTTAACAATTATTACAAATAAATTTACATTTATGGAAAGCAGTAAATTCTAAAGCCCTACAAGGTTATCCTAATAAAAATCCCAAGCAGTTTATATGAAAATAAAAGTGCTAACACCATTGACCCTGTGCCAAGCCATGCTCTTAATTATGAGGGCTAAGCAGCTCCATCTGTGCAGTTATAATTATAAATTTTAGCCCTCATTTTTATCTAGGGGGAGCTGAGCAAGCACCTGCATAAAACATTATTATAAATCATGATATTGCTCCCCCTTTTATTAGCTTGAGCATGGCCACCTGCACGGAAGAACAGTATATATATGGCGCTCCTAACCTATGGATAGGTATAACGCTCACATCCACAGTGCAGAAAAAGTAAGCAAATATACCAATCAATTTTCAAACAGCATGCAGTGAAAACTACGAAAAGCTCCGGCACACAGCAGAAAAATAAAACCCAGCGGCCTAACCTAGGTCTAGAAGTAGTGCCCTAGCAAACAATTCTATGTGTGTGTAAGGCTAGTGTGGTTTGGATAAGTCCTAAGTAGGGTAGTTAGTTAAAGTTGTCTATAGTTTATGTTTGTTGGGAGTCTGAAGAGGATATTTTAGTTGAAATTCAAATATTAGTGTATTAGGGTCCATTTTAATTATTTCAGTTTGTTGGTCAGTTTTAAGAGCTTAGTATATTCATATTTGAGGTTTAAATTGCGTTAGCCAATTTTAGAAAGTTCTAGGCCCTCCTAGGAACTAAGCTAAGGGTCCAAAAAGTCACTATGGGAAAAAGGCTAAGTCTGGGATTTCTAATATCTTAAAAAAATAGTAGACCTTAATACGAATAGTTAGACAGGTAGTATGCTGAAATCGGAGTTTTCTAGGCAAAGTTATGAATTTTCTAAGTTTCAGGCCCTATCCTATAGACTAGGGTTGACCAAAAAGTTGACTTTCTAACCTAGGGCAATTTCTGGAAACCTAAATTTTTTAATAAATACTAGGCCCTAATTGGAGTCTAATGCAAGTGAGTTTACCTAATTTGGAGTTTTCTACAATTAGTTATGGATTTCTAAAGGTCGAGGTATTTATTGAAATTTTCTAAATTTCCTACTAAATAGCCTTTTTTATTGTTTTGCTCCAAATCAGCTCCAAACTGATTGTAATCACTCCCAAAGGTCAGGGATGACCAAAAAAAGTGTTCCCAAGTGTTTAGAGAAGATTTGGGATTTTTATTAAGTTTTAATGAATTATTAGGGGCAAAAAGGTAATTTCCACCTATGGTCAAATTAGGGGTCAACCTGAGGTCAAACTAGGAAGTCCTATTTATCTAAGGTCAAAGATCATATTCTGGTCAGTTTGAGGTATTATGGGTAATTTTCTGACCTAATATGTATTTATTGTAATTTCCGGAAGGTCTTGGGGCCTTAATTAGCGGGTTAATTAGGGTTAGTTAGCTAAGGGCTCTAAAAGCTCCTAAAAATTCCTAGAAAATTATGAGAGGTTTATGATGTCACTAGGTTTAAGTGTTGTAGTTTTCATGTCGTTCTGGGGTCTATCCTAATCCCTAGAAAACTTCTAGGTTTGCTAGACAGGTCCTTAATTTTTGTCCTTAGGGTGTCGCTACGTTGTAGGAGTTTGAAATGATGTTTTGTCTAACCCTTCAGGTAATAAATGCATGGGAGTACAAAAATTAAATAAACACACCATGTCCTTAAATCTAGGAGAGCCTAGGCTAAGTGCTCGTGGTGCGACCTACACATGCAATCTACGAAGAATAAAAAAAAAGCCAGACACCTAAAGAAAGGATTAGTGAATGATTGGGACTCAACCATTCACTAACCCACTCCCCCATGATTGCTCTTCACATCTAGAATCTATGTCTAAAATTTCATACGATAGCGAGTCTCCCAAAATTAGGATTTATGTATAAGTAGTTTTAAAATAGTTTCAAAATACTTATAAATATAAATATATTTTTTTGGAAAATAAAATAATTGAAAATAACTCAATTTATAATACATAAGTATAGGGAAATCCGCTGACCACCCAATCGAAGTCTCAAGCGATTTAAAAATATTTTGTATCCTGAAAATAATTATCATAATTAATATTTAATATCGAAAATACTCGAATAATCGAATCCAAGTAATGATTGGTCAAAGCAGCCAAAATCAAGGGCTGGAAATGGCCTCAAAACATAAAGCTCGCTTTTCTGAAAAGAACAAGGGGTTATATGCAAAAATCCGATTTGAAATGGCGAAGATACGAATTTCCGAAGTTTAAAACATAATAAAATAATGTTTTAAAATAGCCCTATTTCACTGGTTTTGAAATAACAGAAAATGCAGACATACTTTTTATCTAAAAATAGATTCAAAATATGCAGAATTCAGAGTACATACAAAACAAGTTGCTGTGCGTCAACAGCTAACTTAAAACGACAAAGTTATGTAATTTCAAAGTTTGAATACGATAACTAATTAATTTTAAAATAATGCTATTTGCTGTTTTGAAAATAACTGCACACAGATCCAAAATTTTCAAATAAAACCAATTCCAGAATATGAAGAATCCAAAATACACTCAAAACGAGGTGCTGTGCGTCGACAGCGGATTTAAAACAAGAAAGATATGATTTTTGTAAGATTAACTATAATAAATAGGTTTAAAATCATTTAAAATAAGTTATATTTAAAAAAAATAATAATAATTATTATTAAAATAATAGTATAAAATAATACTTTAATATTTCTGAAACTAAAGGTGATTTGAAAATGTATAATATTAGTAATATTTTAGATAATTTAACTAATTAAAGTAATTAAAATAATATTTTATTATTGAAAATATATTTTTATATTTAAATAAATATAATAATAATAATAATAATAATAATAAATAGGTACAAAACAGTAAGAAATAGTTTAATCATAATATAATTATTAATATTATAATAAAAAAATAATAATAATAATTTATAATATAATAATAATAAAAATAATTAAAATAGTATTTCTTAAATAATACTTTTTACTGCTTTTAAAATAATTTAGAATCTATAGGTCATTTTTATAAAAAAAAAAATTTTATTAGGTAGAGGACGACAATACGATCAATTCGAGGTATTGTGCGTCAAAAACGGACGAAAAATAAATTTTTTACAAATTTTTAAAGTTTTCTGATTTAAAATATATTTAAAAATAAAATTTTAATTAAAAAAGGCGGCGGCGGCGGTCACGGGGACACGTGGCAGCAGCGGGTTCGTTCCGCGGTTCTCGGCGCAATCATTAGCAATGATTGCGCCGCCGCGCAATCATTGCTAATGATTGCTGGCGGCGGCGGAATAATCCCGCGCGACTTAACCACGTCAGCGCGGGATCAGAGCCGTCCGATCGGCGTGGCGTCGTAACGGGCGGCGGAGATGCAGCCGGACGGTCCCGCGGCTCGACCTGAGCTCCCGCGGTTGGACAGCGGCGCGATCCGACCGGATCTGCACCGTCGATTGGCCAGATCGACGGTCCAGGGAGCATCCGGCCTAGAACAAACCGGACCGAGAGCCCTAATACGTTTTTCGACGTTTTCTCTCGATGGAGTGGATCAAATCAAACGAAATTTTAGATATGTATTCCAGTAGTGAAGAGCATCCATGGGGGAGGTTTATTTTGAATTAATATTCACTAATCACAGCGCTAATTAACTCTAAGTGTTCTAAACTAGGGTTAGAGATATACCTTGATCCGCTTGATGGATTTGGACGATCTTGGACTCGTTGGACTCGTGAGAGGTGCATCAACGTTTCTTTAGTTGACGTCGAGATCCAAAAGTCGCTCGATCTACCGGGATTCGTCCTGGAACGAATTTGGGCTCGGGTTCGCCGGAGGATCGCCGCCGGCGGGGTCTTGTCGTCGGGATTTGGTTCGAAAAAGTGGAGGGAAGTCGTGGGAACGCTCTCACAAGATCTCAGGGCCTGAGGTGGTCTCTAGATCGAGCAAGAGCAAAAAGATCCTAACTTGGACAAGATTTTTGCTATTTAAGGCTCTTAAACCTAATACCAACGGCTAGGATCGAATCAAAACAAAATTAGGAGGGAAATAGGTCGGTTTAGGCCGTGGAATTGATTTCAAAACGAAAGGGTATTGATTAGGCATTAAATAGGCTCTTAAATCCACTTAATTGGGTGATTAAGGCCTATTTAGAGCCATGGTTGACCAAGTCCACGTTTGACTTGGTCAAACCAGTCAAGGGGGTCCATGGGGATGAGGGATTGAGCCAAGCCAAGGTCCAAGCGCATCCAAACTTGATTTGGGCTCTAAAAGGGCTAAGTGGTCAACCTTGGTTGACTTGGTCAACCGGGTTGACCCAGGGTCCAAGCTCGGGCTCAACAGACTCGACTCGACCCAATGAGTCTATTGGAGAGGGTCTTGGGGTCTGACTTGGTCAATTTTGACCAAGTCAACCCTTTGACCAAGGGTCGGGGCAAAATCGAGGTCAACATTCCCTTTTTGCTGTTGTCAAAAGGATGAGTCATTAGTTTTTGTTTGTTATTGTTTGTTTGATTGATTGAATTAATCATGTGTGTTTGTTGTATGTGTGTTTTATTTTTGAATTCATTTTGGTCTTGTGTTTTCTAGGAAATTCATTGCTTTTTAATTGAGCATTCGTTGAGGGGGAGTTTAGGAGAAAAAATGACATTTAATATTCTTTTATACAATAATTATTTTGTCATCATAAAAAAGAGGAAAATTGTTACAACTTAGACTTCAAGATTGAGTTTTATATAATGTGATTTTTTGATGATAATAAAATATTATTATTTTAATTGCTATTTCTTCTAACATAGATTGGGTACATTTTATGTTTATTGCTTGTGTACTAACATTTCAGGGAAATCATACTCCAGACTGTTGAGGTCTTCAAGATAGAGTAGATTAGAGTTTTATGGAATGAAGTTTGTAAACTTTTTTTTTTTTTTTTTTAGTCTGAGAGAGCGTGATTGTAATTGGGTAACCGTTGCACACACACACTGGGGAGTGAGTCAAAATTTAAGAATTTTTAAAACTAATTATTCTATATGATTTTCAATCGTACTAGACGATTTGTCAAGTTTCTTTCCCCCAAAATGAAGTTGATCAAATCATGTCTTAAATTTTTTGAACTGTTCGTATTGTACGATAGTTTTTCATACAGATGATTCACATAGTACAAAAAGGGGTCGTCCATGTATGGTATAAAGTTAGTTTGTGCAGACGATTAACATAATATGAAATGAGTGCATAATAGTTCGTCCTAAATGAACTTATTTGTTTTTTTATTGATCGTAATATACGATGTAAGTTAGTACAGATGACTCACAGAGAACAAAAAGGGGTCGTCCATGTTCGTACCAAACAAAGCATGATTTTTGTTAACTATTTGTAATATACGATTTTAGTTTGTGCAGATGACCGATAAATTATGAAATTAGGTTCATACTGAATCATACCAGATGAATAAGTTCAGTTTTGAACTGTTTATACTGTACGATGTCAATTTTTCCAGACAACTAACATAGTACGAAATAAGGTTCACATAGGTTCGTACATGGATTTTTGAATTATACGATCCTAGGTCAATTGACATGTAATTTTTCAGTTTACTAGACGGTTTTTTTTTGTTTAATTTATAAGAGTCCTAAAAATTGACACTAATATGTTTTGTTATGATTTTTTCTTGAGAGTAGTCATTGAGTGTGAGAGAGATTGTGAGTGTTTGAGAGAAGATCTTCAACATTGTGTCACGGTTCTCTACCATCACTAGGAGGGAGAGAAAAGACGTTAGTACTTTTCCATCACCAGGAGTGTGAGCAAGGATATTGATACTTTGCCGTCATCAGGAGAGTGAGAAAGGACGAAGGTTCTCTATCGTCACCAGAAGGGTGAGAAAGAACGTCGGTACTCTACCGCATCGGGTTGGTGTAAGAGAATTTGTAAAGGCTTATCCGCCTTGCTGTGGGGGCAAAATGAGAGTCACTTTGATTTAGTGTAATACAAGGAGTCTTCATGGAGTGGACGTATGTCTAGTTGGACCGAACCATTATAAAATTTGATGTTCTTCTATTCTTTTACTTTTTACTGCATTTTAATTTTCCGCACTTTACATTACTGTGGTTGAAAAATATTTTGTGAAAATCTATTTTACAAACAACCGCATACTTCAGAATAATTGAGTAAAATTTCTTAAAATAATTTTCTAAAATCTAAGATATTTTTTAAATTACCAAGTCACCCCCTCTTGATTAGCCGTGGGACAGTTCTATTAGGTCTAATAACCTACTCGAACTTTCAACATATGTAATTAAATTAGTAGTATTTCTAAAAATCTTAAGAAATAGAAAAAAAAAATTATAAAAATATTTTGATAAAAAAATCATAATATATATTAATGTTTTTGGATCTATTTTCAATTGAGTACAATATATAATTAGTTTATATTGAATAATTTTAACATAAATTTCAAGATAATTAAGGCCATTTTAATTTTATATTCTATCATAAATATGACTAATAATTTTTTTTTACCGGAACCTATACCATGATTTGGGGTTTTCTTTAGAGCCGAATATCAACGGTCCGCCAATTTCTTCTTCCTCACTGCGGAGCCAAGGCCAGATTCTGCCCGCCCGTTCTCGAGGTGTAGAGACCGCTGCGCTTGCTTTCTTATTGTACCGGAAATGGTGGGGCAGCAGGGCGTCAGGTATACAATCAGCCTTATTGCCACCCACTTCGGCGACGTTGTCGCTGTAAGCCCTCTGTCCCCTGACTCGTACTCCTTTGTTTATTTGCTTCATCACGATGCCCTAACCCTAGAAAATCGTAGAAGGTTTGCGAATGCCTCATTCGCCGTGGCTCCCTCAGTTTCATGGAGGTTGTTCGCTTCACCGAGCTCCACAAAGGACAGGTGAAGGACTGTCTTCTTGTTCTTATCCAGCACAACTGTGTCCAGGCCTTTTCGATCCCCAAAACAGGTCTCTCAATACCCCAACACCCGCCCTGCCTCGAAGTTATTGTGTGAATCACTCTCTTAAAACTTATTGCAGTTGGGATGGGCGGCGCCACTAAGCCCGTCACACTTTACATGGCCATCTTTGACAACATCATCCACCGAATGCGATTCTCCAAGTTCTTGCAAATAGTTAAGGAGCACCTCGGTAACCAGGTTAATCAAGCGTTATTTATTCTCATATTAGTTTGATTTATTCATCGTTCTCGTACGTTTTTATCCAACAGTAGATAGTTTGTTGAAGAGATAAATTTGAACTCTTGAGTTGAATTAACTTGGTGCGTGTTAAAATAACTTTTCACTAAAAAGATTGCCGTAAGATTTTATAGAAGTGCCTAGGAATAAATTATTCATTAGCAAGAAGATTTGATGATGAAGTATTGAACTATAGAATGTTTATTAAGGAAAAGAAACATACATTTAAAGAACTAGGAAATGAGTACAATTGAGATGTATGGTAACTACACTAGTCTAAAATTTTTGTGAAGATACTAGCTAAGGAAGTCAAAGCTACATATATGAGTTGCATCATAGGCTGGGACCAAGGATGTATAAAAGGATATATAAAAGAGTTAAAATAAGTGAAATTTAAGATTTTTTCTATCAAGTTAGTTGTATTAAGAGTTAAGATACCAATATCTTACTTAAAGATGAAGACATCACTTAAAATGAATTCATAGCTTGAAAAAAAATTAGAAGATAACTAAAATTAAAAATTCCTTTAGAAGAGCTAATGAAGATAATTGAAAAAAAAAAGGTTAAAGCTTTGAAGAAGATGCATATAGGTGAAGCTGCAGGTCAAATAATGACTTCATCACCCAATCACAATTCTCACACCATATCTATTACTACTAAAATGGCACTACATGTATTCAGTTTTAGATCTACTCAAATAAAAATCTTTAGACTCTAATGTTGACCTCCATAATTCAAGATTTCATTCAACCCCCTCCCTGGTCTTATCAACAAAAAGAATATCATCAACAAAAAGCATACACTAAGGTACATCCTCTTGCAAATGCCTAGTAAGAACATCCATAAGTAAAGTAAAAAGTTATTGGCTTAAAGATGATCCTTGATGTAATCTAATTGAAATAGGAAACTAATTGGTCAAACCACCTCGTGTTTGAACACAAGTAATACCTCCTACATACATATTTTTGATGACGTGAATATAAACATTATTAACTTCTTTATTTTCTAGAACTCTCTAGAGAACTTCTATTGAAACTTTATCATATGATTTTTTTCTAAATCAATAAATATCAAATGTAGATCCTCCTTATTCTCTCTATACTTTCTCTATCAAATCTCTTAAATGTATAGTTTTCATAGTAGACATACTTGATATAAATCCAAATTAATTTTGAGAAACATTAATTTTACGTCGTAACATATGCTCAATAACTCTCTACCATAGTTTTAATGCACGACACATTAACTTAATTCCTCTATAATTCACACATTTTTATGCATCGCCTTTATACTTAAAAATAGGAACCAACATACTCCTTCACTCATTTGACATATTTTTAGTCTTTAAAATAATATTAAAAAATTTTCTAAGCTAAGAAATTCTTTCATCTCCTAAGCATTTTCAAATTTCTATTGGAATATCATTAGGTCCAATAGCTTTTCTACACTTCATTTTCTTTAAAGCCTCTTTAACTTCGATTTTACTAATACTAAGATAAAAATAAAAATCTCTTTTTTCATTTAGGGTACTAAGGTCACTAAAGTAATCTTATTCTCACAATTGTCATTAAAATGCTTATTAAAAAAGCTCATTTACCTAGGTTGAATATTTTTTTTCTAATAAAAATACTTCATGATCTTTATCCTTAATACATTTCACTTGAATTAAATCCTTCTCATATTTCTTTGCTTGGCTAACTTATACGTGCATATTTGTCCTCATTTATGTCTAATATATTATATAAATCATTACAAACTAAATTCTTTGTATCACATATTTTTTTCTTAGACTCCTTATAGGCCCCTTCATATATATTTTTTTAATTTTTTTAGCTTTTACATCTAAATCAATTTTTATAATAAAACTTCTTATTTTTGATCTTTTTTTATATATCTTGATTCCACCACCAATTATTTTTACTTTTATTAGTTTCTCCTTTGATACTTTAAGTATATACTTTGAAATATTTTTAATATCAATAATTATTTTTTTTCACTTAACATTAACTTTCTCATGCGCGCAGTTAAAATATTAAGATTTTTAACCTTATTTTAAAAAAAATATTTTTGTTAGTATTTTTAAATGTCATCATCTTATCATAAAACAATATTTTACCTAATTTTTTGTATTCCGTCATTTCATCTTAAAGTTTAAAACTAATAAACAATATTGGGTTCATAAACTTTTACTCGAAATAATTTTGTAATCTTTGCAATCTAAACAATATATTTTCTTATAAGAAAATAATCAATTTAAGTTTTATTATATCTATTCTCATAAGGAATGAGATGCTCTTCTCTTTTCTTAAATAATGTATTAACAATTATAAAATCATAAATTATAACAAAATCTAATATGGTCCTACCAGCTTCGTTAATCGCTCCAAATTTATAGTCATTATGAATGCTTTTAAATCTTCTATCACTCTACCAATATGTCAATTTAAATTTACTCCAATAAACACTTTTTCTTTAAGAGGAATTCTTTGTATTAATTCTTCTAAATTATTTCAAAATTTTAATTTTCAACACATCCAAATCTACTGTAAGAGCATAAGTTCTTATCATATTAATAATTTTAGAGAACAAGCTTCAAAATTATAATTCTATATTAATTTTATTAATTTCTACAACATTATATTTTAAACTCTTATATATAATTATACATTCACCTTTTCTTGTATAAGTGTATAACTCCTACGTGAATACCACAATTTAAATCCTAAATTATAAATTATTCTTCATTGGAGAAGCTTCATCTATATTATCAACCCTGAAAGAAGATTGATTCAAAACATAATTTTCCATATCATCATCCTTAATATGATGAGGACATCCGACCATGTAGAGTTTACTAGAGACAGAGCAGATGATCTACGACCACGATCACATCGCTTTATTTTTAAGTTATTATATGTATTTGATTTATTATCACAGTTTTTTAGTTATTATTAATAATAGTTGTTTGTAACCCCTAGGGTATTAGTGTTTTTTATTTCTTCATTGTAAACATTAGCTATTTAAACCCTCTTCCTCTTTTGGAGAGGGTAATGATGAATATTATTAAGAAAATTTTGCACTTTGTATTTTTGAGAGCTTGAGAGTTCTTGTGAGAATTCTTAGAGACTTGAAGTCCCTAGGCAAAGGTAACGCATCACCCACCAACCGTAGGAAGCGTCCGGATTCGTGATTCATCTCTTCTCCCTAAACCCTAAGATCTTCTTCCCCTCCATAGCTGCCAGCCGATTCTCCCTCAACTCCTCCAAAGCCGCTGGCCACCTCCTCTCTTCCCTCCACCTAGCTGCCGGGCCCCTAGCTCCAACCCTAACCCTACTCCTAACCACCACCCAAACCCAAGCCCTAGTTCTAGCCTCCGACCACCCCTAACCCTACTCCTAAGCAGCCGGCCCCAATCAATCCCTCTCCCTTTGCCTCCGAATTTCGAATCGCTCTTTAGTGCTTTCCTTATTGGATGCAAATCACAATAAGTATTAAAATCTGATTTTTTTCATTTGAAATTTGAAATTTCTTTCGTAATCTACCTTGTTTTATTTTAGGAAAGTTATTTAAATCAAACCTATTTGAATTTTAAATAGGATTTGATTTAAATCAATCATTCCTCATTTAAGGTTCTAAATAAGGCAAGCTTTAAATCCCCACCCCAACCCCCACTTGCACCCAAGCATGCCGCCGACCCCCTCCCTACCTCTCTCTCTCTCCAACATTAATTCCTTTTCCCTTTGGAACCCTATAGATGCAGACATCAGATCATGAAAGGTCTTTCAGAGACGTGGCCGACAATCGACGACCATGATCGCGATGATCTACTTTTGAGTCGTCATATGTATTTGCTTTATGTATTTATTTTAATAGCTTTTCTCGTTTTGCCCTTGCTTAAGGCTTTGTCGTATGTACGCCTTAGGGGCAATATCGTCTTTTATTTTCCTTTCATTGTAGTAGGCTATATATAACCCCATATGTTTCTTTTGAGATTAATGAATGAATTATAAAAAATTATGCATATTGAGTTCTTGTTAGAGCTTGAAAGTCTTTGGAGAGGAAATCCCTAGGAAAAGGTAATCGGATCACCCACCAACCTTGGAAGCGTCCGGGTCTGTGGTTATTATCTTCATATCTTTTCCTTATCTTCTTCTCCTTATCCTAGCTGCCGGCCACCCTAAACCACCATACATGCCGCCGACCACCCTAAGCCCTCCACCACCAAACCGCCACTCCTACATTCCCCACCTCCTTATTTCGGCCAGCCCCTACTTCCCCTACCTCCATAACCGCCGACCTTAGCAAGCCATGCTCCAGCCGCCACCCTCCAAACCCTAATTCCCTTCCTTCCACATCTCACACCTCATCAATACTTTCCTTTTGCATAGCTCTCACTTTGGAGAGCCTTAATTTCAAATTTTCAATCAATCTTGAAATTTGAAATATTTCCTAAAATAGAAATATATTCTAGGAAATTCCCATAAATTAAGCCCAAATCAAATTCGAATTGAATTGAATTTAATTTCTCTTTCCTAATTAAAGGGTCTCGATTTGATAAACCATAACTCGTCCCCATGCCCCCCAAAACCATACATGCCGTCGACCCCATGCATGCCTGCTACTTGAATACTTTCCAAACATCAAGTCTCTATCTTTGGAAAAAATTGAAAGTTTTCCCACTCTCCTACCCGCCCCCTTCCTCTCTCCAAATCCCCAATAAATCCTTTCCAAATTAAGGGATTAATTAGGGGAAAGATTTTATTAATTCCCTCCATTATTTATTTGAAATTCAAATTTCAAATACCCCATCTTTACTTGGCCAAATCAGAAATCTAATTTCAGATTTCTCTCTTTAAAAGAAGTTGCTTTCCCTAGCATTGGCCGGCCATCACCTTCCCATCCCCTCGCTCTCGAAGTCATCCCAAACCCTAACACTAGGGTTGTCACATTGCTGTCCAAAATTTCTGGACAGTGTTGGGAAGCTGTCCCGCTACTTGGAGATCATCGTGTGCTGCCCAAATGATTCAGGGTGCTGTCCAATTACGCCAGCCGAGATTAGTTTGCTGTCCTCCATCCCGAGATCATCAAATTCTTGTCCTAGGGCAGCTACGTGTTGTGAACTGCTATCTACTACCTTTCAAGCACCCAAACGTCTGCACTGGAGCGTCGTATTACTTCTCCTTTGGGTAAACTCTTCCTCCAACTTGGCTATCTTCCCAGTCACTTTTCAATTGTGGTTTTAGTTTGATTCACAATGATCATGATAATTTTATCCGCTAAAAGCCTAGCGAATTAGAGAGTTATATGAGGGTTCCTTGCATAGTGACTAATCTTATTATTAGCATAGGGATTTTGTTCAAAACCTTCAATGTATGCAACATTTGATTAATCGACTATTTTAGGATCTTAACTCCTACACACGTGATTTGGCCTAAGCTTGTTTTATCGCCTTATGGTTTTGTCTTATCGTTTAAAATCGACAAAAGTTTTGCTTATTATTGTTATCTAAATTTTAAACATGCAAATTTCATATTTCAATCATTTTTTGCATTTATGTCCTGCATCATTTGGTATCAGAGCTTGGTTTGCTTAAGTTGCATGTACTAGGATTCATCTTAGAGTTCTAACTAGCCATATGTAATTTTTATTAGTTGTTTAACATTGCATCCCTTTGAAACAACACATTGTTTGTTTGCTATCCATTCAATTTCTACATCATACCGCAAGTCCTAAGTGTGTTTCCCATTATTATAAGTGCTGTCCTTTACGTCCCATCACCCTTAGTATCTTGTAGCGTATCCTAATGGATCCGAAACAACTTGGCAGGGCTTTAGACTTGTTGGTAGATCAAATGAACACCATTTGCCAACAACTCAAGGAAAACCAAGCTGACATCACTGAACTCCGTAGAACTACCACTGACCGATTTGATACCTTAGATCGAGGTAGGAACCACTAGACTCCTAGACTCCTTACACTCCGTCTAGACCTCCTTCCATGTACGGGGACGATCCTTTTCACGATGAGGGATCGCCTCGTGCCCCTTATTGAGCTCCCCAGTACAGACATAACCTTAACCACGATCCTGACATACCCTTGATGAAGAACATTAAAGTCGATGCTCCAACCTTTGATGGGACTCTCGATCCCTAGCTTTTCCTGGACTGGATCAAAGGTTTTGATAGCTTTTTTAAGTGGTATAATATTTCCAAAGCTAGGAAGGTTAGTTTTGCTGAGATGAAACTCACTGGCTAAGCTAGTCAATTTTGGTCAAACTTAGAAAGCTTTAGAGAAGCCCGTAATGAGTATCCCATCATTGATTGACCATCAATGAAGAGTGAGCTCAAGTAGAAGTACTTGCCTCCCTTGTACTTCCCCAAGCTCTTGGATTGGTGGAATAGGTTGACTCAGGGCAACAAACCTGTCAAGGATTACTTTGCATTTTGATGACTGTCTGATTTGTTGCAAAGGGGAGACCTCTACTACCACCGCGCAAATTCTGTCAATGTTTCGTATCGGATTGCGAGAGGATCTTCGCAACTAACTGTTTGGGCGGAACATCACTACCCTTGAAAATGCTTACAGTTTAGGTTAGACCTGGAGGAAACCCATTTTTAACACCTGAGTCGACACCACGACTTCAGGCCTTCCTACAGACATTCCGGTAGTTCCACTCACACCTCCACTGCCCAGTCGATCCCAGGGAGCACTACCCGACCCCCTTCTTATCCCCCCACCCACCGTCCTGATGGTAGAAGTAAGCCTCCCACTCTGGATACACCTCGGTCCAACCTCGGGACCAAGTGCTTTAGATGCTAGGGGTATGGGCATATCGTATCTTAGTGCTCTAGTCCCTACAAAATAATGATTATCGAAGAGATTACTGAAGAAGAATTCGATCTTGAAGTCGACTAGATTCATTAAGTGGAAGACGATGGTGAATTCTTTGAGGAGGATGACGACACTGTGGTCATCTAGTACATTAAGAAAGTTGACACTTCTCCAACCTGCGTGGTGAGATGTGCACTGTCACAACCCGTTGCCACCGACGATTAGCATATGACTGCGATCTTTCACACCTACACCAAAGTCAAGGATAAAAACTGTAAAATCATCGTGGCTAGTGGCAGCTGCATCAATGCTGTCTCATCTAGCATGGTGTCTAAGCTTGGTCTGTCTGCCGTTCCTCACCCCAACCCCTATAAGGTAGCTTGGGTCAACACAACTGCCTTGGAGGTAAAAGAACAAAACTTCATACCTATCTCTTTCAGTGACTATAAGGAGAATGTTTGATGTGATGTGTTGATTATGAATGTTGGACAAATCCTTTTAGGATGTCCCTGACTATTTGACAATGATGTTCACATCTATGGGCGTTCAAACTCCTGCGTGTTTGAATATGAGGGAAAAAAGATCAATCTTTTGCCATCACAGCCTCGGGTTACGGATGATCATAAATCCAACCTTATTAAATCCAAGAAGGGACTGAACCTGATAAATGCCATGGTTCTGGATTTTGAGGTAGCCAAAAGCGCACCCCTTTATGCCTTAGTCAGTCGTAAGACTTCCACTGAGTCTGATGAATCAGTCCCTCAGGAGGTTTAACCCATACTTAGTAAGCTTGTTGATGTCTTCCCTGATGATCTACCCGATCAATTACCTCTGCTCAAAGACATCCAATATGCTTTAGATCTTGTCCCTGAAGGCTCCCTATCCAAACTCCCCACAGTCGAATTCGCTTACAATAATTCTGTGAACCGTACCACTGGTTTAAGTCCCGCTAAAACTGTTTATAGGTTCGAACCTAGACCGTCGATAGATCTCATACCCATGTGTTCTAGGTTAGGGCTGCAAACGAACCGAGCCGAGCCGAGTATGTGAGTGTTCATATTTGTGCTTATTTAATATCAGATTGTTCAAGTTTGGTTCATGTTTGTTCAAGCTTTATTGTTTTTGTTTATGTTTGGTTCATTTAAATTAATAAGTGTTCATGTTCGGTTCATGTTCAGTTCATGTTCGTTCGTTTAGTGCTTATCGAGCTTTAAACAAATAAACATGAATGAGCTCTACTTTTAGATGTTTATTAACTTAACAAACGAGCTTTATCGAGCTCCCTAACAAACGATTACATCGAGCATGTTCGCGAACTTAATGTCGAGCTCTATTTAAATTATTTATATTTATTAATTCTATAATCAAATATTAATTATTTTTTATCAAGCTTATTCACGAGTTCAAAATCGAACATGAATCGAGCTTAATGTCGAGCTTGTTCACGAACTTTAAATGATGTTGTTCATGAACATAAATGAGCCGAACACATTAGTGTTCAAGCTTGTTTATTTAAGAATCGAGTATTTAAAATATTGTTCAAGTTTGTTTGTTTAGTTAATTAAACGATCACAAACGAGCTTTAATCGAATTGAACAACGAATATCTCGTCGAACATTTGGTTCGCTTGCAGCTCTATTCTAGGTATAGGATTTCTGAGTTTACATCCACATTTGCATTGCGTCTGTGTGACTTACATAAGAAAATTGCACGCCAAATTGAAGAAAGCAATAATAAGTATAAACTTCATGCTGATTCTAAACAATAATTTAAAACTTTTGAGGTTGATAATTCAGTGATGGTGTGGATTCATCCGAAATGGTTCATACAAGGAATTGTTAGGAAATTACATGCTAGAAGTGTGGGACCGTTTAAAATAGTCAAGAGAATCAATGATGATGCTTACGTGGTAGGTCTGCCTGCAGAGTTCAACATTAATCCCTATCTTAACATAGGAGATTTAGTAATCTATGAGGGTTCAGAGTTTAACCCATTAAAGCCACTTCAAATAGAGCCTTGTGTGACCCCACCTTGTAAGAACCCAAGCTTACCTCCTCTCCCAAATATTCTCAAAATACCTATAGCAGAAAAGGTTGACATGGCTCCAAGTGATGATATTATTTCCACAAAAGAGGATAGATGAATAAGGTATTTGATAAGGTGGAAAGGTAAACTAAAGTTAGAAGATACGTGGCTAGAGCGCGAGGAGTTTCAGCAGATCGACCTAGATTCGTCAGAGTTCTACGAGAGCACTCGACAGAGTCGAGCTTTTTCCCACCACGGAGAATGATGTAGACATCAGATCATTAAAGGTCTTTTAGAGACGTGGCCGACGATCGCCTGCCACAATCGCGCCGATCTACTTTTGAGTCATCATACGTATTTGTTTTATTTATTTGCTTTATTTATTTGTTTTAGTAGCTTTTCCCGTTTCACCCTTAAGGGCTTTGTTGTATGTACGCCCTAGGGGCAATGTCATCTTTTATTTCCCTTTCATTGTACGAGGCTATATATAGTCTTCATATGTTTCTTTTGAGATTAATGAATGAATTATAAAATTTTTTGTATATTGTGTTCTTCTGAGAGCTTGAGAGTCTTTGGAGAAGAAATTACTAGGAGAGGATAATCGGATCACCCACCAACCTTGGAAGCGTCCGGGTTTGTGGTTATTTTCTTCTTATCTTTTCCTTCTCTCTTCTTCCCCTCTTATCCTAGCCACCAGCCACCCTAAACCAACATGCATGCTGCCGACCATCCTAAGCCCTCCACCACCAAACTGCCACTCCTACATTCCCCACCTCCTTATTTCGGCCAGCCCCTACATCCCCTACCTCCATAATCGTCGGCCTTAGCAAGCCAAGCCCTGGCCGCCACCTTCCAAACCCTAATTCCCTTCCCTCATACGCATACCTCATCAATACTTTCTTTTTGCATAGCTCCCACTTTGGAGAGCCTTAATTTCAATTTTCAGTCAATCTTGAAATTTAATATTTCCTAAAATATATTTATATTTTAGGAAAGTCCCATAAATTAACCCCAAATCAAATTCAAATTGAATTGGATTTAATTTCTCTTACCCATTAAAGGGTCTTGATTTGATAAGCCATAACTCCTCCCCAAGCCCACAAAACCATACATGTCGCCGGCCCCATGCATGCCCCCTATTTGAATACTTTCCAAACATCAAGTCTCTCTCTTTGGGAAGAATTTAAAGTTTTCCCCTCTCCTACCCGCCTCCTTACTCTCTCCAAATCCCCAATAAATCCTTTCTAAATTAAGGGATTAATTAGGGGAAAGATTTTATTAATTCCCTCAATTATTTATTTGAATTCAAATTTCAAATACCCCATCTTTACTTGGCCAAATCAGAAATCTAATTTCAGATTTCTCTCTTTGAAAGAAGCAGCTTTCCCTAGCATTGGCCGGCCATCACCTTCCCATCCCCTCCTTGCTCCCGAAGTCATCCCAAACCCTTGCACTAGGGTTGTCACATTGCTGTCCAGAATTTTCGGACAGTGTCGGGAAGTTGTCCTGCTACTCGGAGATCACCGTGTGCTGCCCGGAAGATTCAGGGTGCTGCCCAAATATGCCAGTCGAGATTAGTTTTTTGCTCCCCATCCCTAGATGATCAAATTACTATCCTAGGGCAGCTAGTAGTTGTGAACTGCTGTCTACTACCTTTCAAGAACCCAAACGTCTGCACTAGAGCGTCGTATTGCTTCTCCTTTGGGTAAACTCTTCCTCCAACTCGGCTATCTTCCCAGTCACTTTTCAATTGTGGTTTTAGTTTGATTCACAATGATCGTGATAATTTTCTCCGCTAAAAGCCTAGTGAATTAGAGAGTTACGTGAGGGATCCTTGCATAGCGACTAATCTTATTATTAGCATAAGAATTTTGTTGAAAACCTTCCATGTATGCAACGTTAGATTAATTGACTATTTAATGATCTTAACTCCTACGCATGTGATTTGGTCTAAGCTTGTTTTATCGCCTTATGGTTTTGTCTTATCTTTTAAAATCGACAAAAGTTTTGCTTATTATTGTTCTCTAAATTTTAAACGTGCAAATTTCGTATTCGAATAATTTTTGCATTTATGTCCAGCATCACCTAATTAACTCTCTCATTCAAAAGAGACCGTTTCCTTTCCCTCTTGTTATTTGAATTTCAAGCTCAAAACTTTCATTCCCTCTCAATAGATAACAATTTCCCCTCTCAATAGATAACAATTTCCCCTACCCATGGGGGGCTCAAACCCTAAACGACCCTCTCTCCATATTGCTAATTGCTGTCCTTTGCTTCTACAAGACAACCACT
Organism: Dendrobium officinale; assembly: GCA_019514585.1. Classification (NCBI taxonomy): domain Eukaryota; kingdom Viridiplantae; phylum Streptophyta; class Magnoliopsida; order Asparagales; family Orchidaceae; genus Dendrobium; species Dendrobium officinale. The sequence goes on along the minus strand of CM033699.1, from coordinate 37,250,383 downwards.
TGGTGTTCTTTTCCCCAAATAGCTTGTACTCCAAGGATTTGACATCCCTAAACTGCTGTCCAGATTTCCTGGATGTTTGTAGGCTGCTGTCCAGAATTTTATGAGTGTTTTGGCTTGCTGTCCCGATCTCCAGACGAAGCCAGTTTGCTGTCCATCTGTCCGGAACCTATCCAAGTGCTGTTCATACGTCTTAAAGGTGCTAATTTGCTATTCAAGACTTGGAATAGGTTCATGTTGCTGCCTTCTCTTCATTGGCACCGCAAATCGTCCACACCAAAATTTCGTATCTTCTTTTTTTGGGTAAACTCTTCCCCTTACCTTTTACCTACTTACTCATCCTTGATTGTTGCATCATAAAGGTCATGAATACTTTCTCCGCAAGACAAATTTATTAAGAGTTTAGCGTGGGATCTCTTTCATAGTGACTAATCTAAATGTTAACCTTGGGATTCTATTTGAAAACTTCCATGTATTGCAAAGCTTGATTTAAAAAGATTATTTTTGGTGTTCCTAAACGATTATCGTATAATTTAGTCTTAAGCTATGTCACCTCTTTTATTGTTTTGATCTCTGTTTAAGTTGCTAAAGTAAACTAATCATTGTTGCTCTTATCTAAGGCGTTAATTTCAACATCGCATAATTCTCCATTCATTTAGTTCTACATCATAATACCTTCATAATCTTTATTCATACATTTGGAAAATGGATTTGTTTGCAACATGTTTCCTTTATCAGCAATACCATCATGGACAGTCTTCCATATATTGTTTGATTTTTCTTTAAGATTTTTCTGAAGTCCTCCTTGTTAAGAATTCCAACCAGAAGCCTTAAATTTGTTCCTACCATACTTGACATGAATCCATGGACCATATTTGTTATTATGTGACATATCTTTAGGAATAGCAACTTCAGCACCTTCCGCATTATTTTTGGCATTTTCAACATCATTCGAAACTTTCCCATTATCTGACTTGATTTTCAAACAGTTGTTTTGATTATGCCCAATTCTACCACACTTAAACAAAAAGAAGATATATTTTTATATTCAATTATCTGAAAAAACCATCTAGAGAGGCCTTCTATCCAAACACTCAAAGGTAGCTGATACTCCAACATTTTCTCTTTCCCCATTGAAACATGTTACCATCTAACACTAATGGAGTACCAACCTTTGATGCTATTATAGTAACATTTATTTCATCCCAACATTGCAATGGGAGATGGGGCATTCAAATCCACACAGGTTAAGACATTCCCTTTATAGATAAAGGTGTGAAGTTTGGTGACCATTTCTCCATCCCTATAATGTGCCCGCCTATAGACCAGGTCCTCCACTAAATACTTCTTCCAAAGCTTTAACAGATTCAAAGGAGCATAGAACCCAATCTAAACCAAGAACAGTTAGATGGAAACCTCCAAATTGATTCCACTGACGTCTTAATTCAGTGCTAATCAACGGAAAAGGGAAATTTTGACCAAAAACTTTCACTACCAAAGTATTCTTCAATCTATGAGTATTAGCCCACTCATTCTCCGCCTGAAGTTTAACAGTTATCTCATCATCAATCATCAACGAATCAAACATGGGATTAACAACTTTAATATGAGGATGTTTAACCCAGGCTTTTGGTAATTCTCCCTGTGCCAAAGATACATAAGCAACTGGTCTGTTCTCATTTTTTCCAACAACATTATTATCCTTAATAATTTCTGAGCACAATTGACAATCATCAGACAAATGATTGTCAGATTTCTGAAAAAACAGACCATTAGATATTTGAACTTCACCAATAACATTTGATTTTTTATCATCATTCAACCAAGTAGACACATTCAAAATTTCAAACCTATTAACAAAGATCTTCATACACGAAGAAGAAGAGGCCTCTGCATCATTAGCACCTGTGAAATCCTCCATCTTGCTCTTGACTCCATCAGAAAAACGAGGGCTTTTAAGAACTCCAACAGAAGCAACATCCTTACCTTTACCATCACAAAATTCATCTTTTTTGAATGATGGAACAGAAACATCCTTGATCACCAAAGGAGATTCTCTTACATTCCTTCTCCGATTACCAGGCAAAGAAGAACTTGGAAAAGAAGAATTGATGGAAATCTTTGACAAATTTGGAGCAGAAACATCATTAATCATCAAAGGGCCATTTTGATTCTTGGCACCAGGAACCCTACCAATCTTCAATCTATTAAACCTCCTGACGAACTATTCGAATCACCTGAGACAGGAGTGATTTTGTTAGAGGGAATAATTCTTGTTGAAGATACATTACAACAACAACAACCTAAAATTGTAGTTTATTTTTTTAAAATTTCTACGTGGGTTCATTATCATATTTGTGATATGGGATTTACCACTTTTGCTAAATTTAATCACAATACATCATTTCATTAGAATGAAGCCCTAATTTTGAAGGAAAATAAGTGAAAGGAAAAGCAATCGTGCCTATCTTCTGAGTTTGTATTAACTCCCACCCGGTTTTCTTCCACCATTTTTTATTTGGTAAATCTGTGACAATGTATTGCAGTGTGCAGAACTTCTAGAGGGGTTTCTTCAGCATGGCAGGCTGACTTTTGAGTTGCTTTACGACCGAGCATCAGGCCTAAGTGGAGGTGTGAATTGCTCAATGAATATCACTTTCATTCAATTTGTCAAATTGATTTGATTTTCAACTCTTGAGTTACAAGTACCATGATAAATCTAGCTTGTTTTGTCTTTAATATTTTTATTCAGGCAAAGCAAAAAGGGATGACGTGCTTGCTACATTCAATAAGCTTGTACATGCACATTACCTGGAGCGTTGCCCCAAGGGTGATCCCTTCCTTGAGTCGGATGCCAATGATGAGGTTTCATTTGTAAGAAAGCGCACTAGGGTAAGTATTGATTGACAATTTATTTAATTCGTTAAAGTTACATCCTCAGCCCTCATCCTCATCGTCACTGTACCATGAATGACCAACAAATGGTGTTTGCACTAGCACGCAAAGTGAATATTTGATGGAATATATGGTTACGGATCAAAAGTCATACTAATAATTGGGAGAAGCAACTGAATTTTTGATATGCCTATTTAAAATTTACAATTTACATGTCACCTTGTTATGCAATCTATTCATCATGCAAGCACTATTCTAAGCGTATACCTGGACTTCACATTCTTGAAATTGCAAATATTGCAAATGATACGTTAAGGGTTTTAAATCAAATTGCTTGCATGATTATAGTATTTATACAATTTATTTATTTATTATTTTTTCTTTATGGAACCGGTCATTCTACAAATGCAAGAATAATACTACATTCATCAACCCTCTTTTGTGGGAGCTTCGTGCACTGTGATATGCCTTTTTTTTACTGGGACGATTTTTTATTTTTTTTATTTCTCAAATTTATGAAGTGCATGCTTTGTTACTTTGCTTAGTCCAATGTAATTTTCACAGGCGTTGAGCTTTAAATGATGGTGATGACCTATGTAGAGCAATTCTTTGTATTAAGAAATCTTTTCATTTGTGTTCATGACTTTGTTAATGCAATGGTATAAGCCTTGGGGCTCATTTGGTTTCTTTTTTGATGAAAAACATGTTCTAGAAAGTCATGATTTTATTTTCACTCATTTTGTGTGAAATGAAATCCTCATTTTTAAGTGATTTTTAAAATGTTTGTGGAGTTGAAAATCAATATTAATTTTAAACTATACTATACATCCAATTTAATGGCGGTATACTGAATTATCCCGTAACATGCATTCAGCGTATGCAGTAATTAGTTTGGATATAAACATAAAATCCTGTATTTCACTTCTAAATAAAATTTCATAACTACAGTAATGCTTTTTCCTGGTTCTTATAACTGCAAAATTCTGTTTCCATTATTTTTTTTTCCTGTTATTGCATTATTTTGTGGATCCTTATATGCTTGATCTATTTGATCAGTCTGGTGAAAAAACATGGACCATTGAGCAAGAAGCAATAATTGCTGCTGCTCCTTCAGATGCTGATAGGTTTTCTGGAATCCTGAATTTGATGATGGATACTGAAGCAGATATAAAACATATCAAGAATGACTCGTCTTTAGAAGTTTCAGCCGGCAGTAAGGTTTTTTCTAGTCACTCTTATACGTAATCTTATGATTTCTTGAATTGATACTTTCAATCGTTGTTGTTGTAGCTCTTGATTTTGAAGTTGAAAATAATTAGTCCGTATATCTTTAGTAACATTATGTGCTTATAATTAATATCTTTAGTAACAATAAGAAGCTTTGTTATAAAAACTGGTTTAATTTTAAAAATTCTGATAATTGGGAAATATATAAAGTGGCTCGTAAGGATGCTAAGAAAGCAATATGCGATGCAAAGGCATTAGCTTTTAGTGATTTATATAATAGATTAGATACTAAAGAGGGAGAAAGATATATGTATAAGTTAGCCAAACAAAGAGATAGGAGTAGTAAGGATTTAGTTCAAGTGAAGTGTATTAAAGATGAAGATCAAAAAAATACTTTTCTTAGAAGATGATATTCAACAAAGATGGATGAGATATTTTGCTAAACTTTTTAATGAAGATTGTGAAAATAAGATTGACTATAGTGACCTTAGCACCCTAGATGAAAATAAAGATTTATATTTTTATCGGCGTATTAGTAAAACTGAAGTTAGAGAGGCTTTAAAGAATATGAAGGGTGGAAAAGCTGTTGGACCTGATGATATTCCAATAGAGGTGTGGAAATGCTTAGGAGATGAAGGAATTTCATGGCTTACTAAACTTTTTAATACTATTTTGAAGACTAAGAAGATGCCAGATGAGTGGAGAATGAGTGTGTTAATTCCTATTTTTAAGAATAAAGGAGATGTACAAGATTGTGCGAATTATAGAGGTATTAAGTTAATGTGTCATACTTTAAAACTATGGGAGCGAGTTTTGGAGCATAGGTTGCGGCGTGATACTAATGTTTCTCGAAATCAATTTGGATTCATGCCGGGTAGGTCGACTATGGAAGCCATACATTTATTAAGAGGTTTGATGGAGAAATATAGAGAAAATAAGGAGGATCTACATATGATATTTATTGATTTAGAAAAAGCATATGATAAAGTTCCAAGAGAAGTGCTATGGAGAGTTCTTGAAAAGAAAGGAGTCAATAATGCTTATATTCAAATCATTAAAGATATGTATGCAGGAGCTATTACTTGTGTTCAAACACAAGGTGGATTGACCAAGTATTTCCCTATTTCGGTTGGGTTACATCAAGGATCAGCCTTAAGCCCATATCTTTTTGCTTTAGTCATGGATGTTCTCACTAGACATTTGCAAGAGGATGTACCTTGGTGTATGCTTTTTGCTGATGATATTCTTCTTGTTGACAAGACTAGAGAGGGAGTTGAAGGTAAACTTGAATTATGGAGGTCAACCTTAGAGTCTAAAGGTTTTCGCTTGAGTAGATCTAAAACAGAATATATGGAGTGTAATTTTAGTTGTAATAGACCTAGTGAGGGGATTGTGACTTTGGGCGATCAAGTCATTAATAAGAGTACACGTTTTAGATATCTTGGATCTATTGTTCAGAGTGATGGTGAAATAGATGAGGATATTATCAGCAGAATTCAAGTTGGATGGTTGAAGTGGAGGAATGCATCGGGCTTGTTATGTGATAGAAATGTACCCCTCAAACTTAAGGGAAAATTCTATAAGATGGTAGTGAGGCCTGCAATGCTTTATGGTGCCGAATGTTGGCCTTTAAAAGAGAAGCATAATACTAAGTTAAGTGTGGCAGAGACGAGGATGCTCAGGTGGATGAGTGGCTTTACCCTTAGAGATAGGATATGAAATGAGTATATACGTGAAAAGGTTGGAGTAGCTCCAGTAGAAGATAAGATTAGAGAAAGTCGCCTTAGATGGTTTGGTCACATAAAACGGCGGCCTTGCGATGACCCGGTTAGGAGAGTAGAGGTATTAGATTTGACTTATGTTAAGAAAGGTAGGGGTAGACCTAAAAAGACTTGGTTAGAAAATATTATGAATGACATTTCTTTATTAGATTTAAACGAGAATTTGACTTTTAATAGGACACAATGGAGAAAAAAGATTCATGTAGCCGACCCCACGTAGTGGGATAAAGGCTTGATGTTGTTGTTGTTGTTGTATTTAATCAATAGAGATTACTTTAAGGGCACTTTTTGTGAAGATATTGTGAGAATTTGTGTTTGTTTGCTTATTTGAGGCCTGACTAAGAAGTAAGAAGTACTGGTTGATTAATTTGGTCAGACATGACGTTATTTATAGTGCAAAAACATGGTCCTTTTTAGTTTATGTTACAATCTACTATCTTTTTGCAATAAGGCTTTTTATCTCGGTACTATTGCGCTAGTAAATTTTGATGCCGTTTTGAAATGGTTATGTATCGAATAATATTGTTATCAACTTCCTACACTCTTTACGCTTGTTTTTTTTTAATCAACAGCGTAAGCATGAAGCTCTAGAGGCTGAGGAAGAGATTCAAAGCACAATAAACACGATTGACGTTCTATGGCGGGCAAACTATGAGAAATTTATACAGTGCCTTAAGAAAAAGGTATGGTTTCACAACGAATAGCTAGCATATAAATTCATCATAAGCTTTTAAGATAATCTTATCCACAGATTGATATCTTTGACTTTTAGTTAACATTAGCACTTAAGAAAATAAAATATATCGCTTCATTATCTCTTTCTATATTTGAATTTATAATATTTGAGCATGCATTTAAAGCAGCTCTATCTGCAAACATACGTTGTACAAGTAGAATTTATCTATTCTCTCTCTCTCTCTTTTTTTCCTTTTGATCTTCCTAGACATGTGTCGCCAATGTAAGGTCAAGGTTTGGTCTTGATGCTGCTATTGTGTTGGAAGCAATGATCGAGTCAAGTGATCATCAAAATGCTAGAACGATGAATTCTGGTTACTCCTGATACCTGTAGCATTTCTATTTTTATGTCAGCCTGGGTAAATTTATTCGATAAGTCTTATTTTGCATGTGTTTTTTCAATTAGCTTAATATACTTATGTTGGAATACTCTTACATTGATTAAGTTTGCCTCCATAAAGAAGGTATTACTGATTGTTTTCTCTCCGGAATGTTGTATGGTGTCTCATCAAACTCAGGTTGTTCATCTCTAAAAGGTCTATCTTTTAACTTGTTTCAATGACTATTTTTTTTTACAATATCTTGATCAATGGTAATTGGTTGCCTTTGTTTAGCAGTTCTAAAAATAAAACTAGAATTCAGACTTGAGGACGGAACGTTACATGGTTTAAAGGTTCAACTAGAGTCAACTTGGAGTCAACCGGTGACGAAACTAATTTAAGAAATATTTTTAGTTTATCAAATAATATAATACATAATAATCAAAGTTTGTAACATTCTATGATTTAAACATGTTCTAGGTTTTAAATCAAAATTACAAAAATGTTTAAAATTATGGATATGTTTTATGAATAAGGACAACGAATTGATTGATTTGGAGAAATATGAAAATAGATAAAAATCTTTAAATTATCTCAAACTTCCTAAGAAATGCTTGAGCCCATTGGCGTTCTTCTTGAATTGAATGTATCTAATGAATAATTTCATGGTCCTCTCTACTTCATCATGATTAAGAATGAGGTTGAATGTAGATCGTTGATTGGCATATAAGATATGGATGTATATGTAGTAGGAGAGATTGGCAATATGATTGGGTCCAAAGTAGAGGGAGATCCACTTTATGTGGGAGATTGGCAGTGTGATTGGGTCTGGAGGAGCAAGCTGGCTAAGAGGTGGACTCTTAGGCTCCACTTCTTCAACAAAGGAAGCGAGCACAACCACTATTGTTGGTGGTTGCAAAAGAGTTAGGAATGATCAAATCTAAGGAGGATGGTGATTACTTATTCTATTAGTGGTGGTGATTGCGGGCAATATTGAGAGGGAAAATTTTGGCTGGTAGTGGCTGCAACTGTAATGTGATGCTCAATGATGAATTGAATGTAATGAAACATGTACGTGACATGGGGGCATGGGCTTGGCATGATATGAATATGGCAAGATGGCATAATTGCAAATATTAGGACATGACATACTACAGTCATGTTTTTATACCATGAATTATTAATACGAAAATACTTTTTACTATTTTTCATTAAAGATATCACTGGATGCAGCATAATATCATAATTTTTTTAAAATGATAATAGAAAAGCAAACAAAATTTATGATAAAATAAAGAAACTTTTTAGCGAACAAGCAATTGATAATCCTTTTTCAGCTGCCACACATTTTGCCAAAAGTTTTCCCAAGACAGTATCATTTTGTATTAGTTAAGAAAATATTTCCTTGGATAAAATTTCTGTGAAATGCTCTTGACCCATTTTTATCTCATTTTTTACAATGACAAAATATTAATACCAAAATAAAATGAAATGTTGGAAGCCTGGAATTTGAGGACGGCTATAAATTAGACAATTCAGATATTCAGATCTCAAATTGAATAGGTAGCATTAGAGAGCCTTAAGTTAATACTAACCTTAGGTTTAGGTACTTTACCTTCGATGAAGATGCATGATTTACTAACCTTAGTTTTAGGTACTTTACCTTCGATGAAGATGCCTGATTTTCTTCATCTTCGGCTTCGACGCAAGATTTGGTGGATGGGATCTTTAACTTTGGCTAAGGAGGAGATGAGAGATTGAAGAGCAGTAGGCAAAGTTTTGACTTATGTGAAGATGAAGCTGTGTTTTGAAGATGGAGAAGCGAGATCGTCTTCAGCTACAATTGTGGAGACACAAGTCATGCGAGATACAAAGAAGGGGAGATGATATGTAATTTGGGCTACTCCCGTAAGAAAATATGGATTTCAGCATCGAACTGCACACTCACATGCCCTGTCTGTGTCATCAACGTGTCCCCTTCATGTCTTGCTATGTTCGATAACTGTCAGATATCAATTTCTCAGTTAAAAAAAACATGACATAATTTTTGGCATGCAGAGCATGTTGGGGTATCTCGGAGCTGTGCCTGTGTTCAACACAAAAATGGGAGTCATTTGGAAGTTGTTTGACCGGTCCAGCTGGTCCATATAGGATCAGCTCAATGCAACAGAGGAGGAACTCTTTCGCTTCATGTATGTCACACAAGCCGCAGGATCCAGAAAAGCTATTTAGGAAGGATTTTTGAGGGAGTTATGAGGGAAATTTGAATGTAGGAAATTTTTGAGGCTGTTTAGAGATTTCCTTTTTGATTGTATGCATTAAATAGTTTGTTTTCATAGGGTTAGGGCATCTTGAATTTGGCTGAAATTTGAGATCTTTTAGGTTTCTTTTGGGCTCTAGCAACGTCTAGAGATTTTTGGGAGATAGATCCTCCTCTGGAATAGAGGATCAATTGTATCTTGTTATTTTTCTTATGTTTGTCTAATTATTGCAATAAAACTACTGTTTTTCCTATTTTCATTAGAGTTTGAAAGAGGTTTTTTGCTGTTTTGTTCGGAATTGATATGATTTACTTGAAATCTTCAAGTGTTTCCTATCAAATTGGTATCAAAGTAGATTTTGGGGACTGTTTGGGGTATTTTTATGAAAAAATCAGCTGTTGATTTTTAGCCGGAAGGGAGCTATTTTGCTGATTTTTGGAATCGAGATTCAAATTTTTAGTCCAACAAAAATCTGGGTATCGATGGCGGCCAATAAAGTGGATGCATTGGAGGAACGCTCTGAAGGAGAGATCGAACAAATGAAATATGAAATTTCAGATCTGCAAACTCAAGTTTTAGATTTAAAGAAAGTCATTTCAGCATCCACGAGAAGTTGGATGAGAATTTTTCCAGCCTGGGATAGATGTTGAAGAAAGCGCTCAAGGGCCAAACCAAAATATCACTGTTTGAGGTGAGGGAAGGCGCTGACAGCAAGAGAAGTGGGAAAAACCTTAAGCCGATCTGGCAAATGGAAGATCAGGAGGTGGAGTCTCGAAAGGGAGAAAAGTGAATACCTCTCATGGAGTCTATTCCTAGGGAGGAGGGTAGAGGGTATGAGGAGAGACGTAGGGAGGTAGGGTATGAGCGAAGATGTGCTGATTTGGAGAGAAGAGTGGCCAGATTGGAAAGGGAAATGGGTGATTATGACCAAAGGGGGCTGCATTTGAAAGGGGAGGGGTTTGTTATGATCCAAGGGTTATTGAATTTACAAAAAGAAGGTGAGAATTTGATGAAAGGCTTTGGTATGAATGTAAAAGTGATGATTGGGACACTTGGGGGGAACCACCCTCTTCAGGAAGGGAAAATTATGAGGGGAATAGAGGGAATGGAGGCGATCTTAGGGTAAGGAAATTGAAAATGCCTATTTTTGAGGGAGAGGATGCACATAAGTGGATCTACATGGTGGAAAGGTACTTTACTTTCAACAGCTTGATGGAGGAGGAGAAACTGACGGCAGTCGAGATGTGCTTAGAAGGGAAAGCTTTAGCATGATACTAGTGGAGGGATACAAGACGACTGATAAGAACCTGGAGGGAGTTAAGGATGGCTTGTTGGAACGATTCCAAACCAACAGGGGTGGGGACTACGATGAGCAGTTATTTGCTTTGATGTAGGAGGGGACAGTGGTGGAGTACCGTGAGCAATTTGTGTACCTTGCCAGTAGAATGGAGCGGCTTCCAAAGATTGTACTTTAGGGAAATTTTATGAAGGGATTGAAACCAAAGATCCGCACAATGGTTAGAGTGATGAGGCCTCGTGACTTGGGAGAGTCTATGGATCTAGCTCAGTTGGTGGAGGATCAGAGGCACCTGGAGAGAGGAATGAGAGGCAATAACTCAGGAGGCTTGTATAGGATAACACCACCTTTTTGGCACCCAAGGAGTCAACACCGAATAATCGTAGAGAAACTTCGAAGGGGAAATTGTAGGAGAAAGACCTGAGGACAAGTTCAAGAAGCTCACATAAATGGAATTACAAGAGAAAAGGGTGAAGGGGATCTATTTCAGATGTGACAAGAAGTATTTCTCCGGGACACGTGTAAGGACTGAACTCTTCAGGTTCGTATCGTTTGTGATGACGAGGGAATGGAGGAAGGTATTGTCTTTCCACCTTGTGGAACAGGTGAATCTTTGGGATGAGAGTACTGTTGGACCGGTTCAGCCGGTCCATACGTAACCGACTCAAAGCAATAGAGGCGGAACTCTTTTGTAGGATACAGAAAATCTATTTATGAAGGAATCTTGAGGGAGTTAGGAGGGAAATTTGAATGTAGGGACTGTTTAGAGATTTCTTTTTTGATTGTATGCATTAAATAATTTGTTTTCCTAGGATTAGGGCATATTGAATTTGGCTGAAATTTGAGATCTACTAGGTTTCTTTTGGGCTCTAGCAACATCTAGAGAATTGGGAGAGATAGATCCTCCTCATATAGAGGATCAATTGTATCTTGTTATTTTTCTTTCGTTAGTTTGATTATTCTAATAAAACTATTGTTTTTCCGGTTTTCATTGGAGTTTGAAAGGGGTTTTCGCTGTTTGTTCAAAATTGATAGGATTTACTTGGAATCTTCAAGTGTTTCCTATTAGAAGTGCTCATGCTTCGTAGATTGAATGTGACTTGTAGGTAGAGAGTGAAGGGTGTCAACATCGAAGATTTGAAATATTCAAACCAATATACAAAAGGATTTAGTTTAACTTCTTTTGATCTATGCCTTGTGGCTTCTCCATTGTTTTAAAGGAAGAAATGTGAGAGATGGCAAGTTGAGTATGACAAGGTGGTGATTTATCTATGAACTCATTTATCATCGTGGATGTAAGTAGTGAGTAGTCTAGCTCTTGTTTGCTGACCCTGGACACTAAAATGGGGAGTGGTTCATAAGTTTACAGGTTGAACTACTAGTTTAGGAAACTATTTTGCCGTTCTTGCCAAGGTTGTAAAAATCACACCGAAGTAGAACCAGAAAAGAGGTTCAAGGATCAATGGTTCGACCGAGGTTGAATCATAATCGAATCGGATGATGTAATAAATATTAAAAATTTAAATGATAAGATAAAAATGTAATAATTATGAGATAAAATAATTTTGGGATTAAAAATAGATAAAATTAATACATAAATAATAAATTATATAAATATAAATATAAATATAAATAATTATTAATTTATGTTATATATTTAGATATAAATAATTATTAATTTCAAATTTAAATATAAATATCACCGATCATTAATTTTTATTCAAATTTAAATGTAACCAGTTGACCGCCGGCTTGAATTGGTTTTATCTGGTTCAATGTGAAGACGATTTTAGAGAAAATTTGAATCAGCTAGTCAAATGGTTCTCGGTTGAATTGGTTGAACTGGCTGGTCGGTTCTGTTTTCAAAACAATGGTTTTTACCGTTCCAATTATGTGGTTTATATTGTAGTGACCAATGGACTGGTTCATGAATCAATTGATATTGGTTTTGAAAATTTAGCGTGTATAAGTGTAAATGATTGTGACAAATTGTGATGACAGCACTAGCATGAAGAACCATGCTTGTTTGTTTTTATGCGTGTAATTGTGTTTGTACTTTGGCTTGTCTTTTTGAGTATATGTAAGCGGTAAGGATTAAGCATGTATACATATTAGTATGTACCTACTTATGCATAAGTACTTCCCTTTTTTGGCTTAAGGAGATGCTTTTAAGATGTTGTTAGTATTTTCAATTTTTTGTACGGCTACATCAGTGTCAGTTTGAATTGTCATTTTATTCGATGACAAAAAAAATATTTCCATTAATGCTTATAAATATGAATTTAGAGCCTTTAAGTTAGGTTCATAATCCTTGAGAGAATTTTGAAGGTTGAGATAATGTCAAGTGATTGGAGAAAATTAATTTGGTACCAGTATTCAAGAACAAAATAGATGTTTAGGATTGTGGTAATTAGTGGGAGATCTTACAATAATGTTGTGGTAGAGAGTAATGAAACATAGGTTTAGAAAATTATGTTGATGTCAAACAAAACATTTGTAATACGAGTAAGGTCCACTATTGGGCAGTTAAAATAGATTACTGCCTTAAAAGTATCATGCAATAAGAAACTATCATGGAGATCTAAATTTTTTTTTATAAAATTGCAATTAAGCTAATTTTGTTGTATAAATTGAACTTTGCATGTCAAATATGTCACTAATAAACAGATTGTGTGTGGCAAAAATGAGTTAAGATGTTTGGGTGGTAAAATTAGTAATGATAGATTAAGAATTGATTATATTTAGAGAACAACAATGGTATAATCTATTGAAGATATCATAGCGTAAACTAGGTTTAGGTGGCTTTGGTATGTGCAAGAAAGAATAAGAGATACCTTGAAGATCAGTAGATAGAATTAATTTTGAATGATTAAGAAGAAAAAAGGGTAGATTGATGATATATTGGATAGAAGCTATCTAAAAAAATTTGTGCAAAATAGATTTACAACCTCATTTAATACTCTCTAAAGATTAATGGAGGTAGAGGCTTGATAATTCCAACCCCAAATAGTTGATGTATGGCTAATGATGGTGTTAACAACTTAAGTTATTTTTTATCAAATAATCTCGAATTTGTATTTTAAGTTGTGTATTTAACCCATGTCTATTTGAAAGATTATTTAACAATGGCTTCATTCTTGTCCATGAGTTTGACAGTTTCATCGTCTATGAGTAGCATAATAGAAAGTGTGAGGGGGAAACCTGGAGGACTTTCAATGACTTTGGAACATGTTCGTACAATCCTTGAGCAATTAGAATGCCAAGTGTGTACTGAAGAGACGGGGGCGTTATATACTGTTGGTAATTGTTTTCTTTTTCAAACTGTTAACTTTTCAACACTCCTTTATTTCTGTGACAATGCTTGATTTTGTTTTTCTAGTGACTTCTGACATGCTACCTTTGTCCTATTAGGCTTGAAGGACATCATTGAAAATTGCCAAAATGATGAGGTCTCAATAAACTTTTAACATTTTTCTATGCTTTTGTTATGATATTTTTTGTGCCACATTACTTGTAGTTGCTTTTAAATTTCACAGGTAGAGTCGTTGGTTTTCAAGAAGTATGGAAAAGAATCTTATAGAATATTCAGGTTGCTGATTAAGATGGGACAGTTGGTTCCCATGGATCAGGTAATCATGAATGCCCCTTAAGTCTTTTCTTTTCATTCCTTATTTTTTAGTTGAGGTCTATGTAAACAAAATTCAACTTATATGTTATTCTTGAATTTTTTGGAATGAAATGCAATAGTTGAAACATATAATGGAAGTATGTGAACCCTCAAATGGAAAGTTGTGAACCCATAGAAGTCTTGTCATTATGAATCTGGAATTATGTTCTACATGGGTTCTTGAACCAATTTTTCTGTGAGAAAAGGATCAAAATTTCCCATCGATATTACGAGAAGCTATTTCAGTCCTAGACTTTTTAAACTATCTGATATAGTCAATGGATTCCTTAAATAGGAACCAAGATGATCTCATTGTCAAATTGATGATTGAATTTGATGATAATGTTATGTGATTATGGCGTAGCAGCTAAGGAAGGAGCAATTCACAGGAATACTAAAACAGTGCCAAATAGCAGAATATATGTATATCTTTTACTCTATTTTACTATCACCAATACATATAACTACTATACCATAATACTATATTGGGTTAAGCATAAAAGAAAAATAATAAATGGACATTTTAACAAAAAATAGAATATAGATGTAACAGAAATGAGTGTAGAGTGGTATAGGTTGTAGAATATTCCTCAATGACATGTGCACTACATCATACCTCCCCGGCCTCTGAAGAGCTCGCTTCCGGTGATGTGATAGAAGTTGGAACATTTTCAGGTGAGTACATAGTAAGTGTATATGTCAGTAACATTGAAAGTAGATGTTTTGAATTCAGAAGGTAAATTGACAATGTAAGGATTGTCATTGATGCAACATAGAATTGGAAATGGGTTAATCTTTCTGGGACTGAGATTGGAGTAGCTTCTTGATGGGAATCGCTCCTTCTGCAAATGAAGCATAACAAGATCTCTAGGGTTGAATACTTTGCATCAACGATGTTGGCCGGCTTGCAATTTGTGAGTGGTATTGGAGGCTGTCAACTTGTCTTTAACAGTTTTTAACATATAAACACATTGAGTTGCTGTTTTGGAAGCTGATTGGCTTTGACATTAGTAGAACTGCTAGATCAAGGAGGTTATTTGGCATATTGGTAGTCTTATTAAAAGAATATTGTCCAGTGGAGCAATTGGGCATAGAGTTATAAGTGATTTGGCATATTGGTGTAGACCACATATTTTAATTGTTTATTAGGTGGAATTTCCATATAATAAAAAAAATCTCCACGAAACTTTCCTAGTCCAAGTAATCTTCGATGTGCAATCTTCTGTCAAAAAACGGAATGTCAAGCTTGACATGAAACTCTCTCTGCCTCTGTTTTGTACTCCTTGATGCCTTTGTGGTTCTTAATGCTGAGCAGGTTCTTCATTTGTTGAATATAGAGCTTCTCAATCGAGAGTATCGTCAAAATCATCTTAGAACCAGAGACATCAGGCATAGTGGTAGGGGGTCACTGATAGAATCGTTCTACTCTCTCTGGAGCCATCATGACTGGTGTGGTTGTTGGTATGTTTTGGCTTGTAACGGGATTGGCATTAGACAACATCTTGAGGTGAAGTACCTCATTCCGCATTTCAACAGTGATGTGGGTCTCCAAAAGGATTTTGCTCATGGGGAACATAATGTAAAGGAGAGAAAAGATGAAGTCATACATACGATTAACCATCCCATAGGATAAAACGATCGTAAACCTTTACACTCTACGCAAGCAGGCCAATGGAAGAGAAGATTGAGTCATACATACGATTAACCATGGAGATAACGACTTTCACTTACACATTTCGATGGATAATAATATGTATGACCCGATCAAAGTCACGAGATTTCCCTTATTCGATACATAAGTTCAAATAGGGTTTATTTGATGTGGGGATCGGTTTCTCACAGGCGCAAGCCCCGTGGTTAATTACATCTTAGGCCTCAGCCTAAGAAAACTCTCGATTAAGGACGATGTATTATTCTCTTCTTAATTTGGTGCACAGAAAAAGTTTCTAAGTTCTATTCCAAAGATGATAAGCTCTATCTTTAGTGATAATTAAACATCTTTAAATGAATAAAGATGTGATTAAAACTTTGAGATTAAAAGATTAATGATGGAGTTCACTATTTTAGGAGAAATAACAGATTCAAAATCCATCAGAAGTAAAAAGAGACACACTGAGGGGTGTATAATCTGGGTTTATGCTTGCCTAGAGTGAGCTGCCAGCTAACTTCTTAAACACAATCAATCGCCCTATATGTATGCTAGATAAGAATGCTCTATTCTAAAAAATCAAGGATTTTTAGTTCAGAGGTTTAAATCAGGGATACATAAAATATATAAATAAATTTATCTAATGCCATGTATGATGCATGAAACGGATGCACAAATAAAAAAAATATTATTAGGTCTGCTGAAAGATAAGCGGGCCAAGCTCCACAACAACAGTTTGAATTTCTACACCTATGAATAGAATAGGCTTAAATGTGGCTATTTGTTATCTTCTGACTCCAAAAATCTATACTATAGAATTTCAAAAGAGAACATCTTCCAAAGGAGGGATTATCTTTTGGAGCCCTATACGTGTGCATAAATGATCACATTTAACCTTTTACAAGTCTTTGAAACTAAAACATACATAAATACGATGAACACTTTACATGAAATCCTAGATACATTCTACATTGAATCTTCACTTTTATAAGCAACCTAGATACATTTTACTTTGACATTTTTACTTGACCAATGCTGATATAATGCATATATGTAGTCAGGGTACACCGTGAAGTAAAGTGTATAAAGATGCATGCATGACATCTAGAATATATAAAGTAAATGAACAAAACAAGGATACCCTCCAGGTAAGGTACTCGCATCACACCAAAATAGAATACACTCTTAACGGTGCCCACTTCGTGTGGGAAAATAGAGATGCACATGGTATAAATAAGTGGTCTACACTATAGGCCTAAAATGATCCTAATGGTCTCTAGGGCTCACATAAAGGGGGGTATCACATCCAAAATAGAAAAAAAGGAACATCCGAATGGTGCCCATTTCGTGTGGAAAAACTACGATGCACATGACACAAGTAGGTGGGCCTACACTACAGGCCTACCATAAGAGTCTATATGGCTCGCAGAAGGGGGCAAGCGTTGACCCATAAGACTAAGGCTTCGTTAGTGCACTAACCTATGGCTAGCTAACTAAACATTCTAGAATATATATTAAACTAAAAGTGGTTAACAAAGTGTGTGTGATGTGTAACAATTTCAACATATAATTTGAGGTTTTTATAAGCAGCAGAGATTATACCTAACTATGACGTGCCCGCTCAAAAGCTCTCAAGCAAATGATCCCATTGATTCGCCTATGCAGGATATATTGTACATCGCAAACAATAAAACAAGAGCAAACATAGGGTGAGCGTAGAGGCTATTTAAAAAGAATGCGGGTAAATAAAAATATAATTAACATAAAATTTAAGGTTAGCATTTATAAAATACATGCATGTTATTGCTAGAACATAAAACAACATAAGAGTTTTCCAACATAAAATATTAGGGGAGACTACACATGGATCATATGAAAATCTAACAACATCAAATATAGGAATTCACTATTGAAGGACTAATAAGAAAACTATGCATAAAATATGTGAAGGCTCATTAACATTGGTAAGAAAAATTGATGAAGAAATATATTATACATTAAACATATGGAAAATCATTCACACGAAGTATAAAGAAGAGTAATACATAAAATGCATAAGAGTTCTTTAACATGAATAAAATATTTTTGAATTATTTTCATACATGCTTGTGATCAAAACATGAAATCAATGAAGTCATATAGCATGACAATTCGCTACCAAAAAAAAAAAAAAACATACATACATACATATATACATACATATATATATGAAAAGAATTATGCATGGAATATGTAAGGATTTACTAACAAGTGTATTAATCTTTCTACAATGCAATCTCAGGTATATATGTAAAATTAATCAATAAGTTTATAAATTCTATGTTGAAGCCATAAAGCTCCAACAAAAGTAAAGAAAAAAAAAATGGAAGAAAATTATGTAAGCATCTCATTGTTTGGCATGCGTTTTCAAAGCTCGACATGCATTTGACACATCCTTCGCTCCCATTTGACTTTTAAGTCAAATGCATATGAGAGGAAGGGGTTTTGATGTTATTTATTATTCCCATGTTTCAAGAAATCACTCGAAATATTTGACACAACTACTCATATCGATTTTCATATAAACTTAAAGTAGCGAAGAAGAAACAAACCCGGAAACCCCAAACCCAAACAAGTTCTTTCACTCCAAACCCAAATATATTTTCAACCTACTTTTCTTTTAACTTATCTTTAGGATCAAATACAAATAAAAGAAAGTAACTCATCCATGAAAAGAGAACTAAAAGAGCCTTCTAAAATCAAGTTTTTCAAAAGCAAAGTCATTCATAAAGTCCATAATCCCCAAAACAACTTATAGGACCACCCAAACCAAGCAACATATAAAACTTTCCTATGAGAAATCCGCTATGACCTTTTCGACGCGAAACAAATATCTTCGATGCGGGATTAATTCATGAAAATCTTTTAACAAGAAGATTTTATGAGACTTTTCATTATAAAACACTCACAAAGAACATAATAGAACTTCTCGAGGCAAAACGATTCACAAAGCTTTTCCAAGAAATACAACTCATGAAACTCTCTAATCATAAAGCCTTCTGACAAGTTAAGAAACCATCACCTTTTCCGAAACAAACACATAACTCAAGCTAACATAAAACATTTTACCCAAAAATCCATAATTATCAAATAGCTAAAGAAGTATGAGAAAATATATTCTTGAAAATTGTAAATGAGATTCTTGGATATAAGATGATGCATCTCCTTCCACTTTCACTCTATCTATTTTTAATGAAACTACAAACATTTGAGAACAAGAGACTATAATCCTTCATGCCAAGCAACAAAATAATTCATCCAATAGTAATTTGAAATTCAACATTCTTATCAAGACATGGAACCACAAGGAAGATCAATTTATTCTCCAAAGTTCAAGAGACACTTCAACCAACATAAATCGAAATAGCATTTAGATCTAAAAGAAAACAAATTCACATTTGAAAACCCATGAAAGTTCTCCCACACTTCTGCAAAGATGCTTGCATCGATAGAATTATAACGACAGTGATCCACAAAACATGCATTAATTGTGAATGATTCAACTATAAAGCTAGGTGAATATTTTATACATAGCCATTACTCATGACGTGATCAAGGCACAAATGCATGTGTGAAAGAGCAAACAAATCTCTATGGAGTAATTCAAAACTTCATTATCTTAGCATAAGTAATCATAAGGTTATGATTTTGATGCAATCAAAAATTTGGGAGAGGGACCCAAATTTTTGATCACAAAAAAGTACTCTTTCTAGGATCTAGAAAATATCAAGAACTCATAAAACTAGACAAATTAAAACAAACATAAACTTTTATATCATATAAAGAAAAGACTTACAAACTTGACTCTTACAAGACACTTACAAATGACTCAAACAAGACAAACACCTAAAGTTGCATTTCTTTGAGAAGAAGGATACATGTGAGGTGGATACTTGCGACGAGAAGAAAGAGGTTAGAAGCCAAGACGAAGTGGAGACAAGCTCGCAAGCTTTCTCAAAGAGGGAAAGAAAGAGGGAAGTTGGACAAAGCTCGCAAGCTTTTCCAAACAACAAACCCGCAGGTTTTATCTCCAAAAATCACATCATATATCATATTTTAAAAGCCCAAAACATCTACTATATATTGGCAAGAGAGGGTAACTAAACAGCCCAAACAGCCATAAATATCCAGCACAGGACTCAGGGCAGACTTTCGGTTTCCAGCATAGGAAAACCAACAGCAGCAAACCATATAAAGCCACGGTAATATCAACAACAGAGAATTCCAAACGTTAGAGCCAATATCAAGAAAAAGCCACGGAATACCAAGGCATCATTTAAATGGGAAAAAAGGCCACGGCATCAGCACAGAGAAACCCCAAACGTCATAGTAGTTTTCAAGGGAAAGCCACGGTGCAGCATTTAAAAGGGGTATAAAGGCCACGGCAATCCAGCAAATAAATGAAGGAAAAAAGGCAGCAGCCCAAGAGGTAAAGAAGAAGAGGAAGAGACAAGTTCCACTCACCTAAAAGCTTGCACACTTCTCCAACTTTAGAGCTAAACATTAGCTCATAATGAGCTACACTTCTACTAGATATTAATGAGCTTGCACCAACTAAAAATTCAATAACTAAAGCTCAAAACCGAAATTAGCCAAGGCCCATATGAAACCAACAAGCAGCCCAAAAAACAAGATGGAAGATGAAAGGACAAGATAATGAAGAAAATGAGAGGGGGAAGATGAAAAGACACAAGGCAAGAAATTACAAGAAAAACTCAACTTGTGTTGACCCCCCCTTGTCTACATCAGATTTTAATCCTTCTAATATGAATAATGAGAAGAACATAACCTCCGCTAAACAATGCTAACAAATTTCCCCATTCACTTTGCCATCAAAAACTTTCAAGATGGAGAAAGGAAAGAAGCAACCAAGTATTATGCTCATATCAATCATAAGCAGCAAATGAAGAATCATTATGATTAGCTCATAAACACATTACTAAAACTTTGATACATTCCTTATTTACAAAATGGAAAGAACCCAATGCTCATGTTAGATGTTACAGACAATGCAAATGAGCACAAGAGCTTTCTAACATAGCTATGGTTCATAAAATCTCCCTTAATCATTGAAACGAGATGAAGGTTTTAGCACCATTTGGCCTTAATAAGATGCCTATGTGAAAAGTAGGGAATAAATTTGCTTCGTATGAGAATAGCTTGGAATCTTGTTCAATCATTCCCAAGATTTACTGAAGATAACTCATTATCTAAACTTCCCAAGTATAAAAAAAGAAGCTTGGCATCCACGTGAGGTTTCAATATGAATTGCCCCATTATATTATATCTTTTCTTTCAAGAGCATTTCATCGAGCAACTGAAATGCAACACTATGAAATTATAGGAAGTGAACCCATAGGAGGATCATGCTATACAAACACCATCACAACATATCAACTTCTTACTATTCTTTGAGGAGGTAAGATAACCATTTTTTTCTCAATACCCATATAATTGGATTTTAAAAGATTTTTTTTAACACACAAACCCCTCAAAGCCTATGTAATGAATAAATAACGACAATGTGCTTATGAGAAAATCCAGAGTTTTCATATTGAATGAATATCATCAATGTGGTAGCAAGTTTGCCTTACATAAATGCCCCTAATCCCTCTCGTCACAAAAAAATGTTTAATGGAATTAGAATGTATAAGTCAGCGACCAAATAGAAACAAGCTCATACAGTAGCAACAACATTGACTACGAAAAGCTCAATGACTTGAAAGACACGATTGAACCACTTTCATTCCTAAGGGAAGATAGGAAGTGGCCATCTACAATCAAAGCATGGGGGCAAACTAACTACTGCTCTCAAACAAGAGAGGAAGACAACAGAAAGAAATAAAGAAGGGAAGAAGAAGTAGAAGGAAAGGAAGAAGAAGAATAAGAGATATACCTGCTTGAGAAGAGTTCGGCTAGGGCAAGGGTAGTCGAATCGGTGCCTTTAGGCGTTATGGCTTGCGAATGAGATGGAGGAAGCTGGAGTCGGGTTTTGTCCTGGGTGGCGAAGCCGATAGCGGGAGGAGGGAGTTCTGCCTATCTTGTTTACGAGAGAGAGAGAGAATGGGGAAGGTGAAGCTTGCGAAGGCATGTAGATAGAAGAATCAGAGAAAGGGCCAAAGCTTGCAAACAATGAGAGTGAGAGAGTGAAAGGGGGCTTCAGCTTCTGCCCTCCAACTGAGAGAGAGAGACTGAGAGAGGGGGCGTCGGCCTCCTAGTCTGGTTCGAACTGAAGAGACGGAGAGTCGAGAGGAAGGGAACTTCGGTTCCCTTGGACTTGTGCGGAACACACAGAGTGATGGAGGGAGGAAAAAAAGAGTCCAATCTCCCAAACGGGCTGAGCTTCTCAAACCAAAGGCCTTGTCTCTCGCCTTCATAGTCTGATGAACTTGACATCTGCCCGCCTTCTGCTTCTCCTATGCATGGAATCGGGATCCTGCCATTCGATCCTTGCTAAAAGGAAACTCAAACTTACGCCAAAACAAGACATTACGTGACTATGCCAACTGATAACGGCAAAATGGGAGTTTTGATTAAATCAGGGCTGTAGGATCTAATTTCTTGATTTAAGCATGGAATTCAATTCGGTCATAAAATTAATTACGCTTTAATGAGAATTAGATTGAACTTATGGGGCTGAGATCAGGTTCAAATCAGGCATAACTCGACTCGACTCGGGTGAACTCGGGCTCGACTTGACCAAACTAATTAACAAAAATAAAACCGAAAAAGCATCAATTTGAGTAGAATCGAGCTTGTTGAGGCTCAATCAACTCAATTTGATGCGCTCGAGGGAAAACCAGGATAAAAACAAGGTCAACAAGTGAAATTGAAGAAAGCTGCCATAAGCTTGTCCAGTTGCTTTGTGGTGGTGGTTGGAGCAGCCCAGAAAGCTTCTATGCTTCAATCCTCATTAGGAGCAATACACCTGCTTCCTTCTACCATTTTCATCACAGATTTGACTCTGATACCAATATGGTGTTGCAACTAAGGTAGGAGTAATTCATAAGAACAATAAAACAGTGCCAAATAGTAGAAAGTTTGTATATCTCTTACTCTGTTTTACTATCACAAGAATATATAACTACTATATCGTAATACTATATCGGGTTAAGCATAATTTAAAAAGGTAAATGGACTTTGTAACAAAAATAGAATATACTGTAATAGAAAGGAGTGGAGAGTGGTATAGGAAGTGGAGTATTCCTCACGACATGTGCACCGCATCAGAATAGGCAAGATGTCACAATGAGGTGGAGTATAGGGTGTTTTGGGAAGCTCATCTTTATTATGAATAATTTTTATATTTCCATTACAGGCAAAGGGATTTAGTCCAATGAGTGGAGATGAGTTATTTGAGTAGCTTATCTGTGCACTCCATGTGGAGTGGAGGCGAGTAACCTTAGCAGCTCCCAAGCAACTTTATATTTTCACACTGAAAAGAAGGCGCATATGAATAATGAAACTTAGGCCAAAGAAGAAGGTATGATGATTGGTAAGTGTTTTTTTGTCCCATTTTTTTATTTGAGATATTTATTTGATTGCTAGATTTGTCATTAGAGCATGTTAGCATATTGGGGCAATGCAGGAGCACGAGATTGGTGACAAAAAATATAAAGGAATATGAATAGGTTCATTGCCCGATTTGTTCGTATGCTACATTGCTAAATCTTAGCAATCGATCGAATATCTCAAATAAATTAAAAAAAACTAGAGCAAAATCCATTACCAATCATTGCACGTTCTTCTTAGACCGAAATTTCCCTATTCATTTGTGCTTTATTGTTGTTTGGTGATATCAAGCTAATCATTAAAATTGCTTGGGTAACACATCGTCTTCATTTCTCATTGCATGCACGGGTAATCTGCTCGACTAACTCTTCATATCCAATTGTTGGCCTTAACCCGTCACTTGTCATCCCATTGCAACTTTGCTTCTGGCTTATTGTCCATTCCATCTAACCTTGACTTCTCCTGGCTACGGTGTCTACATGAGTTGGCTAGGCTAAATAAATAGAGATTGTAATGGGAATTTTTTTTTACTGGAAGCTTACCAAATAT
The DNA here is from genome assembly GCA_019514585.1 of Dendrobium officinale. NCBI lineage: Eukaryota > Viridiplantae > Streptophyta > Magnoliopsida > Asparagales > Orchidaceae > Dendrobium > Dendrobium officinale. The sequence continues at coordinate 37,226,455 of CM033699.1, read as the reverse complement.
CCTATATCTCCGCCTAATCCAGTAACATGCCATCAAATTTAGTAGCATTTTTAAACACTTTAAGGAGTTCAGGGACTAAATCTAACTTTTTATATAGCTTGAGGATCATTTTAATTATTTTTTATAATAAAATAAATATTGACAAGACGTAAGTTTTACCTATTAAAAAATCCCTACCGGGTATAAGCATAGAAGATTAAACTTAGGCTTAACACTTTGTCATATCCCGTACATTAGATCTAAATTAATATCGCAGAAACTGATAGGATTGTGTGAGTTGAAAGTTTTAGAAATAATTGAACAAAGAAAAACACCATTTCAATAATATTTGTCCAACGATAAGGTTGTTAGAGCTTATGAATTCAATATCAAATATTAATTTGTCCACCAAAATGTACATGTAATTTAATTACTACAATAACTCATTCAAGAAAAAAAGCACAATTGAATTAACTAAATAACTTCTAACTTTAATTCCCTTTCAATGATATTTCTGAAGCACGGGTCTATAAACCCTCAACTAAATTTTTAATAATTCAGACCTAAAAATCATGATATAATATGTGCTTGCAAGAAATAAACTCAATAGGTCAAACCTACTGATTAAATTACAAATGACAAGGCATGGGCTTTGTAGTATGACCAATAAAAGAGTTACGATGTACAATATAATGACAACATAATTAATGTCATTGAATCATCAAGTTAGTATTAGATTTTATGGCATAAAAAAACAAGAAATACATACCTAGAGATGATCTATATTGCGGCAATGTTCATTATATTATATTATGACATTAATTAATATATTTAAATGTTAACATATCCACTCGGAACCACTTTAGGTATAATCATTTATATCTAAAGCAGACTCATTTGCTATTTATCATTTCCTCTTTATATTTGTATATATCTATAGTCGGTTTTACTACAATACTTGAAATTAGGAAGATTAGTACCAACTCATTAAAATCCAATAATTTTCATTAGACTTCTCACTGTGGACCCACCGACCAGGCTAAACAAGAAATTTACTTACAATACATGCATGATGCACACAAATATGGATTTTTTAAATTTTATATATAAGGTAACCTGTCCTAGATTAGATGTTTTCCTTTTGATTTTCTAGAATAGAAAGAGAAGGTAAAAAGAAGTTTTTTCTATTCTTGAATGAATGTGATGGAGATTGTATTATGATCAAACTTGATTACATACCAACATAATTTATGATTTATATGAGAAATAATTATTTCCCAGCAATCAGGAGAATATATATGAATTTCCTAGAGATATATACGATAAATAATATGATAAAGATAACTTTTATGTCATATTAAGATGGCCACTTGAATTACTATGAATAATTAAAGAATATTTCATAATCTAACATCAACAACTAAAGCATACAAATAAAAATAGGAAGTAATATTCCTTTAATAAGAAAATATACTTTTATCTCTTAACCAGAAAAGAGTTAACTACTTAATAGAGATCACAGTAGCCTAATAGTTCAATCATGATGCTAATCTTTCTCGCTCAAAGACATGGGGCTCATAAACCCTTGATTCAAAAGAATTTAGATCTTACATTAAACTATTAAATAAAAAGTACAATTAATTATAATAAAAAACATAATTAATTATTTCTAATAATTCCCCTCATTTATATTCCATATTAAGCCAAAAGTGATCCTGAATTATTTGATGGTTTTTATATAGAATATCTTTGACGTCATAATCTTGAAATTTCTAACATCCATTTAAGATTCAATTTTTTTTTAGAATCCATATATATACACACACAAATTTATTTCGATGACTAAAATGGCTTCTCTTTATGTAACGCAAGATAGATTTCTCCTACATTAACTACCATGAATTACATTCCAAGTTATTAATTTAGATATTTATATGTGAAATCATATTATCTTCTCAATTCCTTAAACGTAGAATTTAATGCAATTCTCCCTTGACACTTTTTTAGTTATAATTTAAAAAAAACAACTTAATAAATTAACTTTAATATATAGTTCAATGCATGCAATAGCGATAACATAGGGTTAAATGTACCAAATTCCTCATTTTAATCTTTTAAACAATATTACATTAACATTGAAGTTAATTTATGTTTAATTTTTTTGCTCGAAGGCTTCTCAAGCCCTAGTTGATTCAACAACAACAACAACAAGCTTCTTTGAAGTTGCTTGTAACCATAAATAAATGAGACAAGTTTTGGGGTTAGGCTTTACTTTTTAGTACATGAAGATGAAGATAATAATGGTGTAAGGAGGAGGACAAGAGAAGACATAAAAAGCTTCTTTCTTTTACTCCTATTCTTATATCATCTAAATCAAATATTTGAAGTTGTTGAAGCCACCACATTGGAAGTTCTTTGTCACTGTAAGTGCACATTGCAATCCTTAGGAGTTGCGACTTCCATCACCCCGGTTTTGGCTAGATCACCTCCGACGCACCTTGCTTGCTTGCTTGCATGCTCCCTTGATCACTTTCCTAGCTCTCTTGCTGCCCTAAGTCACAACTCAGGAATTCAAAAGGGGACCTAAAGTGATGGGAAGTCGGTCTGATTTTAGAAGGGGGTTATTCTGGGTTATTAAACTGCTTGCTCACACATGAGGAAAGCCTATCTTAATTTAAACATGCCATTACTTTATTACCATATTTAAATTCATGCATCTCTTATTAACATCAACAAAAAAGTTTATAATTGTCATAATTAACATTTTATATTCTATGGTTACCCTCATGCAATTTTGGACAAATCTTGCTAATGATATAAGTTATGGATTTGGTATGAAGCTAATATGAGTTCTAAGGAATACTAATAATGATCTATTACTAATTTCTAGATGAAGATATGATAAAGAACCTAAAATCAAACAATGCAAACATGATATGTTATATGAATGAGGATCATCTTTAAAGAAAATTGATCCAAATGGTTTCAGTATGTGTTAACGAATCATGCACCTTTATAATTAATCAGATGGAAGGAGTTTTTGATTTCAAGTTTATTTAAAAAACATCATCTTTAACAAATTCTTGAAAAGTTGATGTCGGTATAAGAACATGACTCCTAAGAATGAAGTCATATTTGTACCTCACTTGAATGAATAACATATCTGATTTGCACCCATATGATTGATAACTGGGATCTAAAATTTATTGAAACAAATACTAAATAATTAGATGCCTAAGATTATCTATTTTTAGACTTTTTATATGACATACAGGGCTGCTTTTTCCATTGAGATAAACCATATCTGTCAATGGCGCAAAATAGCGCGCGCCATGGCGCACGGCGCGGCGCGGCGCACCTACGGCGCCATGTTCATGGCGAGGCGCATGTGTTTAAAATAGCGCGCGCTATTTGCGCCACATGTGAGCCATGACGCATTGCGCACGGCGCAAAATAGTGCGCCAAATTGTTTTTAAATTTTCGTATACTTATGAATATTTTTTATATTTAAAAATATATCTATATTTTAAGATAAACGACTATTCATTTCCCTAATTTCACGAAAGATTTTCTGTTTGCTGTATCCGCCGAACACATCCCGCAGTCCCTAAGTCGAGGTCGCTGAATCTATCCCGAAGTCGAAGGTTTTTTGTTTTTTATTTGCTGCATTCGCTACTTCCGCCGAATCCAGCCGAATCTGTCCCGAAGTTGAAGTCGTTTCCGCCGAATCGTCCCGCAGAGCAGTGCTTCTGCCAAATCCGCTCCCTCCTTCGTCTGTTCCAATAAAAAATCTTACCAGCTGACTCTGATTTGCAACCTCCAACTGTTCTGCACAGCTCTGTTGTTTTGCACGGCTATTTCTTACAAGAATTTACAACTTAACAGGTATGCTCGGTACCGCTATGTATATGCTAGATACCGCTAGTTACGTGCTCGGTACAACTAGGTACCAGCTCGGTACAACTAGGTACCAGCTCGGTACAACTAGGTACACGCTCAGTACACACTCGGTATTGCTAAGTACATGCATGATGCCGCTCGGTACCACTATGTAAATGCTCGGTACCGCTCGGTACATGCTCGGTACCACTAGTTACATGCTTTGTACCACTCGGTACAGCTCGGTACAACTAGGTACACGCTCGGTACATGCTCGGTATTGCTAAGTACATGCATGATACCGCTCGGTATTACTATGTAAATGCTTGGTACCGCTCGGTACAGCTCGGTACAACTAGTTACATGCTCTGTACCGCTCGGTACAGCTCGGTACAACTAGGTACACGCTCGGTATCGCTTCCTAATTTCTATACAAACGAACTTCAAAATTCCTCTTACAAATAAATTTTGTTCCGGGGGCGCTGCCCTTGGACCCCCGGTAGCCCCCATATTATGTTTCTTTTATCTAAATTTGTTTGCTTTTAGGTGAGCATAAAATGTCAGATTCAGTTCAATCTTTAAAAAAAGATCCAGCATAGAAATATGCTATACTAACAAATGAATCCGACAACAACAGTGTGACATGCATTTTTTGTGGTAAAATAACAAAAGGAGGAATTACACGCCACAAACAACCCTCGTTGGGGGTTTTAGGAATGCAAGGCTAACAGGAAAATTAGATGATGAGTCTGATGAAGAAAATGACTTTATTGCTGGAGAGGAAGATTTAACTTGGACAAGTGTTGCTAAAGCTACTAGTGTTTATGATAAAAGCTATGATATTCGGGAAAGATCTAAAGGGAAAGAGAAAGAATCTTCATTAGGCATGATGTTGCTATTGAGAATGATGATGAGGAGGGTGATGAAGAGGATTATGATGTAGGAGACAATGTTGAAGAAGATAATGAAGCTTTTTTAACATTTGCTGATGATGATGATTCCCAAGAAGAGTAGATTAAATTCATATTTGATCTTTTTAAAAAATATTGTAATATTTGAATTATGAGATATTTGGATGTTACTTAGTCGAACTTATATATGTTATGGTTGTCTTTTATTATTATGATAGCTTGTCTTTCATTTTTAATAATATTTCATATTCATGCTTATTATTTTATATTTTTTATATAGCTTGCGTCATGTTCAAAATAGCGCGCGCCGCGCCGTGCGCTATGCGCCATGGCTCCAAATGGACCTTTGCGCCATGGTGCGCCATTCGCCGTTAACAGGTATGAGATAAACCATAAATTCCTTATGAGTTGGTGAAAAAAGGACAAAGAGATGACATGTAGAACCTGATTCCAAATGGGAGAACTGAAATTCACATTGGAGGAAAAACAGTCCCGGAAAAGAATAACGCAACAAAAAATGTTTTATTCCCTGAGATGGAATTGGCTTAATTATGTGATGAAATAGCAACAGAAGATCAACTATTGCTGTAAATAGATAGGGCAACTACAGTCCAGTAATCAGATATAGGAGTTGAGCTACTACAGGCCACTGCTATATCAATTATACTTACTAATTTCAAAAGCGAAGGTTGCTCTAAATAATAATGAATTCCTCTCTGAAACCTCGCAAGTGTGTTGTTTTATAAACTTCTTTTGAATGGGAATTTTAAGGTAATTCACTTTTAACTTGCTCCTTAAAAAATTCCAAGTTGCTATGCTTGCTTTAGCTTAATTACTTTGTGGTACCTTTGAGGTTGTTGGTAATCTTTAGTAGGATTTTCTTACTACTAAATTACGTCACTAAGTTTAATTGTTATTGTTAATTTGAGAGGGATCAGAGGAAAAGCATAACTTTATTATACAACATACTTCCTATTTATAGATCTATATAAGAGGTCTAATGAAGAAACAAATAACTACATAATAATTAATAATTGCTGAAATAAAATCCTTCCTAAATCAGATGTCTAGCTATAGAAGGTACTCAATGTGTTTCTAGAAGGCTTGCCATGGTTCTTTATTTGTAGTCGTTGGATCTATGAGGGAACTAAGGGTTGAGATTTAACACTCTCCCTCAAGCTGGAGAATACAGATATGCCATTCCTTGCTTGTCAATCATTTTGAGAAGGATAGAGTTGTCAAATCCCTTGGTGAGAAAATCTGCAAGTTTATCTTTAGATGACACATGGTTGATACATATGAGACAACTGTCTAACTTTTCTTTAATAAAGTGTCTGTTTACTTCTATGTGCTTGGTCCTGTCATGCTGGACTAGATTGTGAATTATGTTGATTGCTGATTTGTTGTCACATTATAGCTTCATGGGATCTTCCCACTTGATCTTTAGGTCTTCTAATATCATTTTGATCCAGAGTAACTCATATATTTCTAAGGCCATAGCTCTATATTTTGCCTTTGCACTTGATCTTGCCACCATATTTTGCTTCTTGCTTCTCCATGAAATTAGGTTCCCTCTAAGAAATGTGCAGTATCCAGAGGTAGATCTTCTGTCTACTGGCGATCCTGCATAATCAACGTTAGTATATGCTTCTAGAGTTATTCCTTGATCTCTTCTAAAGAGAATCCTTCTTTCCCTGTGTTTACCTTAAGGTAGTGTAGTATTATGTCTATTGTTTGCTTTTGTGTTTGTTTTGGGTTTTGCATAAACTGACTGACTATATTTACAACAAATGCTATATTTAGTCTAGTATGGGAAAGGTAGATCAATTTCCCACTAATCTCTGGTAAGAACCTTTGTCTATATCTCGATCTTCTTTAGCTTTCTCTAATTTGAGATTTGGTTCTACTGATGTTGGTTATGGCAAGCATGCTAGTTTTCTTGTCTCCTTTAAAAGATCTTTAATGTCTTTTTGTTGTGAGATGAAGATTCCCTTACTGGAGTGAGCTATTTCAATTCCAAAGAAGTATTTTAGCATATCGGGTTCTTTGATATCAAATTCCTTGGTAAAATTTTTCCTTAGATTCACTTTCTCTTTTACATTATTCCCATTTAAGATAATATCATCCATATAGACCAATAGTATAGTAACTTTCCCTGAGTCTGAGTGTTTTAAGAATAGTGTATGATCCCCTTGACTTTGTTTATACCCATTAAGAAGCATGAATTTTGAGAATCTTTCGAACCAGGCCCTTGATGATTGTTTGAGCCCATAAAGAGTCTTCTGTAATCTGTACACCTTGTTACCTCTAGATTTTTTCTTAAACCCTGGTGGTATTTCCATAAATATTTCTTCTTCTAGTTCCCAATGTAGAAATGCATTTTTCACATCCAATTGTTCCAGATACCAGTTGTACTTGGTTGCTAGTGAGAATAGTATTTTAACAGTGTTCATCTTGGCTACAGGTGCAAAAGTTTCTTAATAGTCAATGCCATATGTCTGAGTGTACCCTTTTGCCACTAGTCTTGCCTTGTAACTTTCTAGTATGCCATCAGCTTTGTATTTTATAGAGACACCCATTTTCAGCCAACCGGTTTTTTTTCCTATCGGTAGATTGATGATCTCCCTTGTATTATTCTTTTCTAGGATAAGCATTTCTTCTTTCATGGTATTTTTTCAATATTCATCAAATAAGGCCTCAGAAATATCTTTAAGAATATGAATATCTTCTAGTATAACCAAGAATTTTTTTGTGTGAGGATGAGAAGTTGTTGAAGGATATAGAGTTTGTTATAGGATATAAGGGAGGTGGTGAACTTACCTTACTTCTAGGAGATGGTTTAGATTATTGGATCTGCTTTAGAGCATAATTTGAGCTTGTACACATGGAGTATACCTTCTCAAATCTAATGATAGCTTTGTCTTTTGTTTCCTTAGCTTGGGTTTCAGGTGGATTGGTTTGAGGTGGTCAAGGAAGGTCAAAAGGTGCTAGTTCATTTCCCTCATCTTCCTCAAGTTCAGTCTCCCCCTGAAGATGAGGTTTGGAAAAATAGGAATTTTTTTCATTAAAGGTAACTTCAATAAAGACAAGGGTTCTTCTTGTGGGTGGATGATAACACTTGTAACATTTTTGGGTAGCTGAATAGCTAAAAAGATGCATTTGAGTACTCTTGGATCTAGTTTTTCTCTATCTTGGCTGTGAATATGAGCGTAGGCAGTGCACCCAAAGATTCTGGGTGTAGGTTTATGATGGGTTCGAAACTCGGTGTAAAATGAGGACAAAATCTCCATTGGAGTTTTGAGTCATAGGGCTATTGAAGATTGTCGGTTTATGAAATAAGTTACAGATATGAGAGCTTCCCCCAATAGGATTTGGGTGTATTGTAGTGGAATAAGAAAGCTCGGGTGGAGGCTAGAATGTGACTATTTTTTTCTATGCAACCCCATTTTATTTTGGGGTGTGAACACATGACGACTTATAGATGATCCCTTCACTTTAGAAGTAGGAGGAAAGTATGATACAAACCAACGTGCCCCAGAGATATTGGGGATTTTTGAGGGTCCCCATATATCACTATGAATAAGATAGAAAGGAGTATCACATCTCTCATTTTTATTTGGTGAAGAAGTTCATTTATGTTTGGCTAACTCACAAGTTTCAAAATGAAAATGTTTATTTTCTAATTTCTAAAAAAATTGTGGATACATATATCTTAGGACATTAAAAGATGAGTGTCATAATCGATAATGATGAAGATAAATAGTTGAATTCTTATCAACTAGGGATAACATATAGCAGCTATTTTTAGATCGGTTTAGTTCTTTCAGATAGTATAGCCCAACTTTCTCCTTAGCAAGTTCAATCTTCTGCCCCGATCTCTGGTCTTGAAATAAGCAATAAGTACAGTTAAATAAAGCTTGACAATTATGATCATTGGTAAAGTTTTGTATTGATATTAGGTTTGTGGATAATTGAAGTACATGAAGCACATTTTTTAGGATAAGTGAGGGAGATAATGTTCTGTCAGGACTCATTTCAGTTTATCAATATCTTGTTTATTGAGTTTTCTAAGGCTGGATTATACTTCTGGGTTGGGCTGACTTGTAGTGTTGTTGGCATCTGATGTGCTCCTTGTTTCAATTCTTTGATTCCACTCTTTGCTGGGGGGTTTTCCATATATTTTTCAGCATGTTTCCTTTTTGTATCTTGACCTATTGTAATAACTACACCAAAGTGAATATTTGTCTTTGAATTTTGAGGAGTCTTTACCTTTCCTTTTCATGACGATTCTTTGTTTATCACTATTGCTGAACTTTCAACGACCTTTCGTTCTAACATCACTCCTCGTCGGCTTTCTTCCGCGCGGATGAGAGAAATGGTTTCATTAAATGATGGCGTCTCCTCTTTTTCGAGGATCTGGAATCTAACCCGATCAAATTCTGTATTTAGTCCTACAAAAAAATCATAAACTCTATATTTTTCAATAAAGTTTTTAAGGATCGCAGCATCTTCCGGACATCTGATTTCTATGCATATGTAGTGATCAAGTTCTTGACATAGATTTTGTAGAAGGGTGGCATACTCCGTTACGGTCTTGCTCCTTTGCTTTGTGCTTCCTACTTTGACTTTGATTTCAAAAATTTAAGCAGCATCCTGAGCTTTTGAGAACGTTTGTTTGGCGGCATCCCATATGCCCTTTGCAGTGAAGAGGAACATGAATGTATCGCTAATTTCTGGAGTGATGGAATTCCACAACCATGACATAATCATGAAGTTCGCTTCATCCCATGCCCAAAAATTAGGATCTCCTTCTTTTGGCCCTCCTCTGAAGTGGTTTATTTTTCCTTTCCCCTTTAAATAAATCTTCACAAATTGAGACCACTAGGTAATTCTTCCCATGCACTCGATAGGAAGGTTGCATGCTTTGGAGGTCACCTGTCCTTATTGCACCATAGAATCCTTCTATTAGCCAATGATCTGGGAAGAATTAATTTCTGACATGAAGACTATCTGTAAGATCTTGGATAGCAATGAAGGATTATCAAAAAATCCATCCGACCTTTGGCAATAAAGGCAGATAAATATATATTTCTTTTTTTTCAACCTTTTTGGTTTAGTAAACCGATCCGAGCCGAGTCTTTAAGACTCGGATCGAACATCAGCTAGGGCGCGATTGAGTCACTCGGATGGGGCACACGTGAGTCTCTCCCTTCTCCGTTTGCACGAGCTTCGTTTGTCCAATCTTCAGTCGCACGGCTTCGCTTCGGACACTTCTTCCTTAAGCTCCGTTCGCTTTGTAAGCTCCGTCCGGGTCACAAGCTCCGTGCGAGTCGCAAGCTATCCTAAAGCTCTGTCCGCATCGCAGGTTTTGTCCGCGTCCTTGGCTTTGGCCGCAAGGCTTTGTTTCGTCCGTCCGCGAGGAGCGACTTTCGTCTAGGGCAATTTTTTCCTCTTCAATTCCTCCGGAGCTCTGATACCATGTTAATTTGAGAGGTATGAGAGGAAAAGCATAAGTTTATTATACAACATACTCCTTATTTATAGATATATACAAGAGGTCTAATAAAGAAACAAATAACTACATAATAATTAATAATTGCTGAAATAAAATCCTTCCTAAATCAGATGTCTAGCTATGGAAGGTACTCAATGTGTTTCTAGAAGACTTCCCACGGATCTTTATTCCTAGTCATTAGATCTAATGATGGAACTAAGGGCTAAGATTTAACATTTATTAAGCATTGATTTTGATTGTTGTCCAACAAAGTTGTTGTTTCGTTTGTCTTTAAGGTAGGCTTACTTAAAACTAGGTTTGTAGAACATAATTATTCTTATTTTGTTATCATTTCTTGTCAACTTTTTTTTTTCCTTTTTTAAACCTAATTTTTTTGTAGAATGTTTTGTATATTTCCTTTTTTTTACCATTAGCCTTTCATTCTCGGATTCTCCTACTATGGTCGTGTATGCCCAAAATGATTTCAGTTGAAATTATCTTCAATAAGTTCTAATCTTGCGCTTGTTGATGTGTAGTCAGAAGTCTATATGTGTAGTCAGAAGTCTATAGTCGTCATTGGAACCAAAAACTTGGTGCATTATGTAGATATTTCTTTTAATAATATTTGTTTTAAATAGCTTCAGTATGTTATTAAGTTTTCCTAATTATTGATTTCCTATATTGACCATTCTGTGCAATTTGTTTTATAGTAAGGTATAACAATAAATAAAGTTCTTGTGGTACGATCCAACTTGCCAGTCTGTCACAAGTTCCATAACAGATTATGAAGTGCTATCATCCAATTGCACCTTACAATGGTCCATTGTAAGGAACATTAAAAAATCTCGAATCTTTCGATCCAAAATCTAAGTCTCTTAGGATGGGTCCATCTTTAGGTGTAATCCTATGGTATGTACCTTACAATCTAAGTTGGTTGAAGAAAAAAAAAGATTTATTCATATTGTATTTTCTTTGTAATTTTTGCCAAACACCAATTTTTATAATTATGGGGATAATGAAGACCTAGTTTCTTAAATCTTTACTCCTTTCCTAGTCGTCACCTTCACCATCGCCTTCTGCCTTCACTGTGATCTGTCATCACTATGGTCTACTACCTTTGTCTCATCTGTTGCTTTCCTCCATTATTGCCTTTTTCCTTCATAAAATAAAAAAGTTCAGAGGCTCAGCTGATTCTAAAGAGGAAGTTATCGCTTGCCAAATTTCTCCTCTACCTTCGCTTCCAATTTTCTCACGACCATATTATATTATTGACATCTTTGTCATTATCACAATCATTGTTTGAAATTATGCAATTGGGTATTAACGCACTTTCTGTTAGTGAGTTGAGGTATAATCATCAAGACATTTAAGGTATTGGTCTCAAAATTAAACCATTAAAGTAATGAAATATGAAATAATAACCAACATATTGATATCAAAGTAAGATCATGACAAGTCATAGTAATATTTTAACAATAAGTCTCTCCCGCTCTCTATTCTATGTACATAAATGTACATATGTATAAGTCACTAAGATAATATTATATAAATTCAAAATCTTCCACCACTCTGATCACTTAGTGGGTCTTCATCAGAATCATCATTATATTGAGTTACTTCCTCTCCTCCGTCATTCTCAATTGCGGTTGCAACTTCAAGTAGCGTTGGTTGTGAGTGCAATGCGGATGAGAGTAAAGGAGGTGTGTAAGATTTCGGTTCTCAGATATGTTTGTTTTAGTTTTAGCGGTAGATAATTAACAAAATAGGATTTACTTAATCTATTAAATTTAAAATCATTTTATCTTTTTAGGCTTACACCTCTGACAAATTGAGTATAACTGAGGTGTATGCCTTATCAGTCCAATGCCTCCTCTTTTTGTACAATTTTAATTTTTAAACAAATGACTACAATCATCACCGAGACCTGTTGCCACCATTATAGTTTTTTGCATCCTTCTATTTAGAATCCCATTTTAGAAAGTTGGGATGACCAATATTTGTATTGAATAGGTTTGAAGGGAGACGATATGGTTTACATCCTATGAATATTATTATCCGAATTAATTAGTTGTCTCAAAATCCATGTCAACCCTCCTCTCTATTGGTCTTGTATATGCTTACGTAGAAATATAATGTAATACGCAGATGCAGCTATGCATCGATCTTTCATGTATACAGGCACACTCTCTTCTCTTCTATGTACGCTTGCATTCATTTGCTTCCTAGCTACGTGTTCGGTGGTGGAACCGGATTTAGAAGGGGGCAAAAGGATTCATCTCAAAGTTTGCGGGGTTGGGGAGATTGATTTATGTACAAAATATTCATACTTTAGACATATGAGTGTCTATTTTGAATCTAGGAGTAGCAAGCGCCATCCTCAATCAGCCAAAATCTGAAACTGTAAATTCTGCCGTAATTTTCTTTATCATACTATAATGCATGCACATGTATTTTCCATGTTTGGTAGTTACATCCCTGCACTCATGTGCATGAAAGAAACAACATATTCTGTAGCTTTTTCTAACTGAGATATCGCAACAGTGAGAAGTCTTCCATGCAGAATTATACTAACGACATAATTGATTTCAGATTTCAGATAAGACATTTCTTGAAAAGAAAGAAGCCCAGAAAATTCTATGCAAGCTTTGGAAGGATGATTACTTGGATATGGAGGTAAAGAAAAGAACACATGAATTAATTATTTCTATTTCAATACCCTATGGAAATGGGCTGCAAGTAGCAAACAATTTATACTGTTTAAATTATAAACAATAACCTGATAAGGAGATACTTGTTGTCATGATCTTATAATTTTTGTTTCGTTCCTTAGATCTGAAGCCAACATCTAAAAGAATAATAGATCATTAGGAAATCTTAGGGTCATACTCTTTATTAGGGTTTTTTTTTTGGTGAAATAATAGACTTAATTGAATTTAGAAGACCGTTTCCTATGAATTTACGGTTTGTTTCGCTCGTAACTTTATTATTTTCTTGCACTCTTTAAAGTTTTAGTCCAAGTGCTTTATTGTAGGTAATCCCAGCGATGTTTCTTATAAGAGAATCTAAGGTAAACCCACTGTTTAAAAATTCTGAATGTTGCAAGTTATTTATTATAAATGATCAGCCAATATCTTCTTCACAATTGTTAACCTCTCAATTAAAAAAAAAAAATCATAGAAATCCCGCTAACCTGCAAACAGCGCCGTTCAAGTCTACATCTCGGAAATCCTGCTCAAAATCTGCGATCTCGCCTCGATCTAGCGCCCAAGTCGTCGTTAAATACCGAGCAAACGAAGCCTTTCGTGCTCTCTCACTCGCAAGTTCTCCCACGCGATTTCCTCTGCCCTAGCCGAAATCCTCCCAACCTCCGACCTCACCTAGGCGAACTCGCCTCTTCCCATTAGGCTCGATCCCGATCTCACAGAGAGAGAGAGAGAGAGAGAGAGAGAGAGAGAGAGCTCCTTACCTCAATCTCGAACTCCATCCAGTCCGAAGCCAGCCCGCCTCCCTCTTATAGCCGAACTCCAGCTCTAACCTATCGATCCTCCTCTGTTTGAGCCTCATCCAGCCGCAAGCCCTCTCTGGACCTTAAGCTGTCGCCCCTGCCTCTACCCGACGACGCCTCCTGCTTATTTGCTCTAAGAGAGAGAGAGAGAGAGAGTGTGTGTGTTTATAAAAAAAAAAGAAAAATGAGACAAAAAAAGAAAAAAAAAAAAGATTTTGTGCACTCTTTTGTTGCCGCCCCGCAAACGTATAAACTCCTAACTTAAAAATCCTTCTCTCGTGGCTTGCGACGGGCCGACAAACCTCCTTCGCGCTCATGTAGTGTAGTAGGGAGGGAAACCGGTGCGACGTTTGCGATGACCTAAAAATCCTTCTTTAATGCTAGCGACGAGCCAGCAAACCCCCTACGCGCTCACGTAGCGTAGCAGGGAGGGAAACCGCCGCGGCGCTTGCGGCAAGGGGGGTGAAAAAAAATAAAAAATAAGTACCTCCAAACGCTCACGTAGTGCAGAGGGGGAAATAAACTGTGCTTTTGTTAAACAAGTAACCAAAACCCTTAAACGCTCATGTAGCGGGCGGGATAAAAAATAATTTGCAACCGCGGTGTCATTTGACACTTACATGAAGCGCTCATGTAGCGTCGAGGGGAAGGTTACCTCTTGGTTTTTCCCCTAAACGGAGGAGACGTCGGAAGGTTGCCGGAATTTGAACTGAATATTCAAAGACTTGGACATTAGCGTACTAAATGCAAACTTGAACAAAAGACTTAAAATCAAACTTAAGCATTAAGAGTTTGAATTCGAAGAATTGAGCGCTTGAACTAGTTTTTGATCAAATGAGAACTTGAACTTGGACAATTTAAACTCAAGGAAATACTTGAGTTAGACAACAGGGGATACGAAAGAATGGAAGAGGTTCATTAAGAGCCTGAACTATACCTGAACTCAAACATGAACAAGGGACAAGACTTGAACTTTCAGGACCACATGAGATTGAACTCTAGAATTGACAATTATAAGATTGTAATGAAAGTACTAAAATCAAAGTGATAATGTTGATCAACTATAAGCAAACAAATATATAAAATCCTCAATGAACATTACAAGTCATCAATGAATGGTGGTAACTAGTATGCAACGGTCACAATATTCTTGCTAATAGAAAGGATTGGATAGTTGCAACAAGTATAAGGATATGCATGCTCATGGGTAGAGTACAAGTGACGAGCTCCTAATTGAGTACAAGTAAATAAACATAGAATTTGTATTGGATAGTTGCAACAAGTATAAGGATATGCATGCTCATGGGTAGAGTGCAAGTGATGAGCTCCTAATTGAGTACAAGTAAATAAACATAGAATTTGTATTGAATGATAAGGAATTTTCAATATGACATAATCACAATCAACATGACAAAGTCTTCAATCAACATCAAGATGCTATCATGTCAACAAAGATCCAAACTAAATACGAAGGAACATATATGGAGCTTGTGGTGAAAAGGAAGACTTGCAATGACTATAGAACCTACAAACATCATTTACTCACAAATGATGATAAAGACTCATGCAATCAAATGCCACTAAAGGGTTTGACATGCAATAAGCATAACAAGTCTTCATGCTCAATGGAATGTGGATATCAAACAAATGTTGAATATTAAGCCCCTACATATGTTTTAAACCATCTCCAAGGCCAAAGAACTTGCACGATCAATTTATTTATAAGTGATAAGAAGATTCAAATGAGGGTTTGTTTGTAGCTAATGTCAAGGGATTCACAAACAAATCTGTCAATACGCTTGCAATTGATGGGGGGAGCAATACACAATGAATGCAACACATCCACAAGCAAAGTGAAGAGGTCGCAAGGAAAATAGTCTGCCTACTATCAATGACAGCTAATGGTTATATATCTCACAAATATATAACAGTTTTCACAAATACTAAAATACATGCAAGCAAATTCATTTGTCCCATACAAGCGGAGGGAGTTGGTATTCAAATGAACAAGCAAGGATTCATATATCTCACTCAGGAGCAATGACCAGGAGATTCATGTATGAATAAGGAAGTCCGCTACAAAGAGCCTTGGATACCACTTGCTACAAAATGGGGTCTCTAATGAATGATACAATTTATTCGTGAAGGAGGTAGAGGGATATAACTTCTCTACAAGAAACATAGTAAACACATTAGCCCGCTTATGAGTGATGACGATGGCTAAGACGTGAAAGTAACGACTCCCCTACATTTGACATTATATATCTCATAGATACAAGCAACAACTGTCACAATTACTAAAAGATACACAAGAAAATGTAACAAATCATCAATCAACATACATGGGGATATTATTGATGAATGCAATCCATTCAGCAGTCTATGTTAATATGCATATAAAAGATGTTGAATCTACCTACAAACAACAGTAGTAGAGATATTGCATGGATGGTGGATCACTTACGAACAACCTAAAATTTGTAATTGATATGGGGATTGTGCTCACAAGTCATGGTACTGGGTATGTTACAAGTATGATGAATTTCCTACAAATATGGATGAAGAAATACAACAAGTGCAAACTCCTTCAAGTCGTTGTAGAAGACCCTTTATATACACAATACACTATCTACAGACAAATATAGAAGAATTGTTATAAATGCAAAAGCCCTTATATAACACCAGAAGATCTGCAATAAATACAAGTCCTCCACGGTCACACCATATACCATCTGTGGGTAGATGCAGAAAAACTTCAGTAAATGCAACATCCTGTAGTTAATTCCAGATTGTGAATGAATATATCTACCTACCTACATGCAGTAGTAGCGGATGTACTGAAAAGACCAAAGACCACAATAAAATGCATGAAGAATATGACAAGTGCAAGCTCCTACGACCTAAGGCAGGAGATTCGTTAGTGTACTATAATTCACTTACTGAAAGAAACAAATAGTGCACGATAGTCTGCCTGCACAAAGCAGTAAACAACCCAATCTAGAAGCTGCTATAACACGCCACCAGATCCGCAACATCCACGCAAGCGGACGGAAGGCGTTTACAAATATTTCAAAGTACCCCAGTATATGCATAGTAGTCTATATACACATAGGTACAAAAGGGGTAAATGCAACCAAATACCCGCATGGGCCCCGACGAGCGTGTTATGAGTACACACGTGATGTCTAGGAATACTGCACGGGTCAAAAAAAGTGAATTCAAGTTTGAATCCGATCCTTCTATGCAGATCAATAGGAGTCGACATAGTTCGAACCATCAAATAAATATACGGTGGCGGTGACCGGTATATTCATCTTAATACATTCATATTAGGCCTTCAAAACATATAATCAAGAGAATTCACTAATAAAGGCATTAAGCCTATGAAACTCGATCCTCTGTCGGCAGCTTGATAGAGTTGACAAGGTTCATCCACAAAATGCAAGTATTTTCAAATGAAAATTACCCCTCACACCCCGATAATGGTCGTGTTGAATGTAGGTCTCAACCGGAGGGGTTTACAAATATTTTCAAATGCCACTTAAATGCCCAAAAATCCAAAATCCTAAAGATCATGCAAATTCCAAATATTTAAAATTGAAATTCAACCATATAATGCTTAAAGCAAAATTCATCTGCCCTCTGCAACAGTTTGCTGGGGTGGATAAATTAAAATTTACTTCAGCTCACATAGAGCTAATGCCTAGTCGAAACTATCTCTAAGATATATTCTCAAACAGTCTCCTACTACTAAGGACGTGGTACGTGTCCTCTGACTGGCCGTTTTGCCGCCAAATGGCACCGCAGGATAAACGGTTATGATCCAGTGCCCTCTAAACCGAGTGGTTTTGCTGCCAAATGGAACCACGAAATACCGGTTATAGCCAAGCCAATACGTTCCTTAATGGCATCTAATCCTTGAGATATGAATCAATAGGATATGATCGATACGGCACAAAACCCTCTGTTAGCTAAGGTAGATTCAAATTTGTCCCCTTAGGCAAACATTCACCCTAGGTCTACAAGGTCCCCTTGGACGAAGCAACCCATGACTGCTGACACGGATCCTTCTGTCAGGTTGGGTCGACTACCTCCTCTGACTAAGTAGACCAGAAACCACGATGGCCCGGGATGACGGAACCATGGGATCTTGATCGGGTCCATCATCCATTCTCTCACCATCCGCTTTAAGTGCTAGATGGTGAAATTTCTAATTTTAAATATCCAATTTCCAACATCTTAAACCCATACTGCTACTATATGTCAGATAACACGTATCTTTACGTATCTGATTGATGACTAGCCTTAATCGAAAGTTCTCTCTCGTTATCGGGAGGGATAATTAACTATAGGGGCTTGCGCCTATAGGAAACCATAACTCAGATCATAAATTCCTTGCAAAATGAGGGTGAAATCTTTGAGTAGTGTCAAATCTACAAAACCATCTGTCTTCCAAAATTTACCCCGAAACTTAATCCGTTAAAACTCCCTCTCCGAAGAAAAGCAATCAGCGGGGGGAGGCCGGGGCGCCGAATTTTCGGTGTCCACAACAATTATACTTTCCAAGTTAAATGCCATTCAGCTGATTTCTTCTTAAAGAAGTTTTGAGCTTTTGTCTGAAATTTAATCTGCATTGAACTTGTTGCTGCTAAGGTTGTGAAATGGATTTGAATTGACAGATTCCTAAGACTTTCTTTTGTTGATAGTATAAAACATCATTCGGATAGGTTATGCTTGTGAAGAAGCTTAATTTCTATTTTCAGTCAACCATATCTTAGCAAAAAAAATATGAGGGCTAACCAGGGAAAACTAATTTGATGAATAAATCATTAGGGCTTTTTTATATATGTTGAAATTGCACGGCCATTTTATTTCTTTCTTTTTGGCGCCATCATTAATTGTGGTACTGAATGTTTTAGAAATGTGACATCTTGATGATTGACACAGAAAGTAAATCTGAATGTCCGGGGAAGGTCTGAGGTATTTTTATGGAAAGTGAATAAGAAAGTGCTCTGGGAACTTGTCTTAAATGACATGTTTCATACCGCTTTAAATATCAGCCAGAAGATTGCTCAAGTTAATGAAGAATTCCTGGTTTGTTGGTCTCACCCCATGTTTTATTCTTCCTGATTTTCCTCATCATTGTCTTTGTTGTTAAAGCTTCCACACAGTTTTATCTTCTTTCTTGACAAATTTACATATCTTCATCAATGTTTTTATTTCCATACTTGATTCTTTTTGTTGAAATATTTCATGGTATTCTATTTTCAGAAATTTGATTATTTGAAGGGATCTAAGCAATAATCTAATTCTGTGATTCTATAAATAATTTCAATACATGACAAATAACTGAGATAATATTTTAATTTAGGAGAAGCACAGTAACTGAGTTTAAACGGTGAGCTTTTTTATCATAGAGCAAAAATGCTTAGCGTAGCAGAGTTTTATAAAATTTGTCTGATGTGTGATCTTCATATATGTATTGCTGTTTTTTATTACATCATTGGACTCGTACTAGGATGATTTGGCAAACCACCAAGAACTAGTAATAACCTCATACTTCGTATCCATTATTTTGTCATTTTGATGGCTATCAGGGCATGGAGTTTTAAATAAGGTGGCAAACATATCAAAGCCTTGGTTACTAACACATGGAGAATTGTAAACTTTGAAAAAAGTGGGAATGAACCAATCCTGGTGGGCTTAGGGGTTGATACAAGGGAAGTTGTATATCCCTTTTTGCATCAGTTATGTCCTTTGTGCTTGCTTTATTTTAAGTGCAAAGGAAGGTGACTTATCTGCAATAAAGATTTATTGGATTGAAGTTGATGCAATCAAAAATTTGGGGAGGGACCCAAATTTTGATAATAAAAGAAAACTCTTTCTAGGAACAAAATAAAGACATAAAATATACAAATAAACTAAAAACAACAACTTTACTTCATAATATAAAATGACTTACAAACAAAGACTAAAACGCTTACAAATGATTCAAACAAGACACCCTATAGTTGCTTCACTTAGAGAAGAAAGATACAGATGGAATGACACTTGAGGAGAGAAGAAAGAGATTAGAAGCCAAGACGAAGGTTGGAAAGAGCTCGCAAGATTTCCATAGAAGTAGAAGAAGAAGTGGAACAAAGCTCTCAAGCTTTTTCCTAAGAAACTCTCAGGTTTTCTCTCCAAAAATCATAATCATCACTACTAAAACAGCCACAAAACTTCCTCTATATATTGGCATAAAAGAGGAATACAAACAGCCATTATAACACTAATTAATTCAATTAAAAGGGGTAAATGAAAAGACAAAATTCAGTCCAGATTTTTGTACAGAAATATGTCCAAAATTCAGTCCCAAAACAACCCCAAAAAACACTTCAATTCCACACATAAATGAATAAATAAAAGGCCAACAGATTTCTGCACAGAAATCACAAACGTCACAGCAAAGCAGAGAAGGAAAAAGGCCACGGAACCAGGCAGATTCACGGAACCCAGCAGCTCTCGTATAAAAATCCCAAACGTCACAGCAAAGGACAAGGAAGGAGGCCACGGATCCAACAGCCAAGCACAGGAAACAAGAAGGTAAGTCACGGTTTTCAGCAACCAAACAACCACCACTTTTAATGAGAGAAAGGGGACCACGGGACAGAGAAACCAAAGCAGCCGTGGGAGGAAAACCAGCAGAAAACCGCAGCAGCCCAAGGGTCAAAAGGGAGAGGAAAGGATAATCAAATGAGAAGAAAAAGGGGGGAAAGGAGAAAAGCCATTTTTTTAGAAATAAAGAGCTAATCTTTAGTTCAATAAATGAACTAAAAATCAGCTCATAATGAGCTAAAATTCCACTAGACATTAATGAGCTAGAGGAGTCAAAAATCAAATATTAGAATTTGATTTGACCCCCCCTGCCTACATCAAAAGTAAATTATTTACAAGATCTCCAAATGATGTTTTGTGATGATTCAGCAATTTTCAAGTAATTTGTAGAGAGAGAAATGTGAAAGTTAAATTGATAGTTGTGAAATCAATGAACGATAAAATGACACTATGGGCTTTGAAAATTTGTGTCTCGACCTATGGTGTCATTTGATGGCGAAACCACCAGTTAGAGGACACATACCATGTCCTTACTGGCAAAAGGCAGTTTGAGAATGAATCCAAGTGATATTTTTGACCAAACATTAATTCTTTGTGAGCTGAAGTGATTTTTAGTTTGTCCACCCCGGCAAATTGTTGCAAAGGTAAATGAATCTTTTGCTTTAAGAGTTTGCTGATTTATTTTAATTTTTAAGTATTTTAAATTTTGGTATTTTTGAAATTTCGATATTTTTGAAATTTTAAAATTTTATGGGCATTTGTGAGTCATTTTAAATATTTTTTATTTCCTCTGGTTGAAATTTTCTGTCAACACCATTCTTGTTATTGGCGCATAGCGCACGGTGCTGCACATGCCATTTTGAATATGGCGCAAATTATACAAGAATTATAAAATAATAAGCATGAATATGCAATATCATTAAACTGAAAGACATGCTATAATAATAATAAAAGACAATCATATTCAATATGAGTTCAAGTAAACAATACTCAAATATCTCATAATTCAAAATATTATAATCATTTTTTTAAATGTCAATATTTTTATAAGAATTTAATCTACTCTTCTTGGGAATCATTTTCATCATCAGCAAATGTCAAAAGCCTTCATTATCTTCATCAGCATTTTCTCCTTCATTGTCCTCTTCATCACCCTCCTCATCCTCATTCTCAATAAGATTCCTTCTTATGCCTTTAGATCTCTCTCGAATGTAATATCTTTTTATCATAAATATCAGTAGCCTTAACAACACTCTAAAGTTAAATTTTCCTCTCCAACAATAAAGTCATTTTCTTCATCAGACTCATCATCTAATTTTTCTGTTAGCCACTCATTTGCACATCTATCTCAGTCAAAGAAATAGGACCAATCACATCATGATGATTGTATATTCGAATTAATACTATATTATATTTTACATAAACTAAATCTTTTAAGAGATAATGAACCAATTTTCATCTTCGTCTGCTATGAAGCTGCAATTGAAATAATATTACATTACTATACTATGAACATACATAAAACGCAACACATACTCCATAAAAATATTTACATGTTAAAAAATACTTTAATTATATTCGCATCCGGATGAACCATACCTGTTAACGGCGAATGGCACACCATGGCGCAAAGGTTCATTTGGAGCCATGACGCATAGCGCACGGCGCGGCGCACGGCGCGGCGCACGGCGCGGCGCACGGCGCGGCGCACGGCGCGGCGCACGGCGCGGCGCACGCTATTTTGAACATGACGCAAGCTTTTATAAAAAAGAATAAAATAATAAGCATGAATATCATCATCAAATATTATTAAAAGCTTGAAATCTTCTTCAACATTGTCTCCTACTTCATAAATCTTTATCACCCAAAAGACTTCATAATCCTATAAGAATAAAATCATAACATATATAAGTTGACACCTAAAAGCAGCAAACAAATTTAGATAAAAGAAATATGATATTGTCCAAGAAACATAATATGGGGGCTGTCGGGGGTCCAAGGGGGCGCTGCCCCCTGGCGGGGTTCGACCTGGCGAGGTTCAAACCACCAAGAACTAGCGTGTACCTAGTTGTACCGAGCTGTACCGAGTGGTACAAAGCATGTAACTAGCAGTACCGAGCGGTACCGAGCATTTACATAGCGGTACCAAGCGGTATCATGCATGTACTTAGCAATACCGAGCATGTACCTAGTTGTACCGAGCTGTACCGAGTGGTACAAAGCATGTACCGAGCTGTACCGAGCATGTACCGAGCGGTACCGAGCGGTATCATGCATGTACTTAGGGATATCGAGCGTGTACCTAGCGGTACCGAGCGTGTACCTAGTTGTACCGAGCTGTACCGAGCGGTATACAGCATGTAACTAGCGGTACCGAGCGGCATAAAAAATATTCATAAGTATACCAAAATTTAAAAACAATTTGACGCACTATTTTGCGCCGTGCGCAATGCGCCATGGCTCACTTGTGGCGCAAATAGCGCACGCTATTTTAAACACATGCGCCTCGCCATGAACATGGCGCTGTAGGTGCGCCGCGCCGCGCCGTGCGCCATGGCGCGCGCTATTTTGCGCCATTGACAGCTATGGGATGAACATATATTAGACTTAGGACTTTGATAACAAAGCTTTGTAAATTGGGAGTTTCTTGGTCATATGCCAACCACCAATTAGCTAGAAGAAATAAAATATTTATTTTCAATATTATATACTTGTAAATCAATCATTATATTATGTAAATAACAATGTTTTAAAAATCGAACTGGACTGGCTTGTTCGATTGGTTCAATCGTGAACCGGTCATAAGATTGGTCCGATTCAGTCTTAAAATTGCTTCTGCATTGAACCAGACTAAGCCGCCGGTTCAGTGAACTAGCCCCGGTTATTTTGAACCGGCCGGTTCAAATTCCCCAAATTTTAAATAATTTTTTAAATAAATAAATTAATATATATTTAAAATATTTAATTTAAATTATATTACATTTGCCCCAAACCATCATGAAACATCTTCATATGGCCCCACCACTCCATGTGAGCTCGTAATTCAAGGGAACTCAAAAGGCTATATAAACAATAGCAAGAAAGTGTTTCCAAGTGATGTGAGACTAAAGAAAAGAGTTGAGGTGTGTATGAGCTCTGATACTTATTTATTTGTTAGTAATAAAAATTTATTTATTTATACACTATAAAAATAATTATCATTAATAATTTTATCTATTTATTAATGATTTTAGATATACATTTATTAAACAAATTTGGTATACAACATATACATGTAAAATATATTTAATCATATAATATAAAATAATAATAATTTTTATTAAATTTATAAACTTATGTTTGAATTAAATTTATATTAAATATGTAACATAAATTAGTAATAATTTATATTAAATTATATGGTTATATCTAAATTAAATTTATATTAAAAATCAAGTTTAAAATTCAAAAAATATTTAAATTTAAAATTATCATATTTTTATGAGTTTAAATTATTATAATTATGAGATTTAGATTTTTTTTCTTTTATGTGAGATTTTAAAATAATTCTTTTACTTAATTATGTAAGTTTTAAAAAAATTTATCATACTTATCACTGTTATTGAAGCTTACAGTAATTTCCATTTTTGTTCTATCCATTACTTCATATATGTAAGCTATTGAGGCTTTCTTCTCTCCATCAACCAATCTAAGAACCTTTAATAAATGACCAACTATTTTTATGACATACACTATAATATTTTAAAATGATTGTTGCAAGATTGTATGATGAGATTGTTTTATTTTAGCCTTTTTCACATAAGGACTCAAGATTAACTTTTCACAAATAAAAATTTTCTTCAAGTTCAGTTGTTGTTGATAAAAACATTATAAAGTTAAGAAAGCTGTTGTGAAATGTGTCTTAACGGGTTTGACAAGTGCTCTTTGTTATGTGCACCTTCTCATCAATTCAAGTAAGCGAGATCTAAAAGAACTAGCATCAATTGACTCTACAAATGCGCCACCTCTCAGATAATTAACAAGAAAATTGATTAAACTTTTCCCATTCCTCAACATCCATCCATCTGTTATCATAGAACAATCATATCGTGCACAGTCTTCTTGATAGGGGTGTCAATCGTGTCATCGGTTCATGTTTGGATCAAACCCAACTTTGACTCAAAAAAATTTTGACCCGACCTGAACATGATCTGATTCTAGTTTTGGATCATTTTTCTTGACCCAAACCCGACCTGGTTCATGTTTGAGTCAACCCGACCCATCCCGAAAGCTATTAGATGCATTGAAATATTAGATTTGAAAAATTAATTTGCAATTGAAATATATGAAATGTGTATTAAGAACTTGAAAACTATTGTGTAAATTATTTACAAATTGAAATTACAATGTTACATTTCTTATAATAAAACATAAATAATAATATTTTAGTACATTATATGATTGCAATTTACAAATAAATTGAAATTACATCTTATAGACTAGTACAAAACTACACTCCAACTTGAAGATATCATTAAAGTATTATACCTCTTACACTTCAACTTGAATTAACTGCAAAAGAAAGATAGTCAAAACTTAAACACTTCAAAATTAAAAGTCCTAAACAAATAAAAATCATAAAATGCCAAATAATGAGATAGTATAACTAAAAAGCTTTAACAAATAGCTTATATAAACCCTTCAATTCATTTAGCAACTTTGAAGTGAGTGAATAATTTATATTTGATTTTTCTAATTCTATATTATCATCAAAGGCGGTATTTTGCATTAAACTTAATGTAGTATCTTTGAAATAATAAAGTATCTCAATATCTGCTCTTGATATAAGCTAACACAAG
Source organism: Dendrobium officinale (assembly GCA_019514585.1). Classification (NCBI taxonomy): domain Eukaryota; kingdom Viridiplantae; phylum Streptophyta; class Magnoliopsida; order Asparagales; family Orchidaceae; genus Dendrobium; species Dendrobium officinale. The sequence goes on along the minus strand of CM033699.1, from coordinate 37,201,252 downwards.
TGCCTCTTGATATAAGCTAACGCCCGATAGCTCTCACTTTCGGTTGAGAATGTTTTCATCATTGCTTGAGCTTTCATAGCTATACCTCTTGGTTACCCATCAGACATTTCTCAATCAACTTTTTCAAAGTTTGTAAATAAAGCAAATAGTTTCCCCCTTTCCTTTCTAGTTTCATTAATGTGATCACCTTTATATAACTTTCTATAACACCATTTAAAAAATGTAAACTTATTCCTAGGATCCAAGAAAACTGCTATTGCTAAGATATCACTGATATCAAATCAGTACTTCTCAAATTTTACTAACATCCTTGTTGCAATATTTTTGATGTAATCTATACTATAGGACCTTTCATGCTTAAGTGCCGCGTAAGGCATAGAAACACAAGGGATGAAGAGATTTACAGTAGGATATTTTGTGCCAGAAAATGCACAAGTAATCTCATAAAAGGAGCTAGAACTTGCAAATACTCTTCAAATGCTCCCATTCAGTGTTGTTGGGGCAAGATTTGAAATTAGGGTCAAGTTGTTCCAAGTGCTGAAAAGCTCGTTTGTAGTAAATAGTAGAAGCAAGCATTATGAATGTTGAGTTTCACCTTGTAGGTACATCTTGTCTTAATCCTTTCTTCGAGTCAAGAAAGCTTTGCTTGACACATTCCAAATTTTTTTTGCTTTTTTTCCTATGAACCTTTCACATATTTAATACTTTCTCTAACATTTGCAACAGAGAAATCAACCTCCTTCATTCTCTCTTGCACGACAAGATTCATAATATGAGCACAACATCTTATATGAAAAAAATCACCCTTACATAACAGTACACTTCGCAAATTTAATTAGTTTCTTAAGAATTCAACAGAAATATTGTTTGCTAAAGCGTTTTCTAGAGTAATACAAAAATGTCTATTATGAATTTTCCATTCAGTTAAGAAAGAATGTAGTTTCTCACACAAAGCAATACCATCATGTGGTGGTGGCATGAAACCAAAGTAAATTATCTTTTTTTGCAACAACCAGTTGTTATTAATGAAATGGATTGTCAATCAAATGAAACCATCAATATTAATTGATGTCCATAAGTTAGAAGTCAACAAAACTTTACTGGTACATTTTAAAATCTCCTTATGAATAATGCCTTTCTCTTTAGCAAACAACTTCTTGCAGTCACTTATAGTAGTGTTTCTATGAACAATTTGTAAATTACGATGAAGATAATGTAACAATGTACGAAGACCAATCCATTCAACACACCGAAAGGAAGATCATGCATAATAGTGCAGGCAGCGAATAACTCACGAAACTCATGCATGTCAAACCTAGATTCTGACATGGAGACGAGCTAGCATTTGACTGCAAAATAAGCTACCCAATGTCACTAGTATCTCTTTTTTTGCAATTTTGTAAATGACATCTTAAATTGCCAGTGCCGAACTTGTTGTCACACTGATATATTACCCCACATTTCCTACATTTATATCTCTGCTTGCCATCACTAGGAATATGTAACATCTCATAGTAACCCCAAACTATTGAACTCATCCTTCTTTTCTTGAGGGTAGACGGGCCATCTAAATCTATTTCATCAATATTACACAAATCATCATCATCATTTTCAATGTCAACTGAAATAGGAGCATTGCCTACTTTCACATTCTCATCGAAAGGAATACTTTCAACAACTATGTTTGAATCCTCCATCTAACAAAGCTCATATGAAAACAGTTATTAAAGACTTAAAGTTAATGTAAAATAAAGCTACGATAGAGAATTGTTTTATCCAGTCCTAAAATTTTTTTGCAGCTGGAAAGAATTGTTTTTTTTTTCTTGTTCTAATCCAAGCTGATTTTAGATACTAAATGTTGTTAATGAATGACTCTTCAGTATAGGGAATCTAATCTGTATTGTTTTTGGAGTTACAGAAATAAAAAAATCACTCCTATTCGACAAAAACTGCGTATTGAACGACGTACATACAAATCCTGTAAGCTTGGATTAGAAGTTTTGAACTGTAACGTCTTAATATTAGCTATCTTTTGTTAATTTACTTTTTGTAAGATGCACTTATTTACAAAGCAAATTGCAGTTGAAACAGACCCTCCAATGTTTATCTCACAAATTTGTAGCTGTCAAAGTCTTACTGCTACAATAAAAATGTATCCAACTGCAGCCATAATTTGTGAAAAATCATATATATGGTTTGTTACGCACACAACATCTTGGGTTTTCATTTAAAAGCTAAAATATGAAAATTTTTTGTGAAACTCATAATAAAGCGTTAAAGACTACAAATCTTGCCAAGGAATCATCCTATCATCACATTATATCCAAAATCGAAAGGGTTACTGGTTGTCGATATATGCCGACAATATATTATGCTTGCGGGAAATAACTAACTACGAGGGGAGAGAAGTATTTACCTGCGATCAGAGAAGATGAGAAATCGAGCCTACAACAACCAGTCAATCACAAAGAGTGCATACAGAAAGTCAAAAACTAGGGCAAGGGCACGGAGCAAAACAATCAAACAAAGAAGAGGAAAGGAGAGCGAAACCGAAAACTTGAGGCGAATGGATGAAAGTCATGAAACACGCGGCCTTTATTTTCTCCATAGACGTTAGGCCGTAGTAATTGAAGAATCAGGTTAAAATTTGGTATGTCGGGTTGACCCGAATATGACCCGAAACTCAAAATGGGTCAAATATTCAAATTCTAACTCGACCCATTTGCTAACCGGGCAACTCGTAACCGAAATTTTGGGGTCATGTTTGGGTCGGGTCGGGTCTAATATTGACACTCATATTTCTTGCTGACGTCATAATAGTTCATGTGTATATCCAACCTCTTTCTTCAAACATGTAACTCGTACGTCATGATAACTATGAGATTTTATTCTAGATCCAAACTGTCCATGTGCCTCCATGATAATAGATAAATTATCATATTTCACAGCATTGAATGGAATCCCAGCATCATACATCCATCTACAGAAAACATGAATAGCCCTTCCTACTCATTTCCTTTTTTGCTACATCCATTTCTTTGCTAAACTGATATTTTCTTTGCTTTACTACATCTTTAGGATTTGGTGTAAGGAAAGTATTTAACGGTCCTTTAGGTCGTGATGATTTGAAGACAGACGTTGATGTGAAAATCTGACTAGAAGTGTTGGATTTATTTGTCCACATTATTTTGGATGGTTTAGCACCTATAATATCATCTGTCATCACATCAAAGTCATCTCCTTAATCAAAGTTGACATTTGATTTGTTATTAATCTATTTTTTTAAATCTTTATTTTTCAACATGGATGCCTTAATTTCAGACTTCACGTGCTCGGGAAAATTAGAGTAAAGTCTAGCATTCTTAAAATCCCCAACGATGTGTTGTTTGTGGCGTGTAATTTCTCATTTTATTTTTTTGCCACAAAAAAACGTCACAGTTTGTTATCGGATTCATTTGTTAGGATTACATATTTGCATGTTGGATTTTTTTAAAGATTGAATTGAATATGGCATTTTATGATCACCTAAAAGCAAACAAATTCAAATAAATAAATTTTGGTCTCCATTAAAATTGGTTGAATAAAATCAATGTAAACTTGGAGAAGATTTGTGGAAACATAAACAACAACAAAAACATAAAATAAAATAAAATTATTTGTGAATACTGGTAGGGCTCCCAAAGAAACCACTAGCAATAGAACTTGAATGACTCTGGAAATTGCTTACTAGTTGTTGACAAGTGCTATGCTTCAATTGTCAGTAATGAGAAATCAGTGGCAGCATAAAGAAAATAATGATAATAACAAATAACACTCTAGAGCAGTCGCTTCCGCTCGCGTGCGGAATTGGCTCTGGAGTAGCGTCGCGTGCAGAATCAGACGAGTTTGGTTGGTGCGGAATTAGCCGAAGGTCGTGCGGACTGTGGAACCAACGAACGATGTAGCCAAAGCAATGAACAGAGGAGAAACCGTTGTTTCTCTTTTGTGTGTTGAGTAGTCGTGGGTGCAGGTTCATGAAATTATGGCAATCAATAAGAGCAATCTAGCATTTATTTGACACTTTTTAATGTATTTGGAAATTAGAAATATATTATCTTAAAAATAGAAAAAACGATAAATATAAAAATATTTATAATTATTTAATTTTTTTTTTTAAAATAATTGTGCGCTATTTTGTGCCATGTTCCATGCCCCATAGCGCACATGAGAAGTAAATAGTGCGAGCCATTTTGAACATCTACGCCGTGCAATACACATAGAGTTGAGAGGCTACCGGAATTTCTGGTGAACAAGGGACTTAATCTGAGCAGGATGCAACATAACTTGAACTCACATGGACAACAAGGGACTTATTTGAAATCAAATGATCAATACTTCAAACTTAAACTTGAATCAAATAAGCTAAGTGCAAGGAACTCTAATTTAACTTGGACAATTTGAACACAAACGAAGACTTTCAATTTAACTACAGGGAATTCAAACAAATGAAGAAGACTTTGGTTTGGATTTGATCTGAACGTGAAAGAATAATGATTCAAGATTGTAACTTGAGACAATCACAAAGAACTCAAACTTGAAAATGATACAAAGAACTCATGATTCATAAAGAGTTCAACTTGGATGGATTATAAGGAACAAACTCAAAGATGTCAAACAATGAACCAGAGTTTAATTTGGCATACATATAAGGAAATGAGATGCAAGATGTTGAATAATGGTTTGAAATTTCCAAATGAACACCAACATTTAATGCAAACAAAGAACTCGTGGCGGATGATCTTCAAATAACAGTGATATGCAAGTAAACATATTGTTTCCTTATATATACTGAAAATAAATAAGGATGAATAGATATAGAACTCACGGTGAACATGAATTCAATCAATCATCAATAAGGAGCAAGAAAGACAGAAACACTCTCCTACAAGCTGCTATAGAAGACTTGTTGTACACCCAATATGTTGTCCATAAACAAAATGCAAAAGTTGTAGAAAATGCAAGTATCTACAAGCAAGCAGGAGATTCGTTAGTGCACTACAAACCACCTGAGAAAGCAATAAGTAGTGCACGACAATCTACCTGTACAAAGCAGTAAACAACTTAATCCACAAGCTGCTACAATATACCATTAGATCCGCAACATCTATGCAAGCAGATAGAAGGCGTTTACAAATATCCAAAAATATCCCTCCGCACATACACTATTATATGTATGAACATAAGGACACTAAAGGAGATGTATAAAACCCGCATGGGTCCCGCCGAGAGTGTTATGAGAACATACATGACGTCTAGGGATGATGCGCGGGTCCGTAAATGAACTCAAGTTTGAACCCGATCATTCTACACTAGCCAATAGAAGTTGACATGGCTCGAACTTCCAAACAGATATACAGTTAGGGTGTCAACCGAAATGTCTGTTTTATACGCTCATAGAAGGCCTTTAAGGTCTATGATAAAAAAAAATCATCAACAAAAGTATAAAGCTTACTAACCCGATCCTTTGTCGACAGTTGGATAGAGTTGACAAGGTTCAACCCATAAAACGTAATGACCCCATACACCCCGATGATGGACGTGTTGAACGTAAATCTGAATCAGAGGAATTAACTCCAAATACTTAAAAATGCCTCCCAAATTCTCATAAAATCCAAAACTCCACATAATATCAAATTCAAATATTTAAAAATTGAAATCAAACCATTAATCACACTTAAAGAACGAACACCCATCCATCATCTGCAACAGTTTGTTGAGGGGGACAAATCGAAAAATACTTTAGCTCACAAAAAACTACTGTTTGGTCGAAAATATCACTAGGATTCATTCTCAAATAATCTCATACTAGTAAGGACATGGTACGCGTCCTCTGATCGGTGGTTTTTCCTTCAAATGACACTGTAGGATAAATAGTTATGACCCGGACTCCTCTGAAACGAGTGATTTTGCCACCAAATGACACCATTAAACTACGATTATGACCAAAACTAATACATTTCTTAGTGGCATCAAATCCTTGAGATATGAATCAATAAGATATGATCGATAGGGCACAAAGCCCTCTGTTAGCTAAGGTGGATTCAAATTTGTCCTCTTAGGCAAACATCCACCCCAGATCTACAAGATACCCTTGGACGAAGCAACCCATGGCTGACGTTAAGAATCCTTCTGTTAGGTTGGGTCAAATTCCTCCTCTAACTAAGTAGACCAGGGATCACGATGGCCCAGGACAATATAATTATAGGATCTTGATCGGCTCTATCATCCATTCTTCCACCATCCGCTTTAAATGTAAGATGATGAAATTTTCTAATTTTAAATATCAAACCTTCAAATACCAGAGCCCATGGTACTACCGTATGCTAGATAATGCATATTTTCTACGTATCTGATCGAAGACTAGCATTAATCGAAAGTTCTCTCTTGTGATCGAGAGGTGTAATTAACTATAGGGGCTTGTGCATGTAGGAAACCAGAACTTAGATTATAAAGTCCTCGCAAAATGAGGGCGAAATATCTGGGTAGTGTCTTATCTACAAACTCATCTGCCTTCCTAAAATTTATCCTGAAATTTAATCCGTTAAAACTTTCCCGAAAAAGCAAAACGGGGGAGGCCGGGGCCTAATTTTTGGAGACCACATATCAACTATGTTAACTAATAAGAACTTAAAACTATAAATGTCAAACTTAAAAACCCATTCACAGAATAACTAAATAACACAAAAAATGCAAAGCACTAAAAAAATCATAATGAAAATAGAAAAAAAAAATGAAGCCCTAACTGCTTCGATACAAAACGGCCAAAATCGAAACAAGCTTCTTTTGCAAGTTGCATGAACAAAATATTAGACTGAATAATCATACAAAAATTTCATCATGATAAGCAAATGAAGAAACCCTGAACTCAAAAAACCCTTGCTGACAATGACATCCACTAAATAACCATTCAAAAATTTCATACTTCAGCTTCTAAAAGAGCAAAAAATCAAAAACAGAAAATAGATACAAAAATTGGTGCTTTTCTTGAGCCTGCAATGATCGAGAGGAGAGGAGAACCTATTATTTATGAATGCAGGCAACAATAAGAAACTAAGCAGCGGATAAGCAACGAACTTGAAGAGGAATGAAGGATTAAAACGGAATGGAACCGAGGAGAGCTCCCACAGAGGAAACCCTAAACAGGCGAAGACAGAGGGTGAGAGCACATACGCTGTCGCTAACCTAATTCGAAATGAACAAAGTATAATACTTGGCTACCCGTTGCCCGCTCGCTACTTACGGTTTGACCTAAATAAAATTGCACGGGTTATTTAGGGTTCTTACTCAGTTATCAGGTTGACTCAAATCCAACCCGATACTTCAAACTGGTCATAAATTGGAACGCGGCCCTGACCCATTTTCCAAACGGGTTGACTCTAACCAAACATTTCACGTAGGATTCAGCTCAGGTTTTTATGTCGTGCCAATTTTTGACTCTTACTATTGCATCTTTTACCAACACTGACTAGACTGCTTGATATGTATATCTATCATCAGTTCTAGTCGAGCAAAGTGTTATGTCCAAGCATCTTGAGAATAATGATACTCAATACGAGGAGCAAGCTGTGTGGGTGCTCCCCTTATTTCGGCTTCTTCCTCAGACTCAGGTGCATCTGTTGGGACTATAGATAATGTGAAAAGAGTTGTCTGTGAGGAAAGTAGGTAGGTGGTTTGGTTGTGTAGGAAAGGTCAAATTGTATTTGGTCTCTAGAACATAGCCAATGAGGCTTTCTAGAGCTAAGTTCTGCCTTCTACGGGCTCGCATATTTCTAACTGAGGTGAAATTTTATATGTACCTAAGGATCATATTACAAGCATTAATTTAGTGTCTGACAAGCAATAGTAGGTGACCAAGGATAATGGAGTGATGTTTATACGATTATTGGCTTTCGGAAGAACACAGTTTTGAAGAACGTGTTGAATGACATGTGCATTTGGGATTTGGAAATTCACAAAGGGCTGATGTTGTGATATGGGAGAGTTCTTAATTGTTGTGTTTACAGTGGTCCAATTAAAGTCTAAGGATCCTGAAACAAAGTGTGGAGATGGACCAACATTGAAAAGGTGGTGGTATTCATGTAGGTTGTCTAAAGTGATAATTACTTGACGCTGTCATACTTGGGATTGTAAAGTGGTATAGTCAGAAGTGATGTACAGGTTGGAAAATAAATTCAAGTAGTTCGGTTTGGTAGGGGAAAGTAAGGCAGATGATGAATTGGAGAGTGGAAGTGGCAAATAAATCAAGTACCTGATAGAAAAAAATTGCCTGATTCAGGACTTTGGCAAACAACCATGGTTTAAAATTGCGCAATAAGAGGCGCGCCTTGAGGCGCGCCTCTGCGCAATTCCTGAAAAAAACGCCTCAAGGCATACGCAATAGGAGGCAGTGGTGAGGCGTACGCCTCATGGAAGCTGAGGCGCGCCTCTGTTGCGCAATTGCGCAATTTTAAGAGAGGCGTACGCCTCATCCCAAGGGCCCACCTACTTAAAATCTTCCATTAAATCTCCACACCCGATCGGCCTAAGCTCCATCCCGACATTTTCCGCCCGTTTGCTGCTCCAGGTCGCGACATCCAGAGCCCCCCGTCCGCTCGGCTAGCCTTCCCGCCGCCTCTCCCCGCCGGCGCGCGCCTCTCTCCGGCGAAGTTGAAGTGTCCGGCCGCCTTGTAGGAGAAGTCCACAAAGGATTTTAGGTATTTTTTTTTACTTTTTGGTTAGATTTTTGAAATAAAGAAATTTTAGGGTTGTAGATTTTTGGAATTTTTTGTGTAATTTTCGATTCTTTCATTAGAGATCATGGTACGAGGCAAGGAAAAGGGGTCTTCGTCATTGCGGAGGGACCCTTCTTGGAAGTATAGTGTACAAGTTGACATTGGCGGCGGAGAGAAGAGCTATGTCTATTTAAAGTGCAATTTCTGTGAGAAAGTTGTGAAGGGCGGAGTAACCCGCATGAAGGAGCACTTATCTTGCTCTCACAAGAACGTAGCACCTTGTGCAAAAGTGCCGGACAATGTGAAGGAAGAAATATGTGCTTACATGAAAAAAACTACCACTGTCAAACACTTACAACAGCAGCAATTTGATGAAAGGGTCGACCAAGATGCCTATTTTGGGAGCGAGAGTGGAAAGGGCTCCTCCTCCACTATACATAATAGAGGTACACGGGGTCCTATGGATCAGTACATGACTACTGCAGGAGCAGATAGAGGAGAAGCAGATATGATGCCTGCAGGTGGTACTAGAGAGGGTCGGCGACAGGTTTGCATGGACATTGGGAGTTTTTTTTTTTGAAAATGCAATACCATTTAATGTTGCTACATCGCCTGCCTACTTCAGTATGATGCGGTCTGTAGGATTGTATGGAAGAGGGTTGAAAGCACCTTCTATGTATGAGTTGCGCACTTGGATTTTAAAAGAGGAGTTGCAGAACACCGAGCGAAGCATTGGTGAGATTAAAAGGACATGGATTGAGACAGGTGTGACTATAATGTCAGATGGATGGTCTGACATGAAGAGTAGGAGTTTGATAAACATCCTTGTCAACAATCCCTATGGTACAGTGTTCTTAAGATCTGTTGAAGCTTCTGATGAGGTGAAGAATGCTACATTCATTTTTAATTTACTTGATGGAGTTATTGAGGAGATTGGAGAGCAGTTGGTTGTCCAGGTAGTGACTGATAATGCCAGTGCATACAAAGCAGCTGGTCAGATGTTGATGGAGAAGAGGACACACCTCTATTGGACACCTTGCGCAGCACATTGTATTGATCTCATATTGGAGGATCTTGGTGACTTACCTCAGCACAAGAGTGCTCTTGTTAGGACGAAGAAGATTACAAAATTCATCTACAACCACTCTTGGGTCTTAAGCTTAATGAGAAAATTTTCAAAGAAAGAAATCATTCGACCTGCAACCACTAGGTATGTTCATATTTTTTTACATTGTAAATCATTCCAACTGTATGTTCATAGTTTTAACATTTGGGCACTGTGAATCTATAGGTTTGCCACCTCCTATTTGACACTGCAGAGCTTGATGGAGGTGAGGCAACCTTTGGAAGCCATGTTTACATCAACTGAATGGCTAAACTCTGCTTGGGGGAAGAAGAGTGAGGGAAAGGAGATAAGAAAGATAATTCTGAATGATAAATTTTGGGCTACTATGACCTATGCCATTTTTGAGCACGAGACCCTTAGTGCAAGTTCTACGCTTAGTGGATGCAGAGAAGAAACCAGCTATGGGTTTTATTTATAATGCTATGGATGAGGCCAAGGAGTTGATTGCACATAACTTGGGAGGAGAGGAGGCAAGTTATAGGGAGATCTGGGATATCATTGATGCTCGGTGGGAGGTGCAGTTACACCGACATCTACATGCAGCTGCATATTATCTTAACCCTCAATTTCAATATTCAGAGAAAAAATCTTCAAATCCGGAAGTTAAGCTTGGTCTATATCACTGTATGGAAAGATTAATACCGGAGCAGGCAGATAGGGAGCTTGCAGATTTACAGCTGGTTCTGTTCCGGAATAAAGAGGGTTTTTTTGGTTTGAATGCAGCAAAAACTACCATTTCTAAACGATCTCCAGGTATAATTAATTCGGTAAATGCAATACACTTTATTCAATATTCTGAATTTTGATTATATTTTCTTCTTGAAAACAGTTGAATGGTGGATCCAATTTGGTGATTCCACCCCTGAGCTACAGAGTTTTGCTGTGAGAGTGTTGGGCCTCACTTGTTCTTCTTCTGGGTGTGAGCGAAATTGGAGTACATATAGTCAAGTGCAAACAAAGAGAAGAAATCGACTATCTACACTCAGAATGAACTCCCTCATATACATAATGCACAACAAGAGGTTAAGAGATAGGAGGTTGAGGAATAAGGGGTTGAAAGATGATGAGGACCCGTTGGTGTGTGATGATCTGTCGTCTGATAATGAGTGGTTCATAGATGATGAGGCAGATTTATCATTATCAGACTTACAGGTAGAAGATCTAAATGTGGATGTATTGAGGGGCGAAGCAGATCAAACGGGTACATCCACTAGTACCACACCACACACATCTACTAGCTCTGCAAGTAAAGGTATATGTTCTCTGCCAGTCTGCTTGATAATGAGTGGTTCATCCAATTAATATGCTAATAATCTTTTCTTTTAATGAACAGGGAAGAGAAAAGTGAGCCATGTTGAAGATGAAGATGACATGGCATTCATAGATACAATTGGAGAAGAAGATTCACTTGAAGACTGATATTTTGTGATGGGATATGACTTCATTTTATGTGTTTTTTGTATTTTGGGAGTTTTGATAAACTGATATTTTGTGTTTTTGTACTTTGGGACATAATTTTATTGCATCTACTTTCTTATTTTCCATTATTGCTATTATTTTCCTGCTAAAATCTTTAATTTTTCATTTACGCAATTCTGTGTTCGTGAGGCTTACGCCTCAGACCGCCTCGAGGCTTACGCCTCGCCTCACGGACGAAAACCGCCTCGAGGCGCAGTTACGCAATTTTAAACCTTGCAAACAACCACACCTTAACTTACATTATCCTAATTTTCCTAATCATGAACATCAATGACACTTAGTCTAGTCCTAAGTGTGCTGAACTAGTCATAATTGAGGGGTTTGGTAAAGATATATGTCAATTGATTTATTGTATCCACGTGCTGTAATTCTATATTGCCCTTTGTTATATGATCCCTATTAAAATGATTTCTAATATATGTGTATAGTTTGTGAATGTTAAATTGATCTTTTGGAAATACAAATAACACTAACGTTGTCACACATGATAGGGATTGTGCCTACGAATAGTTCAAAATCAAGGATTTGTTTCTTTAGCCATAAAATTTGGGCAATTCAGCTTCCTATAGCTATATACTATGCTTCAGCAGTGGATAAGGCTACAAAGTGTTATTTTCCACTATACCAAGACACTAAGGATTGCCCTATGAATTGACAAATTTCTAATGTATTTTTCCTGTCTACTCAACAACCCCAACAAAATCTAACTCTGGATATCTTATAATGTCAAAGGTGGTGCTATGCATAGGATACTAAATGCCTAAGTTTTGAGTACCTATCAAATATCTAAAAGTTTCCTTCACAAGTCATATGATATTCTTTTGGATCAGCATGAAATCTAGCACATAAATAAACCAAAACATAAAATTCGATCTACTAGCATACAAGTAAAGTAGTGATTATATTATTCCTCTATTCTTTTTCTGGTCAACTGATTTTTCATCTATATCCTTATTTAATTGGGTGGTTGAGTTCATCAGCATATTTATATTTTTGAGACCTTCATATCAAACTTCTTTAAGATTTTATTAATATATTTAGATTGGCTTAGGAATGTATCTTCTCCTCTTTGTTTTACACAAAACATGGGAAAATAACATCATTCTCATTTCAAACTTCTTACAAAGCAATTCAAATTTTTCGTTTTCAAATTATCCACCATGATCATTATGAATTATAGAAATTAAACATCCTAACTTCTTCTGAATCCAAGTGGAGATCTTAAATTCATAATATGACTCACTCTTATGTGCTAAAAATCTAACCTATATACTAGAATAGCCATCTACAATCACAAATCCGAAACTCTTACCACCTAAACTAGGTGTACTAACTGGCTTAAACAAATTCATATAAAGTATTTTTCGTGGTTATAATTTTCTTAATAGCATGGAATGAAGATCTAGTCTGCTTTCCTAATTGATAAGCATCATACATATCATCCTTATCGAACTCAAATTTGAGAATGCCTCTAACTACATCATGTTGTGTTATTTTCCAAAGTGTATTCATGCTAGCATGACATAGTTATTGCAACTCGGGCTTCCAAATTTATGATTTTGATGAGAACAAATAATATTGATTACCATTTTATTTCTCACAGTATTTGTGATGTATATTTGTTTGTGTGTAGACTAATATTTCAGGTACACCATGCATCGTTCTTTGAAGATTCAAAGATAAGATTGTGTAGAATAGGTTATGTTAAATGAGTTTGTTACTTTCATTTCTTAAGTCAATGCCTGTAATGATGTATGTTAGCTTGGTGGTCGTGCACACACATAAGGGGAGCAAAAATTAATTTAAATATTTTAATTTTTCTATACATTATACTGTACGATATGGATCGTACTGTACGACCTGGTGTTATAGAAATTAATTAAAATATTTTATTTTTCTTGAAAAAATATTTTTGAAATATAACTAATCGTACAATACGAACACCACACCATCCATTAAATTAGGCAAAAATTTGAATTTGAAAAATTGTTCTAATCATACTTTACGATTATTATCGTACTTAACTATGTTTAAAATTTTGCCAAATTTAATCATGTGATTATTCAATCAAACCTGCTTAATTTTTATATTCTGATCGTACTATACGAACTAGATCGTATTGTACGATCAACATAGATGATTTTGGTCATCCCATATTTCATCCTCGACGAACTACATTTTGATTGAACTGATCGTATTGTACTAACTGGTGATTGTATAGCACGAACAGGCAAATTGAACTATTCGTATAGTACTAAATGTTGATCGTATAATACTAATTGGTCAAATTCTGCACGTATTGGACGATCCTGAGATCGTACTGTATGATCTTTGATGGTTGAATTAATTTTTTAGAGTTTTTTAAGCCCTTTATTTAAGTTTTCTTAGAAGACTTTATAAGAGTCTTTGACATCAATTGAAGCTTTGTTTTACTGGAGAAAACTTAAAGAGAGCTTGAAAGGGAGAGAGGAAAGGGTGGAGTTTGAGAGAGGAAGAAGATCCTTGGAGGGGGTTTCAAGGGTGTGTGGAGGCGATTTCACACGGTTGCTTAGGCAAGCTTGTAGCTTAGTACCATCAGATTCAAGGTTCGTCTTGAGGGAAGTTTTGGGAAGAAGAATATCTCTTTAGTGTCAAAGGACCTGGCTACTCTACCGCATCAGGGAAGGTAGAAGTGATTTTATAAGGGCTTTTCTGCCTAACTATAGGGGCTAAAGGAGAGTCACTAAAGGTTTAGTGCAATACTCGGAGGATGTCTCCGAGGAGTGGACGTAGATCAGGTTGGACCGAACCACTATAATATGGTGTGTTCTTTCTGATTATCTTCCGCACTTTATTTTTACTATGATTAACTACTTGGGTGAAATATCTGATTAATCTTTTATTATTGATTTAATTCGTTTCCACTGCAAGATATAAAAAGATTTTTCTTTTAGTTAAAGAAATTTTTAAATATCTAATTCACCACCCTCTTGGTTAGCATCGGGACTAGTTCATAAGGGCTTAACAACCCCAACAAACTTTCAAATGATATCAGAGCAGAGTGTCAAAAATAGTATTTTAGAAAATCTTGAGTAAAACGATTATGACACATTTTGGAAATCATAACATTACAGAAGGCTATTCAATTATGCGATCACCTTCATTTGAAATATTTCTTTTGATTTTTGAAAAATTTGCATGTCTATTTTCTTGCAATTAATTGATTATCAAATGTGACATATGATTCAAACAGGCTATTCTGTACTATCACGTATTATAAATAGAGTCAAAATTAATATTCCTTTTATTGAATGGAGTAGAATAGAACAAATTAATGCTAAACTAAATGGTAAATGCTTGACTTATATTTTTTTGTGCATTAAATTCTGAAGATTGCATGAGATCTCTATACGTACTACTCACAAAGAAATTTGGAATAGATTATGCACTACATATGAAGGTACTATTGAAGTCAAGCAATCTAAGTGGAATATTCTAATGCATGATTATGAGCTTTTCTATATAAAACCTTATGAGACGATCTTAGACATTTATACTAGTTTTACTCAAATTGTGATTTCATTGCATGCTTTAAGTAGAGAACTTTCAAACTTTTAAAAGGTTAACAAAATTCTACGTTCTCTACTTGATAAATTTGATGTCAAAGCCACGACTATATGTGAATCTAAACATTTGAATGCTTATTATATAAACAATCTAGTAGGCTCACTTATTGCCTACGAGTGAAGTATGAGTCAAAGACTTTTGGATGCAGGTGATGAGAAGACTATAGTGCTAAAACCCAAAGACACATATGAATGCAACTTAGTAGATGATGAGAATTGATAACAAACAAATTTGAAAGTCTATTAAACATGAGCATAAACATCAACAAAAGTGCAACAAATGTAAAAATGATAAAAATGTTAAGTTTTCTTATGACGTTATTTTCTTTGGGAGTAAGAAACTCGGATATTCGAAATTTAAATGCTCTAACTTAAAAACTCTTCCTGCAAGAGAAAAGAGTAAAAATAAGATGATTGTGATAAGAGGAAAAAAAAAAAAATAAAAAATTTTCTAGGCAGACCTAGCTTCTGAATCATCAAAACATGAGCATGATGATGAGGTATAAGTATGTTAAGGTTTGTTTATGTGTTTTGTTTATTTATTTTGTATATTTATTATATGTTTTGTGTGTTTAATTTTTATTATATTTTAAGCATAATTTCATAATTTTTATATTATTTCATAATTTCATCAAGGACGGATGTGGGCAAAGAAGCTAGTTCATGAAACTAAAATTAGGATAGGAACTTGGAATATAGGTTCCCTTATAGGAAAATTAATGGAATTAATAGATATTATGATTCATAGGAAGTTAAATATTTTGTGCATTCAGGAAACTAAATGGGTTGGAGATAAGGCTAAGGAAACTGATAGTTTAGGATTTAAACTTTGGTATTCGGGTAGGAGTCGTATTAGAAATGGTGTAGGTGTTATTATAGATAAGAGTTTAAAGGATAATGTTATAAAAATTAATAGGATTGGAGATAGAATTATAGCTTTAAAGATTGTTATTGATGATAAGATTGTTAATATTATAAGTGCTTATGCTCCTCAAGTAGGTTTGGATATGAGTTCTAAATTAAATTTTTGGAATGACTTAGAAGAATTAATACAAAATATACCTCTTGAAGAAAGAGTTTTTATTGGAGGAGATTTAAATGGACATGTTGGTAGAGAGGTAGATGATTTTAAAAGCATTCATGGTGGCCATGGATTTGGAACGATGAATGAAGGTGGCAAGATCATATTGGATTTTTGTTTAGCTTATAATTTTTTAATTGCTAATACCTTATTTAAGAAAAGGAATGAGCATCTCATCACTTATAAAAATGGATATAATACAACCCAGATTGACTATTTTCTTATTAGAAAATTAAATCGTTTAGATTGCAAAGATTGTAAAGTTATTCCGAGTGAAAATTTATGTACCCAACATCGTTTATTAGTTTTGGACTTTAAGATAAAGGGGCATAAAATAAAAAATAAAGTAAAACAATTTTCTAGGATTAAATGGGGGCATTTAAAGAATATTAACAAAAATATTTTTGGAAATAAGATTTTAGATCTTAAGATTTTGTCTGTGCATGAGGATGCTAATATTATGTGGGAAAAAGTGACTACTGATATTAAGAATATTGCAAAAGATATCCTTGGAGTATCAAAGGAAAAAGCTCCCAATAGTAAAAATAGTTGGTGGTGGAATCATAATGTGCAAGAAAAAATTAAAAATAAGAAGCTTTGTTATAAAAATTGGTTTGATTTTAAAATTTTTGATAATTGAGAAATATATAAAGTGGCTCGTAAGGATGCTAAGAAAGCAATATGCGATGCAAAGGCATTAGCTTTTAGTGATTTATATAATAGATTAGATACTAAAGAGGGAGAAAGATATATGTATAAGTTAGCCAAACAAAGAGATAGGAGTAGTAAGGATTTAGTTCAAGTGAAGTGTATTAAAGATGAAGATCAAAAAAATACTTTTCTTAGAAGATGATATTCAACAAAGATGGATGAGATATTTTGCTAAACTTTTTAATGAAGATTGTGAAAATAAGATTGACTATAGTGACCTTAGCACCCTAGATGAAAATAAAGATTTATATTTTTATCGGCGTATTAGTAAAACTGAAGTTAGAGAGGCTTTAAAGAATATGAAGGGTGGAAAAGCTGTTGGACCTGATGATATTCCAATAGAGGTGTGGAAATTCTTAGGAGATGAAGGAATTTCATGGCTTACTAAACTTTTTAATACTATTTTGAAGACTAAGAAGATGCCAGATGAGTGGAGAATGAGTGTGTTAATTCCTATTTTTAAGAATAAAGGTGATGTACAAGATTGTGCGAATTATAGAGGTATTAAGTTAATGTGTCATACTTTAAAACTATGAGAGCGAGTTTTGGAGCATAGGTTGCGGCGTGATACTAATGTTTCTCGAAATCAATTTGGATTCATGCCGGGTAGGTCGACTATGGAAGCCATACATTTATTAAGAGGTTTGATGGAGAAATATAGAGAAAATAAGGAGGATCTACATATGATATTTATTGATTTAGAAAAAGCATATGATAAAGTTCCAAGAGAAGTGCTATGGAGAGTTCTTGAAAAGAAAGGAGTCAATAATGCTTATATTCAAATCATTAAAGATATGTATGCAGGAGCTATTACTTGTGTTCAAACACAAGGTGGATTGACCAAGTATTTCCCTATTTCGGTTGGGTTACATCAAGGATCAACCTTAAGCTCATATCTTTTTGCTTTAGTCATGGATGTTCTCACTAGACATTTGCAAGAGGATGTACCTTGGTGTATGCTTTTTGCTGATGATATTATTCTTGTTGACAAGACTAGAGAGGGAGTTGAAGGTAAACTTGAATTATGGAGGTCAACCTTAGAGTCTAAAGGTTTTCGCTTGAGTAGATCTAAAACAGAATATATGGAGTGTAATTTTAGTTGTAATAGACCTAGTGAGGGGATTGTGACTTTGGGCGATCAAGTCATTAATAAGAGTACACGTTTTAGATATCTTGGATCTATTGTTCAGAGTGATGGTGAAATAGATGGGGATATTATCAGCAGAATTCAAGTTGGATGGTTGAAGTGGAGGAATGCATCGGGCTTGTTATGTGATAGAAATGTACCCCTCAAACTTAAGGGAAAATTCTATAAGATGGTAGTGAGGCCTGAAATGCTTTATGGTGCCGAATGTTGGCCTTTAAAAGAGAAGCATAATACTAAGTTAAGTGTGGCAGAGATGAGGATGCTCAGGTGGATGAGTGGCTTTACCCTTAGAGATAGGATACGAAATGAGCATATACGTGAAAAGGTTGGAGTAGCTCCAGTAGAAGATAAGATTAGAGAAAGTCGGCTTAGATGGTTTGGTCACATAAAACGGTGGCCTTGCGATGACCCGGTTAGGAGAGTAGAGGTATTAGATTTGACTTATGTTAAGAAAGGTAGGGGTAGACCTAAAAAGACTTGGTTAGAAAATATTAGGAATGACCTTTCTTTATTAGATTTAAACGAGAATTTGACTTTTAATAGGACACAATGGAGAAAAAAGATTCATGTAGCCGACCCCACGTAGTGGGATAAAGGCTTGATGTTGTTGTTGTTGTATTATATTTTTATGTTCTTCTGCATATATTTTAATTTTATTTGTTATTTTATCTCATTTTTTTTATAATATCAAAGGGGAGAATGTTTTGTGGTTGGTTGTATTCATGTGTTATTTTTAATTTTTTTTGTTATTTAGCTTTTAAAATTTGTTTTAAAAAATAAAAATAAAAAAATCTTTCCCCTATTTTTTAAATGTAATTTTTTTAGTGATGGAGAGTTTAGGAGAAAAAAATTAGTTTGCGAATTCAACCAATATTATTTGTCATCATAAAAAAGGGGAGATTATTGCAACTCGGGCTTCTAAGTTTATGATTTTGATGATAACAAATAATATTGATTATCTTTTTATTTCTCATAATATTGAAGTGCATATTTTTTTTGTTGACTAATATTTCAGGTGCACTATGCACCATTCTTTGAAGATTTTAGGCTCAAGATTATTTAGAATAGGTTATGTTAAATGAGTCCAATGTTTAAAATTGCGTATTCGGGTATTGAGGCGTTTTTCATTCGTGAGGCGAGGCGTAAGCCTCAAAATCAAAAGACTGCGTAAACATAAAATGATAAATTTTTTATATACTAATAAGTGAATAATATAAAACATAAAAAAGCATAAGATATGAAGTGAAATCAAAATATCTCAATAATAAAATAACATGAAATATATTTCAACTCAAAATTCTATCTTTCCCAAATCCCAATATTATTTTCATTAATATATAATTCTAATTTCCAAAAATAAATAGTAATGACATATCACATAAGAACTCATAAGTCATCAGCACTATTATCACGAAGGGGTTCTTCATTTGAATCATCATTATGGTGAACTGCTCTCTCCCTTTTCTTCTCTCCTATAGAGTCCAATTTCGTGCATTTACTTCAAGATTTATGTAAATTTTAATATATATAGCGTGAGACGAGGCGGGCCTCAAGACAGGCCTCAACCAAGTTGAGGCGCAAGCCTAAAAAAAAAAAACTCGAGGCGTAGGCATCGAGGCATTTTTTACTGGAATTGCGCTAAGGCGAGCCTCATATTGCACAATTTTAAATCATGAATGAGTCTGTAATTTTCATTTCTTGAGCCAAGTCCTATAATGATGTATGATAGCTTGGTGGCCGTGCACACACACAATGGGAACAAAAATTAATTTAAATATTTTAATTTTTCTTTACATCGTACTATAAAATATGGATCATAATCTACGATCTGGTGTTGCAGAAATTGATTAAAATATTTATTTTTCCTATGAAAAATATATTTGAAATATAACTCGTTGTACAATATGAGCACCACATCGTACTGGACGATCTGTTATAATAAGAAAGTCCGCCCTCCATTAAATTAGGAAAAAAATTGAATTTTAAAAGTTGTTCTAATTGTACTGTATGATTATGATCTTATTGTACTATTTTTAAAATTGCCTAATTTAATCTTGTGGTTAGTCAATCAAATCTGCTTAATTTTGATATTTTAATGGTATTGTACGAACTAGATCATACTGTACGATTAACATATATGATTTTGGTCATCCATGTTTCGTCCTGGACAAACTGCATTTCGATTGAACTAATCGTATTGTACTAACTAGTGATCATATAATACGAGCGGGCAAATTGAACCCTAAATACAATACTGATAGGTCAAATTCTGCACAACGTACTAGCCAATCCTGAGATCGTACTATACATCTTTGACGGTTGAATTGATTTTTTAGGGGTTTTTTAAGTTCTATATTTAAGCTTTCTCATAAGACTTTGTAAGAGTCTTTGGCATCCATGTAAGCTTCATTTTTCTGGAGAAAATTTGAAGAGAGAGCTTGAAAGGGAGAGGAAATGGTGGAGTTTGAGAGAGGAAAAAAATCCTTAGATGGGGTTTCAAGGGAGTTTGGAGGGGATTTCACACGGTTGCTCCGGCAAGCTTGCACCTTAGTACCATCGGATTCAAGGTTCGTCTTGAGGGAAGTTTTGGGAAGAAGAATATCTCATTGGTGTAAAAGGATCCGACTACTTTGCCGCACCAGGGAAGATGGAAGTGATTTTGGAAGGGCTTCTCTGCCTAGCTGTGAGGACTAAATGAGAGTCACTAAAGGTTTAGTGCAATACTCGGAGGGTGCCTCCAAGGAGTGGATGTTGGTCAGGTTGGATCGAACCACTATAAATATGGTATATTCTTACTGATTATTTTTCACACTTTATTTTTACTACGATTAACTGCATGGGTGAAATATTTGATTAATCTTTTTATTATTTATTTAATTTGTTTCCATTGCAAGATAGAAAAATATATATATATTTTTAGTTAAAGAAGTTTTTAAATATCTAATTCACCCCTCTTTTAGTTAGCCTCGGGACTAGTTCATAAGGGCTTAGCAACCCTGACGAACTTTCAACAGTCACTTATGCCATATCCAAGACTCATCTAAAATAGATTTAAAGTAATAGATATCATTAGATGTATTAATACAGTTCAAATTAAGCATGCCAATATTATTAACTCTTTTTCCTTCTAAAATAGGTTTTTTTCTTTAAAGTAATAAGACATTTTTTTGGAAAGAAACTTGATGTCAAAATCTTTATCACACAATTAGTTAATATTTAACAAAATATATTTTACTTGTACCTACAACTTTCCTAATGGTTTTATCTCCCAAGATTACCTTACCTCCACCCCTGCCATCTAGTGTTATGAACTGTTTCAAATCTTTCGTCATATGTCTTGAGCAGCTGTTTTATAGGTTCCACATGCTTTCACTGAATCTTTTGTGAGAGCATTCTTACAAAGCAATCCTAGGTTAGTTTTGGGAACCCAAGTGGGTTTGGGTGTTGCCTTGTGCTTGAATATATGATTGCTATGTTGTGATGTTGATGTAGACAAGGGGGGGTCAACTCATGTAAAAAATAATTAGATTTTTGGCTTCCCTTGAGTCTACTAGCTCAATCAAAATTGAACTGAAATTTTAGCTCATTTATGAGCCGGTCTTTAGTTCACTTATTTAACTAAGGGTTAGCTCATTATTAACTATGATTTTAGCTCATAGTTATCTTATATTAAATGTTCTTTTTATGTCTTTTATGTTTGTAATCATGTTTGTCTCTTAGAATTTCAAACCGGGCTTTGGAATTCCAAGATTTACTTTTCCCATGAGGTGTCTCCTTGGCTTCCTCCATGGACTTTAGTATTTTGTGCATTTTCCACCTTGGATTCCGGCCGGCTGCTGGTTTTCCCGTGCCTGGGCTCTTTCCCGTACCTGGGCTCTTTCCCGTGACTGTGCCCCTTGGTTCCGGGCAGTCTCCTTGGTTCTGGGCTCTTCGGTTCCTTGGCTTGGGATGTTTTTTAGGTATTTTAATGCTATGTGATGTTTAGAATTCCTATGGGAATTTATTAGGTGTCTCTTGGTATTCTTCTTTCATACCTATAAATATGGGAGGATTTGTAATGTTTAAAAAAAGTTGAATGAAATGTTATTTTTGGAAAAACTATAACGTGCGGGTTTGCTTCGAAATCCTGCGGGCTCTTTCCAACCTTTCTTCTCGGGCTTCTAACCTCTTTCGTCTCTCCGCAAGTGCCGCTCCACCTGTATCCTTCTTCTCTAAGTGAAGCAACTTTAGGGTGTCGTCAAGTGATTGAGTCAAGTTTGTAAGTCGGTTAAATTTTGCAAGAGTCATTGTTGTAAGTCATTTGATTTCTAGTTTTTACACTTTATTTGAAATGTAAGAGTTTGTTCTTCCTTTTCTCGTCTTTAGTCATTTTCGTCGGTAGAAGTCCAATCGCTTAGTTTTGCTTTACTTGTGGGCGAAGGGTATAGGCACCCCCTATATTTTTTGGTTGCATCAGATGTTGATGCTTTTGGCCTCCAAATTAAATATGTTCTACGTTGTAGTGTGCAAGTGTGTGCAAATGTCCTAGCATGCCACAAGAATAGCACCAATTAAAGCCTTAGAAATGGACTTATCTAAATTGGGGATCAGACCCCTTCCTTGGGATGTATGATGTATGTTGCGGCATAGGCTATGACTTTATTGTATGGATAGGCCCGTGTATATAATTTTGAAGTGCATTTATTTTCCTTATTGCATATTCATTTGCACTCTTTAATGTCTAGTTCAACCAATACTTCATGCTCTTTGCTATCTATTTCTAGTGTAAGTTTATTTAACTCCTTGAATGTTTTCTCTAATTCGAGATGCTCACTCTTCAAGGATTCATGCGACTTTAATAAATCAATATGGTCTTTATTCAATGCATCAAATTAATCCAATAGTGATGTATGGTCTTCATTTAATGATGTGTGTTCAATTTTAAAAACTGAATGATATTTAGTTAAACTATCATGCTCTTCTTTCAAGGAAGAAAATTTCAAAAGCGTATGCTATTTTTCAACTTCTTATATGAATCATGCATTTGTTCAGAAAGTGAAAATAATTCATCATAAGTAAACTTCCATACCTCATCTTGGTCGAAGTTCCCAATACTATCATTTGCCATTAAACACAGATTGGTTACCTTTTGGTTTCGGTTTTGAAGAGTAAAGTTGAGCCCGCCCAGAATGCTTTGCGGAAGATGGAACATAATAACCTACTTGTGTCATATACCACATACGAAAGTCAATCCATTGCAATAAAGTAGACATACAAATTTTCTAGAAATCAAATGTTATGTTATTAAATAAAGATGTGCGGACAATTGAATATCCTTCAACAATGTTATAGTTACCAAAGAGGGGGATAAATTTGTGTTTTATTTTTTATTTTTTTAATTAAAAACAAATTCATATATTTATGCGCAAGTGAAAACATAATTCACAATAACAATGCCAAACAACTAATTTTTTGTATTTTTAATTTGGTAGAAAAACAAATAAAAAATATATATAATGTTTCTATTTTTTTTAAAGCAAATATCATTATTGATTAACCATAATATTTTTCGTATGACAATGATCACTAAAACCAAACTAAATGACAAAAAAGTAAATATGCAAGAAGTAAAGTGCAAAAAGTAAATGTGGAAAAAAAAGAAAATGTAAACATGATTATTATAGTGGTTCGATCAACTTGATTAATGTTGACTCCCAGAAGTCCTATTCAGGTACTGCACTAAATAGTTAGTAACTCTCCTTTAGCCATTACGCCTAGGTGAAGAAGGCCTTACAAAACCACTTCCACTTCAATGTGACAGAGATCCGGAATACCTTTTACCCTCTTAGTGCGGTGGTGTAGCCCAAATCACTTTCACCCTCATGATGAGGCGGAGTAGCCAAAATCACTTTCTCCCTCATGGTGAGGCGGAGTAGCTCAAATTACTTTCACCTTCTCGGTGGGTAGAGAGCTAGCGATCTTTGGCTTCGATTTCTTCTTTCACAAAGCTTCCCTCAAGACAAACATTGACATATGGAGAAACTTAGGTGGAATTTGGCTTTAACAACCGTGTGAAAATCCCTCTCACATTCTCTTGACACACTCAAAAGTCTTCTCACTCTCACACTTCTCCTTTTCTCTTCTTTGCTTAAAGCCCACTTTTCAAACTCTCTCAAGAAGATACAAACGCTCAAGGATCACCAATAGAAGACCTAAGACAACCAAAAGACCCTCTCAAAGTCTTAACAATATTTTGAATAGTGGGCTTCAAAAAATCCTAATTTTTACTTTTACCAACTCTATTCATATAGTACGATAAAGGGATCATACACGATTTGTTCAACACTATATATGACCGTCCATTATGATATGTAATTAATTCATATTCGATTTAATTCCTTAGTTATTTTAGTTAAATTAGGAAGTGTTTTAAAATATCGTACAATACGAATATATTCATACAGTACGAAATGTTTAATTTTCAAAATTCAAAATTGCCTATGTTAGGTAAGTTAGATTCGACGGTGGGCTGGTTATAGCTGATCGTTCAATACGATGTGGTGTTCGTATTATATGATTAGTAATAAGTCAATTTTATTTTTTTATTTAAACATTTTAATATATTTCTATTTGAACGGATCATATAGTAAGATTTGGATTGTATAAATGATCAACTGGAAAATTAAAATATATTTTTTTCAATCACCCTGTGTGTGTACGGTTATTAAGCTAACAATACACTTTTTACATACATTGACTCAAGAAAAATAAAATTACAGACTCTTTCAAACAAGTCTAACCTATGCAACCCATCATTGAGCTTTGATTCTTTGATGGTCTGTGTGTATGCTGAATCTAAAACTTAGTGATGCACACATAAAAAAAAATATAGTATATAAAACAAGAGAAGATTAAATAAGCATTTAATAATATTTGTAATCATCAAAACAGAAGCTCGAGTTCTCAAATTGTAATAAAAGGGTGTTATAGTTTCTTGTGGACATAAGAAAGAATTCGATGAAGTTTGTGTATAAATCTTAGGCAGAGAAATCCTTCCACTTCACATAAGATTTTCTTCTATATAGGTCAAAGAAGGAAGAAAGATGATAATGCTTTACAATCGCAGTCTTTAACACATTTATCATGACATCACTAAAGACCAAGTAAAAGGACTTGTTTGAAAGTTCAAGGAGGTTGTGAGACCTTAAAAAACAAGCCCGAGACTAACCAAGAGGGGGTGGGGGTGAATTGGTAATTTAAAATTTTCTTTAAAAAAATCTTTTTATAATTTTTTTAATATATAAAAATAGAAAATTTTATCACTCGATGCTGAAGTGAATTAATTTCATAATAATAAAAGATCAGAGTTTTCAACCACACAATTAATCACAGAGAAATAAAATATAGGAAATAATAAAAATAAACACACCATAATTTATAGTGGTTCAACTTGACATACATCCATTCCCCGGAAACATCCTTTCCAGGTATTACACTAAAATTAGTGAATCTCCTTTTGCCCCCACAGCATGACGGAGAAGCCCTTATAAAATCTCTTCCACCAACCCGGTGCGACAGAGGATCTTACTCTTTTTCACCCTCATGGTGAAGGCAGAGAACCTGAAAATCTTTTTTAACCTCCTGATGAATGCATGGAAATGGAATCCTTTTTTTTCTCTCCTGAAGATGGCAGAGAACCATGAGTCCTTTTTCTCTCTCCTAGAGATGGCAGAGAACCATGACCTAATGCTGTAGATTGGTAGCAGCTTGAAGAAGACAAGGAAGAACCTTGCTTTAAGTAACCTTGTGAATCCCTCACAACTCTCTCTCTCTCTCACAAACAACTCTCCTCTTCTCTCCCAAAGCACTCCTCAACTCCCTCTCTATGCTCCCTCTCAAGACAGTTAGCAATGAAAGTCTCATAAGCAAGTCTAAGTAAGAGTTTAAATAGAGTGCCTCTTAAAAGCTCTAAATTTCAATCTTCTTACTCTGATTGTCCAGTACTATCCAATATCATCCTATACAATTAGTTCAAAGTACTCCTGTTAGTACTGTACGAAGAGATAGACCCTATACGATCAGTACAAAGAGATAAACATATCGTCTAGGACGATTGAGAGCATAATCCAGTACGATTAGTACAAAATAGTTATTTTAGAAAGTATAAATTGTATTGTCCTGTATGATCAGTTCAAGAGTTTGTGCTGATTGTCCAGTATGATAGGTGATAATAAATTATCGTCCTATGCAGAGCTCGATTCCTACGGTACGATATTGGGTGGTCGTCATGTACGATTAGTTGAAAAACTATGGCAATTCATCTTGGATGATAGGCGACGATAAATTATCGTCCCATGCATTACTCAGGTCGTACAATACGATCGTCACCAATCGTCCTGTACGATTTGATTGAACAAATTAACCATAATTGTTTCCTAATCACAGGATGTATATTGGCATGATTGTCATATATCGTACAGTACGATGCATACCATACGATACCATTAGAAAAAAATTTGAATTATAAAATATTGCTTAATTTGTGATTGGCGGCAGTTTTCAAGATTATACCTAATCATCTTGTACAAGGATCGTCCAAGACGATTGGCTTAATTAATCACAATTAGCAGAAGTGTCCTAACTAATGATTTTTCTGGTTAACTGATCGTCTAATACGATGTAAATCATACAGTAAGATTAGTTCAGAAAGTCATATTCTTCCTAACTTAAACTCACCCTCTTGAGTATGGGTGTGCAAAGTTACTCAAATTTAGGATCAACCACAATACCTGATTGACTCAAGAAAAATAAAAAGTACATAAAGATTGAAAATATAAACTTTGATCCTTGTCTACTCAATCTTGAACTGATCAAAGTTGCAAGTTAATAGTGGAACTCAAATGTTAGTGATTAGGGCAAAACATATATGCAATAAACTCAATTATCAGGAGATATCATAGTAACAAAATCATTAATAATATTTGTTATAATTAGAATCACAAGACTTGGTCCAGATTTGCAACATTATTGCCGTATCCTTCCCTAAAAGAAGGACAAAGTTTCTTTCTAAAGGCAATTTATGATGCAATAACTACAAGAATAAATGACATAGGAGAAATATATTGGACATTCCATAGAAAGCGCTAAGGCTATAGTGGAAACAATGACAGACATTAAAAGGAACAGATCTGCCTTATAGAATTTGAAGGGCTCAAGTTAAAAGAGATTAATAAGCTAAGAAATAATGTTTAAAATTGCGTATTCGGGTATTGAGGCGTTTTTCATTCGTGAGGCGAGGCGTAAGCCTCAAGGCATTTTGAGGCGTAAGCCTCAAAATCAAAAGATTGCGTAAACATAAAATGATAAATTTTTTATATACTAATGAGTGAATAATATAAAACATAAAATGCATAAGATATGAATTGAAATCAAAATATCTCAATAATAAGACAACATGAAATATAGTTCAACTGAAAATTCTATTTTTCCCAAATTCCAGTATTCTTTTCATTAACATATAATTCCAATTTCTAAAAATAAATAGCAATGATATATCACATAAGAACTTATAAGTCATCAGCATGTCATTACTAAGGGTTCTTCATTTGAATCATCATTATGATGAACTGCTCTCTCCCCTTCCTCCTCTCCTATAGAGTCTAATGTCAACATTTACTTCAAGATTTATAAGTTTTAATATATATAGCGTGAGGTGTAAGTCTCATGCCAGTGAGGTGAGGTGGGCCTCAACCAAGTTGAGGCGCAAGCCTCATAAAAAAAACTCGAGGCGTAAGCATTGAGACGTTTTCTACTAGAATTGCACAAAGGCGGGCCTCAAGGCGAGCCTCATATTGCGCAATTTTAAACCATGCTAAGAAACTTTATCTATTTCCTTAAAAAAATTGTCGGATCATTTTTTTCTAACTCAAAATAGTATGAGTATGATTTCTAACTCTTATACTTTTTGTGTCACGGATAATTATCCCCAAAATTGGATCCTAGATTTAGGTGTCACTTAACACATAACAAACCTTGCCAATCTCTTTCTAAATTGCAAATCATGCCCCATTAATAGAAATATAAAAGTAATAGTTGATCATACAGTAAGATTTAAATCGTATTGATGAACAACTAAAAAATTTCAATCACCCTGTGTGTATGTACGGTTGTTAAGCTAACACATATCTTTTACATACATTGACTCAAGAAAAATAAAATTTCAGACTCTTTCAAACAAGTTTAACCTATACAACCCATCATTGAGGTTTGATTCTTTGACGGTCTGTGCGTATGCTGAAAATGAAATTTAGTGATGCACATATAAAAAAAATATACAGTATGTAAAGCAGAAGAAGATTAAATAAACATCCAATAATATTTATAATCATCAAAACACAAGCTCGGGTTTCGAATTATAACAAAAGCATGTTATAGTTTCTTGTGGACTCAAGAAAGAATTCGATGAAGTTTGTGTATAAATCATAGGCAGAGAAAACCTTCCATCTTTACATAAGATTTTTTCTTATACAGGCCAAAGAAGGAAGAAAGATGGTAATGCTTTACAATCCAGTCTTTGACTCATCTATCATGACAACACTAAACACCAAGTAAAAGGACTTGTTGCCATATCCTTCCCCAAAAGAGGGACAAAAGTTTCGTTCTAAGACATTTTATGATGCAACAACTACAGGAGAAATGACATCGGAGAAATATACTGGAAACTTCATAAAAAGCACTGAGGCTATAGTGGAAACAATGACAGACATCCAAAGGAACAGTTCTGCCTTGTAGAATTTGAAGGGCTCAAGTTAAAAGAGATTAGCAAGCTAAGAAAATTTATGAATTTCTTTAAAAAAGCTATCGTATCATTTTTTCTGACTCAAAATCATATGAGTATGACTTCTAACTCTTATGTTTTTAGTGTCTCGGATAATTCCCCCAAATTTGGATCTTAGATTTAGGTGTCACTTATCACATATCAAACCTTGCCAATCTCCTTCTAAATTGCAAATCATGCCCCATTAATAGAAATATAAAAGTAACAGATGATTCACTAATAACTATTATAGGCCTAACAAATATTTTAGTTTCTCCCATATAACCTCAATAATGTACGTCATATTAGTGAGGGGATTGTGACTTTGGGCGATCAAGTCATTAATAAGAGTACACGTTTTAGATATCTTGGATCTACTGTTCAGAGTGATGGTGAAATAGATAGGGATATTATCAGCAGAATTTAAGTTGGATGGTTGAAGTGGAGGAATGCATCGGGCTTGTTATGTGATAGAAATGTACCCCTCGAACTTAAGGGAAAATTCTATAAGATGGTAGTGAGGCCTGCAATGCTTTATGGTGCCGAATGTTGGCCATTAAACGAGGAGCATAATACTAAGTTAAGTGTGGTAGAGATGAGGATGCTCAGGTGGATGAGTGGCTTTACCCTTAGAGATAGGATACGAAATGAGCATATACGTGAAAAGGTTGGAGTAGCTCCAGTAGAAGATAAGATTAGAGAGAGTCGCCTTAGATGGTTTGGTCACATAAAACGGCGGCCTTCCGATGACCCGGTTAGGAGAGTAGATGTATTAGATTTGACTTATGTTAAGAAAGGTTGGGGTAGATCTAAAAAGACTTGGTTAGAAAATATTAGGAATGACCTTTCTTTATTAGATTTAAATGAGAATTTGACTTTTAATAGGACACAATGGAGAAAAAGGATTCATGTAGCTGACCCTACGTAGTGGGATAAAGGCTTGATGTTGTTGTTGTTGTTGTTTACAGTAAATATTTTATTAATTCATAAATCCATTAGCAACCGCAACTGCAAGGTAAATTGTTTTCCTAAGCATTGTGTACTTGTATTGATTCAGCGCTATACTTATTTTCTCATGAGCTTGTAAGGACTGGGATGAGGATACTTATTTTATATTGATGAAAATAAGTATCCTCATCCCAGTCCTTATAAGTTCATGAGAGTACCTCTCTAGCTATAGCGCTGAATTGGTGATCCTTAAGCACTTCTAGTTATCCCACACAATCAAAGGCCGGTTATGAAACCGTAGTCCAGTCTTCCAGCCAGATTCTTTTTAATGACTAAAATCAACATTTGTAGGGCTTTTTGTTTCTACCTTGTATCTTACTTTTTGGCTCAGTAACCTTTCTGTCTATGGATCTATTTATCAAAAAATAAAACCTCGGTGATTGGAAAACCTAACAAATAAGTGGAAGTTGACTGAAACTGGTGGAAATTTTCCATGATATATGATACTGCTACAACGATAGGTAGCCACATATTTTTGTGTTGATTGATCTATTTAGAAATGCCTCAGTTGCAAGATAACGAACATCTTTTGAGCAATTATTTTTTCAAAATATTTCATAGTAATATTGTTCTAATTTACCACTCAGTTTTCATAAATAATCAGCATCCTCTGTGTCAATCACGCTCGAACTTGTAGACGGATTCCTGGCAATTCTCCCTTGTGCTTTGGTTACTGATAACGATGAAGTTATGGATTTTAATTCATCATGATCTCATGTTCTTTTTTTCATTCTTTTAAAGCAATTCAGTTTGAGGTTCCTTTGCCAATTTTAGCTTGGGAAAAATTTTGGGTTGGAATGGATCTTAATATCATTGGATTTACTCTTGAAATGAGTGTATTATATGAAAAATCAATCAAAATTTGTATTTTACTCTTTTCAAACTAAATTCAATGGTTTTGATATCCATCCTATTAAAATATTGATAAGAATATTTTGATCAATCTGTATTTTCTTTAGCTCGCCAATCTTTGAACGCTTAAGCCAGAATTATTGTCATCCTTCTTGCATGCTGAGTTACATTACCATGTCTGTTTTGCTGGTTATTCTTAAGCTCATTCTTCGTTGATCTGGCTGCTTTGCTTAAGATGACTTATTTTTGGACTATGTTATTCTTTTGGCAGCTTTCAAACTCTGATGTACAAAAGTTGGAAAGACTGAGGAGGGCTCGACTTATCTTAGAGTCATCACTCTTGAAGTTGGATGATGCTATCATGCTCTTCCATGATTTTTGAATACGCGGTAGTTCACGATTTTCTAGTTAAGTTTCATTTAGACGCCTGATCTTTGTATTAGCTGCACATATTTTTTTTCATTAAATCTGGCATTCTCTTATAATTTTTTGAATCAGCCATGGTTTTCTGATTCTTATGTGTATGAGAGAACTAGTAGCAAAGTAATTGTACAACCACCCACACCCTTATCAAAGGATGAGTATCACTTTCAACCCCTTTAAATGAAGAGGTATTAAACATGCTATAAAGCTAAGTTTGGAGAAGAGAGTGGTCTCAAATTGTATTTCAAAAGAAGTGTTACAACATAGAATTCTGTTGCTTTTAATGGATTAATATTAAGAAGAATTTTAAAAGTCATGAATAAAAAAGGTTATCAAATTGTATGAAGAGTTACATTTTAATGAATGCCACTTCATCCTTCATACCCCTGTCAATTTGTATAGAGAATTTACTTCATGCCTACTATAAATCTTCAAATAGAAGCTACGACTTGACCATGATAAATTTTCAGTAACATGCTTTCACATCATACTCCCACCTCCATGGTTAGCCCTATAATGCTCTAAATATTCATTTTAGAGCATGAAGAGGTTGGCCCACCACTGTGCATGATTTTCATGCAAGGTGGCTAAATTATCATGAAAGATGGTGATAATTTATCTTTATATACTACATCTATCATCCTTTAGCAGATTTATAATTTTAACATAAACATAAAAAATATAAAAGAAATAATATGGTCATATAAAAATAAATATGAAAATAAAGAACAATATGGATTACTTGAAAATATGGAAAAATATAAGAATATTATGATTATGCAATTCTTGTGGAGTAGGCCATTTATTTAATCAAATTAGTATTTTTCATACTTCTTTTTCTTCCATTAATTTTTTTTTTATTTTATTTTTTATTTTTTTTTATGATGCATCATCAGGGCTACTACATGATTTATAGGAGTAGCTTCCACATGAAGGTCTATTTCACAGATGAGGTGAAAGAAGGTATAGTTTGTTGAGCTGATTGTCTGATATTGGCACCAAACTTTATGAGCACTGGGCCAGATTTGTGCACATAGTAGGAACCATAGCTGCTCCCTAGCATTCAACTGATCCTGATGGGCTTTAATTTCTGCCCCAGCAACTTCAATGTTCCCAGTTCAGTAAGCTCTGGTCTTTTCCTGAGGCAATCAATGTCTCTTGTTGAATGCTCATCAGGTTAGGTTCTTGCTTTAATTGTTTTGATAGTTTCAGCTTTATTCTAGTTTCAAAATCTGACACATTCTCCTCTTGTTCTGCTGGGTTCTTATAGATTGGAATTCAATCCTGAATACACAAATGTGGAAGTTTTATTTATATTTTGGTAATTGAATTTATTTTAAAATGAGTGCATTATAAAACTTAAGTGATTATTTACAATTTTTGGCATAATTTTACACTAATGAGGCCTTTTGAATAATGTGATGGGTTAACTCCAGTGTTTGTTTTTGATTTATCAGTGGGGTGTCAATTTTGGGTTACGGGTCAGGTTTGGGTCGAACCCGAATTGACCCACCCGATTTGACCCGGCACTATTTGGGTTCGGGTCGACCCGACCCGGTTTTGCAAACGGGTCGATTTCCGCTTCGGGTTCGGCTCAACCCGACCCGACCCGCGGACGCGACATGACCTCGGGACGCAATGCGGCGCGGAATTGTCGGACGCAGACGCCGGACGCAGGATGCGGCATTGATGTTGGACACGATGTGACATGGCCTCGGGACGCGACGTGACACGTCCGGGCAAGCGGGGTAGCCGGGAAGCGGGCAGGGTCATTTCGGGCAGACGGGTTTGTGTGCATTCTGGGTCATTTTGGGTTATTCCCGAGTTCCCGGGTCAACTCGAACCTAGTCCGGTTTTTCAAACGGGGCGCTTTTCGGGACCCAAATCCGACCCGCTTCGGGTTCGAGTCAACCCAAACCTGAAATTTTCGGGTCGGGTTCGGGTCGGGTTTTTGGGTCGGGTCCAATATTGACAAGTTTATTTACCAGCAACTGCTGCAGCAGCAACACTAACAAAAATAAAAGCTCATTAAATTCTTTACGTATTGCACCCATCTTAAGGAAAAATAAATATTTTTGAGACTCATCTTCATACAAAATTTATCCCTGAAATTGAACAAAATATTGTTTACAGGTTGACCTGACAAAATATTGTTCATTTTGTTTAAGCTGCAACAACCAAACTTGTTTGAATATTTAATAAATTGCACGAATTTTAAAGTAAAATTAATGATTTTGATGTTTTCATGATAATTTTTTTAAAAATGGAAAAGTAGTATTATTTACAGACTGTGGCATGTGCACTTGGGATAATTATTATAGGCTGTAGGGTCCTCTTCGACCTGTTGTATCAGTGCTGATTTTTGTTTAGACTGTAACAGACAAAATTTGCTGTTCTTCGCATAGGCAAAGAGAGGGATAAGCTTCACAATGAGAGAGGAAACAACCTGTCAAGAAATAGAAAATGTATTTTAATCCTTTGTTGATTGGACTTTTAATCAGCAAAATAACTGATTGATTAGTGTGGGGTCTATGAAATATATAGCAATATCATTTCCTTATCAGTTTCCCATAGCTGATGACATCCAAAGCCCCTCGTCGGTGTATATTACGAGAGATTATTAGGTGCGGAGTATGGACTGGGAGAACTGTTCGCACAAGTATTGGATACCTAGCGGTACTTGCACTCGGTACTGCTAGGTGCGCAGTGCGCCCAGTACTTGTGCGGACGGTGCGCACTCTGACGGTGCGCACTCTACACATCTAATAATTTTTCATATATTACACATAATTATAAAAATCAAACTGGATTCGACGGATGAACAGTTCAGGTTGTGAATTGACCCTTAACATGATTTGGTCTGATCGAATCACTGAACTTATATATTGGTAGCAGTTGAATTGATTGGAGTTCAAAAATGATTTTTAAAAGAGAAATTAAAAATTTTAACATATGTATTACTTTTTAGTTCTTTATTTTGGAATATTGAAAATTTAAGACTGGTTTATTTATATAAAAAAAAAATTATATTGGAGTCTTAACAATAATTATTAAAATGGTAATCTACAATTAAATTAACTAATACCCACATTTATGGCTTCAAGAAAATATAATGATTCAACTAATTAAAATATAAAAAATTGACATTGACCATATTGCGTATACACTGTTACCTATTTTTATATGGATTTGGATCTTCTCGCAATTGGAGAAGTATTTTTATAATTTTTTGCCAATCAATCCGCTTTGAAACCGAAAATTCAGTGCTGGATTTAATTTTAATTTTTATTCTGAGTAATTAATTCAATTTGATTCCATTCCAAACTCACAAATTAAAAATATATCTAGAAAAATAATATTCGGTGGATGTGATGTAAAATAAGCATTTCTCCATCTTTATTAAAAATAAATAAATAAATAAACTTTTTTATTTCCAAATCGATTTCTATCAATAATTTTAAATTAGTTAAAATAAGGAATCCAAGGCATTTCACATTTCCCTCACTATTTTGTTGGCCCAAGAAATGATATGGAACATCCAATCCAGAGACGCCACCTTATTATGTCCGGTCACTTGACATGCGGACATCCAATTATACGATCAAGAAATGGGCAAAATATTGCGTCTGGTCACCTGACATGCGGACATCCAATCCAGAGACGCCATCTCATCCGGATGCACTGGGCCCCTGTATTTTTGAGTGACGTGGCATGTTTTTATTGGTGTCCCTGACGAATCTGGACACCGGACACAATAATTTGCCCATTTCTTGATCGTATAACCACTATTATTAAATTTCTATTGGATGGTCCATATTCATAGTAATGTTTCTTTGTTAGACCCTGAAGTTGGCTCATCAATTAATTATAGGTCACATCAACAATTGCCCTGATTTATCAAGTGGTTAGCCTTGGATAAGATGATCATTCCAGAAAATAAGGGAAAGTTTTTCCCATTAAGTATAGTTAACAATGTTAATTGAACTTATATGTTTAGGGCTATTTAGTGAGGGCGTCACTATCTCATTGGACTAAATTTTGTATAATTCCAACATTAATAATACAGTTTTATTTAGTCCATTTTTGAGCCTATTGATTGGTTAGGAGTTTTATCCTCATCCAATAAATAAATTAAATTGATGTAAAATTGTACTTTAAATAAACCTAAAATTATTTTGATTGAGTTTGAATCGATCAAAATCGATTAGGATGAAGTTATTAATAAAAAGAAGTCATTATCATCCTTGTATACTACTTGAATAATTGATTTATTTGCCTAGTATTAGAGTGAGGCAAAGATCTCTTCTATCTATTTCTGTCTAAAGATCGACTAGGGGGTGTTGGGATTGTTGCAATTTAGTTTTTCGATTGTTGAGATTCTTGCAGCATGTATGTTTTTTATGATTTCAAATATTATTATTTTACTTACTAATTTTCCTAACATATTTTGGATGTATTGCTTTTGTTGTTTGTGTGTACTAACATTTCAGAGAAATCATACTCTAGATTGTTGAAGACTTCAAATCAGAGTAGATTAGAGTTCATTGTAAATGGAGTCTATATTTTTCATTTTATTAAGTGTGAGAGAGTGTGATTCTAATTGAGTAACTGTGCGCACACACACGTTGGGAGAGTGTTTAAAATTTGTAATTTTTAAATTGATCGTATTGTACGAATTCATTTCGTATGGGATGATTTGTTTAGTTATTTTCTCCTACGAGCAATTAAACGAACTGCATGAAGAAAATTTTTCTAAGTATTGATCGTACTGTACGAAGGGTTCTTCGTACAGACGACGTCTAGAGTATGAATTGGACGGGTTCCTTTTCGTCTCGACGAATTCAAATCTTTTTCTTAACCGATCGTATTGTACGATTCCTTGTTTGTACAGACGACGTCAAGAGTATGAATTGGACGGGTCCCTTTTCGTCCCAATGAACGCCAAATTTTTGTGAACATATTGTACTATACGATACCTTGTTTGTACAGACGACGTCTAGAGTACGAATTTGACGGGTCCCTTTTCGTCCCGATGAATATCAAAATTTTCTGATCGGATCATATTGTGTGATGCCCTCTTCGTACATATGACGTTTAGAGTATGAAAATATGGCGAAACATTTCGTCTTGACGAATCAGAACAGTTTTCTTACAGTTCTTATAATACGAACATGGTTAGTACTGGATGATTAGCATGTACGAAAATATTTTATATAGGTTCGTATGAAGCAATTTTTGAATTATTCGTACGTTTGAAGTATGATCGTAATGTACGATTGTACAGGCTAAAAATTACCTCACACTAAAAAAAGGTAATTTTTAGTTTTCTAGATAGTTTTTCGTGTCTTTTATATAAAAAGTCCATTAAAACTAATGTGAAAATAGTTATTCTTCATGATTTTTCAAGAGCAAGTAAAAGAGTGTTTGTGGGAGAGTGTTTGAGAGAGAATTCTTGCAGTGGAGTGTGAATGGATCACAATGTTACTCAAAGATGGGAATCTCTTCTGGTTTTTAGTTACCACTCTTCCTTTCTTTTTTCTAGTTGCTCGAGAAAAGATCTTTGAAGAAGATCTGGTTCTATGCCGACATTTCGATGGTGTGAAAGGATGCTTATTCTCTGCTGACACTTGGAGAGTGTGAAAGGATGACGGTTCTCTG
This sequence comes from Dendrobium officinale, assembly GCA_019514585.1. Taxonomy (NCBI): domain Eukaryota; kingdom Viridiplantae; phylum Streptophyta; class Magnoliopsida; order Asparagales; family Orchidaceae; genus Dendrobium; species Dendrobium officinale. The sequence continues at coordinate 37,164,617 of CM033699.1, read as the reverse complement.
CCGCACCGATGATTGGTGGAAGTGAGGAAAATTATACAGGCTTATTTTTCTTGCTGTAGGTGCAAAAGAATAGTACACTTTTAGTAATAGTGCAATACCTGAATAGGGAGTCTTCAGGGAGTGGACGTAGGTCTTGTTGGACCAAATCACTATAAATATTTGTGTTCATTTTAATTCCACACTTTTATTTTTCTTGATTTTATATTAGTGGTTGAAAATTATTTTTACAAAAATATTTAAAAAATTAGTTTTTCATTAATCACTAAGAGATTTTTTAAAATTACAAATTCACCCCCTTTTGGTTAGCCTTGAGACATTAGCATAGGTTTAACAACCTATACAGACTTTATAAGTGGTATCAGAGCTTTGTTTCAAAACTATAAGTTTAGATAACTTTTTGAAGATGATAATGTCTACTTTTGGAAATCATAACACACCTAAAGGGTATTCAATCACTAGACCTCTGTTATTTGATAATATCCCTTTTGATTTTTGGAAAACACATATGTATACTTTTTTTCAATTGCTTGAGTATCACATATGGATTTTAGTTCAAGAAGGGTATACTAGGCCAACTAGACTTGTAGATGGCATTAGAATTGAAACACCATTTGCTAACTAGACTATAGAAGGACATGACTTAGCACAATTAAATGCAAAATATTAAATAGTTTTTTTTATGCACATAAGTTTGAAGATTACATACTGGTTTCTACTTGTAAAAGTGAAAAAAGACATTTGTGATAGACTTTGTATTACATATGAAGGGACTAATAAAGTGAATAAATCTAGATTAAATATCCTGTTACATGATTATGAATTATTTCACATGAAATCTAATGAATCCATATCTGACATGTCCATAAGATTCACTCAAATAGTCATTTTTTTACATGCATTAGGTAGGAAACTAACGAATGCTGAAATGATTATTAAGATACTTTATTGTTTGCCAACATCTTATGATGCTAAAATAACTGTTATTACAGAGTCAAAAGATTTAAATATGTATTCTATTGACAATCTTCTTGGATCACTAATTACTTATAAGCAAGGAGCGACTCAAATATAGAATGATATAGGAGAAAAGCGAAAGGAGAAGAATATAGCCTTAAAAGTGGATGACTCAGAGAGTGATCAATCGTAACCTGAGGATGAGAATGATATTGCCTTGATGTCTAGGCAATTTAGGAGTTTTCTAAAGAGAAAGCAGAGGAGACACTAATAGTGGAATAGAGGTAAGTTCCACAAAAATGTTAAAATTTGTAATGATGTTATTTGCTATGAATGTAAGAAACTTGGACATGTCAAATCGGATTGCCCCAATCTTAAAGTCACTCTTAGCGAGGAGGTGGAGGAGAAAGTGAATGTGAGAAAGGGAAAGAAGAAATTTCAGTGAACTTTTTGGGCGGACTCAGCATCAGATTCTTCAAAAATAGAGAAGGAAGAAGAAGTCACCAATTTATGCTTAATGACCGATAATTTTGATCAATCAGATCAAGAAGAGGTATGTACCTTAAGCTATAATAAATTATTATAAGTTTTTAAAAGAATTCATACAGTATATAGAAAACTCAAGAAAATGCATATTAGGTTGAATTTGAATTTTTTAAAATTATAGAAAGATCATGAAATCCTTAGAAAGATCATACACAGATTGATAACAATCACATGAGCTTACTGGATGAATTTGACAATTTGAGCAAACAAAATGAGTTATTAAAATCATCCTATACTGAATTGAAAAAAAAAAACTTTAAAAATTTTAAGGATGAGTTTGAAAGTAAAGAGCACTATTTAAAACATGATATTTATGTGTTAGAAGATGTTAATTCATTTCTTAAGGTTAAAGTGAAAGCTCTTGAGAAAAATAGAACACTCCCTACACTTGAAAAATCTATTAATCTAATTTTAAAGTAAAAAAATCTTAAAACCTAAGAATAGACAAATTTATTATTGGAGATTGAGAAAAAATTCTTTTCTTGGAGTTAAGTGTTTTACTTGTGGGATGATTGATCATATTTCACACACTTGTACTTTACATAGTAAAACTCATTTAGTGTGGAGACCAAAGATGTATAAAATAAGTTTATAGCATACATGTATCTAGTTTAAATTTGTTAAGAGGAGAACCCAAATTGGTTTGGGTTTCCAAGCTTAACATTTTATTATTTTGTAGAGATGCTCTTATACAAGACCTCGTGAGAGTATTTGGTACCTGGACAACAGTTACTCGAAGCATATGACTAGAGACACTGCACAATTCATATCGCTGGAAGCTAGGAATGAAGGCAAGGTTACACTGGGAGATAAGACCACTAGGAAGGTGGTAGGCATAGGTATGATCGGCAACTTGAACAATTTTTTTATTGAAAATGTGTTACTTGTAGAGGGCTTAAAACATAATCTCATGAGTATTAGTCAGCTTGTGTGATAAATAATATAGTGCTAGTTTTTTTCCCACTAGCTGCATATTAAGCCTAAATAGAATTGATGTACTGCATAAAAATAGGATAAATAATATTTATATGCTAGATTTAAAGAAACATTGTCGTTGCCAGGTCCCAAGTCCTGGATGAGAAAAGTGGAGGGTTGCGTTAGGTAGTCGACAGCCAGTGTAAAATTTGTCGAACAATATTAACATGAATCCTTTAAGAAATTATGTTAATGCTAGGGTGTCCCCTGGAAGCGACGCGCTGTATGGCCTGAATACAGTGACAAGTTTGCAAGGCCGATGCACCGGTGCCCGGGTGCAGTGTTAAATAAGCAAGGGTTCCCACATCAAGGACGGATGTGGGCAAAGAAGCTAGTCCATGAAACTAAAATTAGGATAGGAACTTGGAATATAAGTTCCCTTACAATAATGGAATTAATAGATATTATGATTCATAGGAAGTTAAATATTTTGTGCATTCAGGAAACTAAATGGGTTGGAGATAAGGCTAAGGAAATTGATAGTTTAGGATTTAAACTTTGATATTTGGGTAGGAGTCGTACTAGAAATGGTGTAGGTGTTATTATAGATAAGAGAGTTTAAAGAATAATGTTATAAAAATTAATAGGATTGGAGATAGAATTATAGCTTTAAAGATTATTGTTGATGATAAAATTGTTAATATTATAAGTGCTTATGCTCCTCAAGTAGGTTTGGATATGAGTTTTAAATTAAATTTTTGGAATGACTTAGAAGAATTAATACAAAATATACCTCTTGAAGAAAGAGTTTTTATTGGAGGAGATTTAAATGGACATGTTGGTAGAGAGGTAGATGATTTTAAAAGCTTTCATGGTGGCCATGGATTTGGAACGACGAATGAAGGTGGCAAGACCATATTGAATTTTTGTTTAGTTTATGATTTTTTAATTGCTAATACTTTATTTAAGAAAAGGAATGAGCATCTCATCACTTATAAAAATGGATATAATACAACCCAGATTGACTATTTTCTTAATAGAAAATTAAATCGTTTAGATTGCAAAGATTGTAAAGTTATTCCGAGTGAAAATTTATGTACCCAACATCGATTATTAGTTTTGGACTTTAAGATAAAGGGGCATAAAATAAAAAATAAAGTAAAATAATTTTCTAAGATTAAATGGGGGCATTTAAAGAATATTAATAAAAATATTTTTGGAAATAAGATTTTAGATCTTAAGATTTTGTCTGTGCATGAGGATGCTAATATTATGTGAGAAAAAGTGGCTAGTGATATTAAGAATATTGCAAAAGATGTCCTTGGAGTATCAAAGGGAAAAGCTCCCAATAGTAAAAATAGTTGGTGGTGGAATCCTAATGTGCAAGAAAAAATTAAAAATAAGAAGCTTTGTTATAAAAATTGATTTAATTTTAAAAATTCTGATAATTAGGAAATATATAAAGTGGCTCGTAAGGATGCTAAGAAAGCAATATGCGATGCAAAGGCATTAGCTTTTAGTGATTTATATAATAGATTAGATACTAAAGAGGGAGAAAGATATATGTATAAGTTAGCCAAACAAAGAGATAGGTGTAGTAAGGATTTAGTTCAAGTGAAGTGTATTAAAGATGAAGATAAAAAAATACTTTTCTTAAAAGATGATATTCAACAAAGATGGATGAGATATTTTGCTAAACTTTTTAATGAAGATTGTGAAAATAAGATTGACTATAATGACCTTAGCACCCTAGATGAAAATAAAAGATTAATATTTTTATCGGCGTATTATTAAAACTGAAGTTAGAGAGGCTTTAAAGAAAATGAAGGGTGGAAAAGCTGTTGGACTTGATGATATTCCAATAGAGGTGCGGAAATGCTTAGGAGATGAAAAAATTTCATGGCTTACTAAACTTTTCAATACTATTTTGAAAACTAAGAAGATGCCAGATGAGTGGAGAATGAGTGTGTTAATTCCTATTTTTAAGAATAAAGGTGATACACAAGATTGTGCGAATTATAGAGAGGTATTAAGTTAATGTGTCATACTTTAAAACTATGGGAGCGAGTTATGGAGCATAGGTTGCGGCGTGATACTAATGTTTCTCAAAATCAATTTGGATTCATGCCGGGTAGGTCGACTATGGAAGCCATACATTTATTAAGAGGTTTGATGGAGAAATATAGATAAAATAAGGAGGATCTACATATGATATTTATTGATTTAGAAAAAGCATATGATAAAGTTCCAAGAGAAGTGCTATGGAGAGTTCTTGAAAAGAAAGGAGTCAATAATGCTTATATTCAAATCATTAAAGATATGTATGCAGGAGCTATTACTTGTGTTCAAACACAAGATGGATTGACCAAGTATTTTCCTATTTCTGTTGGGTTACATCAATGATCAGCCTTAAGCCCATATCTTTTTGCTTTAGTCATGGATGTTCTCACTAGACATTTGCAAGAGGATGTACCTTGGTGTATGCTTTTTGCTGATGATATTCTTCTTGTTGATAAGACTAGAGAGGGAGTTGAAGGTAAACTTGAATTATGGAGGTCAACCTTAGAGTCTAAAGGTTTTCGCTTGAGTAGATCTAAAACGGAATATATTGAGTGTAATTTTAGTAGTAATAGACCTAGTGAGGGGATTGTGACTTTGGGCGATCAAGTCATTAATAAGAGTACACGTTTTAGATATCTTGGATCTATTGTTCAGAGTGATGGTGAAATAGATGGGGATATTATCAGCAGAATTCAAGTTGGATGGTTGAAGTGGAGGAATGCATCGGGCTTGTTATGTGATAGAAATGTACCCCTCAAACTTAAGGGAAAATTCTATAAGATGGTAGTGAGGCCTGCAATGCTTTATGGTGCCGAATGTTGGCCTTTAAAAGAGAAGCATAATACTAAGTTAAGTGTGGCAGAGATGAGGATGCTCAGGTGGATGAGTGGCTTTACCCTTAGAGATAAGATACCAAATGATCATATACGTGAAAAGGTTTGAGTAGCTCCAGTAGAAGATAAGATTAGAGAAAGTAGCCTTAGATGGTTTGGTCACATAAAACGGCGGCCTTGCGATGACCCGGTTAGGAGAGTAGAGGTATTAGATTTGACTTATGTTAAGAAAGGTAGGGGTAGACCTAAAAAGACTTGGTTAGAAAATATTAGGAATGACTTTTTTTTATTAGATTTTAAACGAGAATTTGACTTTTAATAGGACACAATGGAGAAAAAGGATTCGTGTAGCCGACCCCCACGTAGTGGGATAAAGGCTTGATGTTGTTGTTGTTGTTTGTATGCTAGATTTAAAGTGTATTAAATCTCCTGATACTTTTTAATTAAAAATATTTTTTGATGAATTTTGATTATGACATAGGAGACCTTATCACGCTAGCATGAAAATCCTTAGAAAACTATCCAAAAAGAACTTGTTAGAGGTATAGAAAAACTAAACTTTATTAAAGATCACCTTTGTGATGCATACCAACTAGAAAAATAGGTGAAGTCCTTATTTAATTCCACTAAGGATCTTAAAACTAGCAAACCATTGGAGATTATTCATATGAATCCTTTTGGACCTGTTAGTACTGTAAGTCTAGGTGTGAATGTATATGAATTTGTGATAGTTGATAATTTTTAGAGATTCATATAGATTAAATTTTTATTTTATAAGAGTGAATTGTTTAAGGAATTTAGAGACTTTTTGACTTAAATTTAGAGGAAACTAGGATGTAATATTTTAATAATTCAAAATGATCACGGAGGTGAATTTGAAAATAAAAAATTTTAAAAAATTTATAAGGAAAAAAGAATTGATTATAATTTTTCTGCACCTAGGACCTCCCAACAAAATGGGGTAGTTAAAGAAAGAATAGAATATTCACTAGAGCTATATTGGCATAATATTCACTTAAATATTTTTGGGCTGAAGATGTTAGTACAACATGTTATATTTTGAATAAGGTAAACATTAAAATAAAATTGAATAAAACACCCTATAAGCTTCTTAAAGAAACAATACCTAACTTATCATATTTACATGTTTTTGAATGTAAGGTTCATACATAATAATGGAAAATCTCCTTTAAAAAAATTTGATCCAAAATCATATAAAAGAATTTTTATTAGATACTCTAGTATTGAAAAATTATATAGAGTATTTAACAAAAGAACTTTGATAATTGAGGAGACCACACATGTTATATTTGATGAATATGAGATTCTGAAAGAGCCAAATTTTGAAGAGAATCATTTAAAAAATAACTCCCAAGAGATTGAAAAGATAAATTTGAAAGAAAATTTGGTGAAAGTAAATCTTTTGCCTAGAGAATTAAAATTTTCTAAAAACTATCATAAGGAATTGATTCTAGGTGAACCTAGTGAGGGTGTTAGGACTAGGCATGAACTTAGCAAAGATGTTAACCATTATACTTTTATTTCTATGATTGAACCCATAAATGTTAATCATGAACTTTTGGATGAATTTTGGATTTTATCTATATAATAAGAGTTAAATCAGTTTGTTAGGAATGATGTTTGAGAATTGATTGAAAAGCTAAAGGATTAAAGTGTAGTTGGAACATAGTGGGTATTTAAAAATAAAATGAATGACTCTTGAGTTGTTGTTGGAAATAAGGTTAGATTGGTGGCTAAGGGGTATTTATTAGCCTTTGCCTATTTTAGATAATTTAAATTATTTCAAATGGATGTTAAAAGTGCTTTTTTGAATGGGGTGATACAAGAGGATATTTATGTTGAATAATCTCTAGGTTTTAAAAGTTTTAAATTCTCTAATCATGTGTATAAATTAAAAAATATATATTATATGAATTGAAACATACACTTAGGGCTTGGTATGAGAGGTCAAGAACTTTTCTATTAGAGATATCTTTTATAAAAGGAAGTGTGAATACTACTCTCTTTTTGAAGAAGTTAGAAGACGATATATTCATTGTTCAAATATATATTATGATATCATTTTTGGATCTATAAATAAAAATCTTTGTGGTGATTTTTTTAAGATAATGAGTAGTGAATTTGAGATGAGTTTAATGGGAGATCTAAGTTATTTTTTTTTAGTTTTAGCATTAAACAAATTGAGAAGGGAATATTTCTTTATCAGTCAAAGTATATTAAGGATATCCTCAAAAAATATGAAATGGATAATATTAAACTAGTAAGTACACTAATGAATTCCTCAGTTCAGTTAGATAAGGACTCAAAGGAAAATTCTATTGATAAAAAGAAATTTAGAGGTATAATTGGATCGTTATTTTATTTGATTTCTAGCAAATCAGATATAATATTTAGTATTTATTTATATAATATGTTTCAATCTGATCTAAAAGAATCATATTTAACATCAGTAAAAAGGATTTTAAGATATCTTTTGGGAATTCAAAACTTAGAAATTTAGCATCTTAAATATAGATCTTTATTTAAAATTATTAAATATTATGATTCAGACTTTGCAGGTTATAGGGTTAATCAAAAGAGTACTTTTGGAACTTGTTAATTCATAGGAAATTCATTAGGTCCAATAAAAAATAAAATTCTGTAGCCCTACCTACTGTTGAAGCAAAATACATTATCTTAGAAAGTTGTATGGCACAAGTTCTTTAGTTGAAATAACAGTTGATTGATTTATGATTTATAATAGGCATAATTCTAATTTATTATGATAACATTAGTGCCATTTGCATTTCAAAGAATCCTATTTAATATTCTAGAATAAAACATATAGGCATAGACATCATTTCATTAGGGATCATATAGCTAAAGGAGAAATTAAACTTAATCATGTTTCTACTAAAAATCAATTTGCAAATATTTTTACAAAACCATTAGCATATGATATTTTTAGCACCTTAAGAATAATTTTAAGTGTGATTGATCTTAATGGTTAGATAAAAGTTTCTGCAAACTTGATATATTATTTATGTGTGTTTGATTTAGTTTTTTCTATTTCTGTTTATTGTTGTTTTTATTTTGCGAGTGTTTTTAATTTTATTCTTATTGTTTTTATTTTGCAAACTTGACATGTATCACTTATCAAAGGTTGTTGATTTATTTTCTAAGTGTTTATTTGTATTGTATAAAATCTTTTAGTACTATATGAATTATGTAGCAAGTCATGTATGCTTTTGGACCTCCGAAAGAGCACCGCTCGTGGGGTTCGAACGCAAAGGGTATGGCCGCACTATCCCGTAGGACACAACGATCGTAGGCCTTTATACTCGACACGAATAGGTCAATGGAAAGGCAGATTAGATCATGAATACGACTAACTATTGAGGATAGCGGCTCTCATCAGTGCACCCCGATGGGTAGTAATATACATGACCTGATAAAAAAAAATGGGTTTCCATCATCCGATACATCAGCTCAAAATGGGGTTTATAAGATGGTGGAATTCAATTTTCCACGGGCGCAAGCCCCCATGGTTAATTACATCCCAGACTGAAGCATGAGAAATCACTCGATTAAGAATCATATATTATCCCTTCCAAAGTGGGATTGACACATAAGGCTAAAACTAGGAAATTCTATCCAATGGGAAGAAAGGTCCGATTTAACTAAATCCACATGCAGGGTTCACATCAGCATTCGGAGGGTCTAGGGTACTTAAAGAGAAACTGGGGAAAAGAAGATCAAGCACTCAACACATGCGTGAGAGAAAAGATGGAGGTGGCGTCATCCTGTGATGCAGATAAGTAGGATTTATAGTCCCTGAAGGATAGGGACCTACCCACTATTTAAGGCATACTACGAGATCGAGTGTAGTAGCCTTGGATCCTAAATCTAAGTTGGGTTTAGTGTTCTACACACACTAACACCCGTGTGCTAGCTAATGCAATGCAAAACCTGGACTTACCCCGACCTGGATTGGGGAGCCAGCTAACAACTTAATCGCTTTAAAACCATGCTGTCAATTCAATTATGAGAGATGGGTGGGTGGTACAGTTTTTTGGAAGTATGACCGACATCTAGAGAGTTTTCTAATTGGTCTCAGAGTTATGTTGGTAGATGCTCCTAACTAATGCAATTAAAATTTAATTTTAATTGATTTCTAATGCAATGCATGTAAGTTTAGAAGATCTAAATCATGTATACTTTAGAATTTTAAAAGCAGGCTTATAAAAATATTTTTTTAGAAAAGACTGGGCCTCCCCAGGTCTGGCACTTCATCTTCATAGGCCAGATTATCTGAACTCTAACCGCAGGCGAAGAGGTGTCTTATTAGAAGGAGAGAGTAATGCATTAATATGCATGTGACCCCGGATGATTATGGTAGTTCCCTAGGTTCATTAAGTTTCTAAATTATTTAAACCTTAAATATTAAATTCTTATTATTAGTAGAAAAATTTTGTAGTCCTTAAAGAGACTAATGAAATTTAGGCTAAATCAAAAGCGACATGCAAATCATCAATAAACTAATAAAAATATGCAACCCTAGAGGCACACATCATAAATAAACACATAAAAAATAATCAAACTAATTAAATAAATATTCATAGGCCAACTACCCTTTAATTACAAACCAGGGTCTGCAGAAATTAAAGTGGCCGGGCACCACTGCCAACAACCCGGATTTATAAGCCTAGGACTGACGCAAATAACTTTGAGTGGGATATTTGGATCTTCAAATCTTCAGCTCTTCGGTCTTCTTCAGATTTTTCTCCTCGGACTCCTTGGATCTCTCCTCCTTCAACTCCTTGAATCTCTCCTCCTTTGACTCCTTGGACTCCTTGGATTCGTCGTGGCTTGAATATCCAAATGAAGAGACAATTCCCCTGAAAGGGGTGTTGCCTTTTCTCTTTGGATATCTAAAGTCAGCAAAACTCGATCTTCCAAATAGAAGAAGACTCTCCTCTTTGAGGATGCCTTCTTCTTTTAGAATTCGAGTTTGATAAGAATATCCCACTCAAAATTCATCTTCATGACTCTCACCAATATTTAAATTATTACATTAATAAAAAATAATAAATCTAAAATCACCTACAAAGTTATCATAATAAAAAGAAATCCCAAGTAGTTATATTGAAAGTAAAATGCACATCGCAACCATGCTTGGCCATGCTCTTAATCATTAAGGGCTAATACAGCTTCTGGAGCACCTGTAGCAGTTATTATATAATGATATTAGCCCTCATTTATTTTGGGGGGCTGAGCAAGCACCTGTACAAAACATCATTAGAAATCATAACATTTTGTCCCCCCTTTTATTTAGCTTTACATGAGCATGGCCACCTGGAAGAAAAATAATATATATCTCATCTCTAGCCTAGGGGTAAATCTATCTTCTATCACATCAATTTGACAGAGTACAGTTAAGTAAGCAAACACAATAATTTTTTATCACAACATGCAATAAAAACTCAGAAAACCTGGCACATAAATATTCTATCCTAATATTTTAATAATAGTTATGAATTTCCGAAGTTTAGGATATTTAAGAGAATTATCTAAATTATCGAATTAATGGGTAATTTTTATGGTTTTGATTCAAACCAGCTCCAAACTGATTGGAACCACCCCCCAAAGGTCACAAATGACCTGAGAAGGTGTTCCTAAGTGTTTGGGAAAATTTTGATATTTTTAATACTTTTTTATAATTTATTAGAGGCAAAAAAATAATTTTGATTAAAGTTGAAATCAAGGGCCAGATTTAGGTTATACTAAGGAGCCTATTTATCTAAGGTTAAGGATCATATTTTGAACAATTCAAGCTACTATAGGTATTTTTCTGAGTTAAAATAGATTTATTGTAATTTTTAGAATGTATCGGGCCCTATTAACGGGTAAATTAGGGTTGATTAATTAAGGGATCTAAAAGCTCGTAAAAATTCCTAAAAACTTCTCGAAGGTTTCATATGTTACTAGGTTTAAGTATTAAAGTTTTCATGTCAATCGGTGATCTACCCTAGCTCCTAAAAAATTTTCTAAGTTCCCTAGACGGGTCCTCAATTGTTATCCTTAGGGTGTCGCTATGTTATAAAGGTTTAAATTGTATTTTGAACTAACCCTCAATGTAATAATACATGGGAATATACAAAAGCAGTAAACACATCATGTCCTTAAATCTAGGGAACTAAGTGCTCGTGCATCCTACACATGCAAACTACGATAAAAGAAAAGTAAGTACGCTAAACAAGGTGATTAGTGAATGATTGGAACTCAATCATCCACTAATCTACTCCCTCATGATTGCTCTTCATGCATATAACATATTTTTAAAATTTCATGAAGCGGATCTCATAAAATTAGGATTTAAAACATAAGTAAATTTAAACTGATTTAAAGAATACTTATGAGTATATAGATTTTTGAAAGTAAAGTAATTCAAAATAAATCAATTTGTAATAAGTACCTATAGGAGAGATCCACATACCACCCTAACGAGGTTTCAAAATGATTTGAAAATAATTTCTAATTTCAAAATAATTAGGATATTAATTATTTAAATAATAGTAAAATAGCCAAATAGGAGTATAAGACAGAAATCTGTCAGTACGATGAGAATAAATTTCTAAAACTAATTTTAAAATAAAATACATATTTTTCTAAAAAGAACGAGGGGTTATACGTCAAAATTTGATTTAAGACAAAAACGATATGAGTTTTAGAAATTTAAATGCAAAAAAAAGGTATTTTTAAAGAATTTTGAAATAATTAAAATTTAAAAATGATTAGTGAATGAAATAAATTTAAAGATAACAAAGTTACTGAAATTTAATTCCATTTATTAAAATAATAATGGTAATATCCTTTAAAATAATGATAATAATAGCAAAAATAGTTTTTAATTTAATAATCATAAGATAAAATAATAATAATAATAATAATAATAATAATAATAATAATAAAACCTAGAATACTCAAAATAATAATAATAATAATAATAGTAAAGTAACACTAATAATAATAATAATAATAATAATCTAAAATAATATTTAGAATAGAATAATAATATTATTAAAATAATGGTTTTTACTATTTTTTAAATAACATAAAATATATTAAATTTTTTTAATTCAAAATACGAACGATTCGATATATTATGCTCGAAAAATGGATCAAAAATGGATTTATTATGATTTTTTAAATGAAAATAGGTTTAAAAATAATTGAAATTAATATTAATCAGTAAACGACGGCGGTCAGCCACGTGGCGCCGCGGGAGAGGCTACATTGTCCGCACAATCATTGCCAATGATTGTGCGGCGGCGCAACCATTGGCAATGATTACGCCGAAACACGCACGGCTCTTAATTCACGTCGGTAGAGAACCTCCATCGTCTGATCCGGCGATGTATGGAACGGACAATCTCGATCGAGTCGAACGAGTGGCGGAGCCACAGGATTCGATTCAGCGGTCGATCTAGGATGTGGAACAGCTAGATCATGGTCGTTGATCGAAAGATCAATGGTCCGAATCGCCCCCGGGCGTTAGCACGTCCAAACCAAAGCCCTAATTCATTTTTTGATGTTTTCTCTCGATCGGGTGGACCAAGTTAGATAAAATTTTAAACTTAGGTTATAGGAGTGAAGAGCATTCGTGGGGGATCAAATTTGAGTTCTAAAATGCATCCTATATGAAGATATTTAAATCTAAGTGCTCTAGACTACGGTTTTGATTTTACCTCATTCCACAAGGTGGATTCAGTAGATCTTTCTACGGTTGAGCTTGTAGACTGTCGTCGTACAATTTCACTCTTGAACTCAAGCTCCGAAACGGCCTCGATCGATGGGAAGAAGCCTTGGATCTTTTGAGGGCTCCGTTGGCTGGAGATCTCGCCGCCGGCGAGGGTTTGGCAGCAGGATTTTCTTGGAAAAGGGGGAGGGATCTCTCTAGAGCTCTCACATGAAATTTCAAGTGTTGAGGCGGTCTAGAGAGAGTATGAGTGAAAAAGGTCCCTCCAAACCTTAATTTCTCTCTATTTAAAGTCCAATGCTTTTGATCAATGGTTGTGATTGATCCTAGGGACAATTAGGAGGGAAACCAGACCCTTTTAGCCGTGGTTTTGAATTAGAGAGCATTAAGAAAGAGTTTGGAGTTTTAAATAGGATTTAAATGGCTCTTTAATGGGTGGATTTGACCCATTATGACTTGGGTTGACCAAGTCAAGTATTGACTTGGTCAATTTAGTTAAATAAGTCCAAGGGAGAAGTGAGTTGAGCCATGGAGAGGTTTGAATATGCTTGAAATTGGTCTAGGCTCAAATGGGTTGATTTGGGTCAACCTGGGTTGTCCTGGTCAACCAGGTTGACCCAGGTCCTGGGTCTGGGCTCAGTAGACTCATTTTGACCCAATGAACTGAATAGGAGAGACCTTAGGTCCTGGCTTCGTCAAATTGGCCAAGTCAATGCCTTGGTCCAAGGATTTTGGCAAAAATCAAGGTTAACAAACGAACCCCCAACAGGAGCGGCAAACAACTTGTGAACTGCTCTTGTTGGTGTGGACTAACTATGCCAAAGAAAGTAGAGTGAATAACACAAGCAAGGGAGTACCAAAAAGGTAGAAGTAGGAAACTCTCTTCCCGGCCTTACCCAGTAGCAAGGGTAGAGCCTTGGAGAGAGAAAAAAGCAGCAGTGCACAAGGAAGATGTCACAAAATGGTGAATAAGTAGTAGGGCCCTCTCCTGGCCTTACCCTTCAACAAGGGCAGAGCCAAGGAAAGAACCAAAGTAGATATCACCACAAGGGTGAAAAAGAGGTAAAGGGATTCTCCCCTAGCCTTACCCTGTAGTGAGAGAAGAGCCAAAGGGAGAACCAAAGAACAAAGATCACGACGTGGGCGACAAGGTAAAGGAGTTCCCTCTTGGCCCCACCCTATAGTGAGGGTAGAACTGGAGAGACAGAACCAAGGGTAAGGTACTAAAAGTGAACTGATTATCTGCTTGACTATATCGAAACAGGATAATATAAGGTGAAGGGGGTCCTATCTCCTCCTGCCCATCTCAGAACAGTGGATTGGGGTGACTCAATATTTGTCTGACCAAATCGAAACAACAAATAAAAGAGCCACAAAAGCTGGTGCCTGCCTGATAACAATAGGACACTCAGGAAAGAAAGGTGGTGAGGAATGCCTCCCAGGTGCTCTGGTTAGGCTCGCTCAATCAGGTAAGTAAAGCCAACGATCTACCTAACTATATCAAAATAACCGGATAGAAGGCAAAATGGATCCTGTCTCCTCCTGATCCTTTCGGAACAGTGGATTGGGGTGACTCAGCACTTATACCTGATCTCAGCAAAAGTGACTAAGACACAAAATGGAAGCCTGCCTAGTCTTTTAACAGGACATTCAGGGTAAAGGGGTGTTGAGGAATGCCTCTCAAGGACTCTATCGGGCTCTCTCAATCGGGTAAATAAAACCAACTACCAGTCTGACCGTATCAGGATAGCGGGGTAGAAGGTGAAAAGGATCTCACTCCTCCTGACCCTTTCAGAATAGTAGATTGGGATGACTCACTACTTATGCCTGACCTTAGCAAGAAGCTCATAAGCCATAAAAATGGAAGCATGCTTTGTTACTAACAGAACATCCAGAGTAAAGAGGTGTTAAGGAATGCCTCCCAGGGACTCTATCGAGCTCTCTTAACCAGGTAAGTAAAACTTACTACCAGTCTGGCTGTATCGGCCGAGCGGGGTAGAAGGTGAAAAGGATCCCGCTCCTCCTGACCCTTTCAAAATAGTGTATTGGGGTGACTCGCTAATTCTTCCTGACCTTAGTAAGAAGCTCATAAGCCACAAAAATGGAAGCCTACTTAGTCTTTAATAAGACATCCAGAGTAAAGGGGTGTTAAGGAATGCCTCACAGGGACTCTATCGGGCTCTCTTAATGGGTAAGTAAAGCCTACTACCAGTCTAGCTGTATCGGGTCAGTGGGTAGAAGGTGAAAAGGATCCCGCTCCACCTGACTCTTTCGGAACAGTGGATTGGGGTGACTCACTACTTCTGCCTGACCTCAACAAGAAGATCATAAGCCATAAAAATGAAAGCTTGCTTAGTATTTAACAGGACATCCAGGGTAAAAAAAGTGTGTGGTAAGGAATGCCTTCCAGGTGCTCTGGCCAGGCTTCTCTTAACCAGGTAAGCTTCAACATCTGCTTGACCAGCTCGGACTTACAAATGAGGAAGGGCTCAATACTCACTCAGTTATTTCAACTGAGTGAATAAAGAGTCAGGATCTGATACCTGCCTGATCACAACAGGATAATCAGAAGAAAAAAAGAATGGTGAGGAGTACCTTCCAAGGGCTCTGTTAGACTCTCTCAACCAAAAAAGTAAGACCAACAACCTATTTGTTAGTATCAAAACAGCAGGATATGAGATAAAATTCACCTCAACATTAGTCTAACACGGCTCTGTGTAGGGATGTAAGGGAGAAATAAAAGGTATATGGAAGAATTCTAAGGGTAGAGCCACTTAAGAAATCCCAAGCTAGCATTTTGGTAACCATATGGTAGATGACAAATCATCGTGGCCATGAGTATCCAAATGCCGTTAGGCTCTCTTAGGGAACCCTAACACTACACAAAAGGGGAATAAGATATCAGAATGATGTCTCCCAAGAAAGCTGGAAGAGATACACCCTCAGTAGAGTGTGCAAATGGGTAATTCTCATTCCAAAGGAGTAAAAAGAACTGAAGTAGCGAGGGGGCACCTCTGCTACAGAAAATAGGACTAAGCCTAGTAAAAACAACCAGCAAGGAAGCTACAGAGTAAAACTCATACTAAACTGATGGGGACCATGTAAGGAGTGAATATTAAAACATCCAAAGGACCTCTCCAGCAGCTTGGAGTCGGGACTCAATGGGTTTAGAAGTGGTAAAAGAAATAAAAGAGCTGACTTTCTACTAGAAAATCAAAGCTCAAGAAAAAAATGATGGTGGCACCTAAGACACGACACCCCATATCACCAAGTAAGAGTAAAAGAACCAAAGTAGAGAGGAAACACTCTCGCCACTAAAGACAATAACTCTGAACGAGAAAAGGCTCATAGTGGTAACACCCACATAAACTAATGGGACTCTGTGGGAAGTGAAAGTGACCTCAACACATTCATAGGACTAATCTGGCAACTGAGCCTAGTGTATGAATGGTAGGATAGGTTACAAAAAAATGATCAAGAGAACTGATCTTCTACTAGAAGCTCAAGGCTCTCAAGGCAGTGATGTTAATATCTAAGATAAGATATACTACAACACACCTAGGAAGACAACTCTAGGTAGTAAGGGGACACACTCACTACCTAAGGATAGTAATTATGAATAAGATTGATAAAATATCAAAGGATCACAGTGGTAACACCTACCCTAACTGGGTAGGTCCCTGTGGAGAGTGAAATAGGACCACTCTGGCAGCTCAGAAGCAGTGCATGAATGAGAGA